>CM076579.1:1109019893-1109495801 GCA_034641835.2 Pinus albicaulis
ATGGTTTAATTTGGAGATTTTAATATCTTTACCAATTTTTTTGAAGGGTGGATTTCTATATCAGGAACGTGGCTTGTATCCAAGCCCACATGTCACCCAAATGTTTCTTGTTGGGCCATAATTAATTTCTTGGCGACGAGACAAATAAATTATATATATAATAATTAAAAAATAAAATAAAATAAAATAAAATAAAAACACAGGTTGCATGCATGGAAGGCACATGTCTATGCCAGGAATCTTGATGCTTTATATTTCTACATTATAACAATGACTATTGGATATACAAACAGAGGTTGTACAACATTTTAGCAAACAATTTAAAGAATCAGAGGAAACAATTTTTGCAGATCAATGGGAATTAGCCAATATTTTCCCTTGGATGGACAGAGAGGAATATTTGGCCCTCTTAAACTCCCCTGCCTCTGTAGAAGAATTAAAATGAGTTCTAAGTGATCTTTCCAAGGCCAAAATTCCTAGACGAGATGGCTAGAATATGGAGCTATTCATCTTATTTTTTGAAATCGTGAACTCTGATCTTACATCGGTGGTGGAAGAATCTCGATTGCAAGGAATAATATCTGGTGCTATTATGGAAACTTTCTTCACCCTCATCCCTAAAAATTCTTCTCCCTAGTTTTTTCTCAGATTTCAGACCAATTTCATTATGCAATGTACTATATAAAATTATCTCCAAATATATTGCTAACATAATTAAACATATATTGACTTAGCATAGTACTTTGGAGGATTTTGGCTTTCTTGCAGGAAGAAGACTCCAAGATTTTTTTCGAATCATTCAGGAGTGTATACACTCCATCCATACAAAAAGAATCAATTCATGCCCCATGAAATCGATCTCATTAAGGAATATGATAGGGTGGACTCAGAGTTTCTAACGTTGATTCTCCATAGGTGTGGCTTCCAAAGAATACATATGGAGTGGCTCATGGCATGTGTATCCTATACAAACATTGTTTTTCTAATCAATAAAAAACTTTTTGAATTTTTCATAATTCATCGAAGAATGTGGGATGGATGTGCATTATCCACTTTACTCTTTAGTCTAGTGATGGAGGTTATGAGTAAGGAACTCAAAACAGCGAGGGATGCAGGAAAAATTAAGGGACTTCATCTATCCAAAAACATTTCCCTGTCACACTTAATATTTTTGGATTATGTCATTGGGATAGGGGAAGAAAAATTGACTGAATGGTTCCATTTTTCACTAATTCTAGACAAGTTTGGCAAGGCGTCTAGGTTGCACATTAATAAATATTAATCGGAGTTGATTTCTAGACAAGAAGAGGATCCATAGATAAAAATTTTTGTTGATATGTTTGCAATCAATGTAAAACCCCTTGCAGAAGGGCTCAAATACTGGGGATTTATCTTGAAACCTTGCAATTATAGGAGGTGGGACTAGAATTGGATCTTGGAAAAATTTAAAAGAAAATGATTTTGGTGGGAAAATAAGTGGCTCTCCTTAGGAGGGAGAATGACCATGACTAAGGCTATTATTTAGGGTATATATGTTTACAGGATGCATTTATTTTTTCTCCCCATGGCTATCATTCACAGAATCAACTCAATCATTGCTGACATCATTTGGTCTGGCACTGGAGACAAGAAGAAATTTCACCTCTCCTCTTTGGACCACATTTGCAAGCCGCATGAATATGGTGGTTGGGGAATTAAGGACACCTATGTTTTCAATTTTGCATTGATCACAACAAACATTTGGAAGGCCTTGGTGGGTAGTGGCATCTAGAAAAACATTATTCGCGAAAAATATTTCAATAATGCACTCATCGAGGATTTGGTTAGAGTTGGTGTTCCTAGAAAGAGCTCAACCTCCTACATTTGGCACAACATGAGGAAGGTTCACCCTTGGCTATGTAGCAACCTCAAATGGGCAGTCGGTAGGGGAAACAAAATTTTGATTGGCTTAGACAACATGGTAGGGTTGAATGAAAGTCATACCCTCTTACTTGGTCACCCTAAATTTAAAAGAAATCATGGAAAGAACATGTAAAAAAATATGGAAATGATGCAAAGAAAATGTAAAAATATATGGGTACGAGATTGTTTCTTCTAAAATATACTATTGTGTAACTTGTTACATCTGGGTAGAGATGGATTCCAGCAAAGACAATGACATAAGTGAAATTCCTAGCAAAAATGCCAGAGGTAGAAGGTCTCTGTTTAGTATAATAATTATTGTGGTTTTTTAAAATTTATTATTCATCAAAAGTTGACACATATATATCTTATAAAAAATGTCTGTCTGATTAAATTTAGTAGTGGTAGAAACAATGATAGAACAAATAAATAATTAAAACACATATATATATATATATATATATATATATGAAATAGTGAATTTGTCATACAAAATGGGACAGTTATTGGTATCCCTTTGTCTTTCAATTGGGACACTACGTCGATTACATTAAACAAAATGTATGATTTCATAGACATATTTCAAAAATAACAACGCCTTTCTTTGATATCCAAACATAGTGATCATCATTCTTTGCTTGAACGGTTGTGATTGCTAGAACTACTTCCACGACTTGGGTTATTTTTAGGAATGTTTTGTTCATAGTGTTCATTGTTTTCTTCTTTTTCACCTTCCATCTACAAACATAAAATTAAACTGTAATGAGTACATATACATTGGTGAGAATAATTAAAATTACAATATTAAATAATATACATCAATGTAAATCGAAAAGAAATGACGTACCATTGCAACAATTGACTCATAAACTATACACATTTTTTCAAAATCATGTAACATGCTATCTTTCAAGATTTCATCTGCTGGCGCAGTTCCATACTTTGTTTCCTACAAGTTTTATGCCCCATAACAAATAAAATATTTTTTTGTTCTATTAATTATAGACGGAGCTAAGTAAAACAAGATCGATAGATGCTTACAAATTTTGTTGGAAAACCTAATCCTCTATGGGTAGGTGTGGAATGCGAAAAGTCATAATGGAGTCCAAGTGACCTTGAAATGTGAAACCAAGAGTCACACCATTTTACTATAAATGTACATCATGTATAATGGAAAAATAATAGAGTTGCACACTTATCCTTCATTGTGTGTTGAATATTTTGTTTTGTGTGTTTATCTTTCCCCACACCACATGGTGTTTAACATGGTATCGTAGCTCCAGGTTTAAAGGTCCCATTAAGCTTTTGAATAGCGCTAGCATATGAATGTGAATGTGAATGTGAATGTGAGATGAATGCTTGGAATCCCTTAGATCTTTGTTGTGGGTGCTCTCGGAATCGAATAAGAACCATTTAACCTTCCCACACTCGTTCAAATAACTAGTTGTGCCAACTGGAACAGTCGTTGTTGCTTCAAAATTGGTAAATTTCATTCAAACATCTCTACGTTAATTCATTTGTGAAGGCCTATATATATGCATAGTGAATTGAGAAGCATTGTCCAAATTATGTGTGAAGCACTATACACTCATGTTGCTCTGTTGTGAACTTGAACCTACCAGCTCTCCCTTCTGCACATTTCTTGTGGCATTTCCATGGTGTTTACCACCCACTCACTGCCTCCCACATGAGCGTTGGTCTTGTATTGAATTTATTTTTCAAGAGTTATGTCTATGAATACAACTACCTGGAAAGAATAAATATTTTTTGGTTTTAAAACTCATGTGGTGATGATTTTTTAAAGAGCTTTTCGGATTATCCACAGTGCTAGAGAACGAGTGTCGATGTTTCAAATTCCAATAGGGATCCATCATCAGGACTTTCTTCAGTTATCTCCAAATTCAGAGTAGATACTGTAACAATAGCATTTAATTCTTGTAGCTTATTAAAACAGCAACGTGATTTTTGCAAATATCAGCTTCAGTGAAATATAAATTTCTAGATAAATCCCACATTTCAACATTTGACTGGTCATGAAAAGTGACTGATTTTACTCCCGCTAGTATTATATTCTTTGCAAATCGATTTCGGTATGTGAATTTTTCTTTGGCCCATTTGTCTTTCGGCTCTCCGACTGGATATTATGAGATTGATTTGAGATTGATTTTCTTGAGGCAAAATTGAGTCTAGCTATTTGACTTCCTAAAATTCATGGTCCCGTTGAGTAGAGATGTCTCCTATTGTTTTGTTTGGTATCTGATTCGACCATTCACTTTGAAAAATTCCTCGCGTTATTAGCATTTGGTTACACCTGCACCAACAGAATAAAATTTTTCCAACCATATCGTTGCCTTTCAAAACCACGGTTGGGTATTTCCAGTTGATTACCGAACCAGTCTCAACTTGGGTTCACGAAATCCTTGAGGAAGTGGCCTAAGTAGTAAATTACATTGGCTCTTCATCGTTCACAGCTGGGAATAGGAAACTGGTTTGCGGACAGATAGGAATTATTTCTGTCTCCTCAATGATCACCGGCGAGACACAATAGAACGGAATTCCCTTGATCTATTCTTTGTGCTTCTTGCAGTGACATATGCTCATATTTGCGAGCAATTAAATGGCCATGGGTTCGCTGATTATTCAAAATTGAAGACCTAAGCACTGGTTCAACTTCCCTCCATGGTTCAGATTTCTGCACATTGATATTGCTAACCATATGGAACATCGGAGACAGACCTAGAAGTAAAGAACACGTTTTTATTTCTATTGTGCTCATATGTTTTTCTCTTAGAATGAAAATTTTCCTCTTCGACCATGTGCGATATGTGATGATTGGGTTTCCCATCATTTTAGGACAAGGAAATCCGAGTAGCTAAGTTGAAGCCATTTTTCATTTATCAAGTCGAGGGATATATACTTTTTTGTTAGCAATTGTGAAGGAAATATAGTCATTTACATACCCTAAGTTGATTTTTCTTTATAGAAGATAACTGTCAAAGAAAAAAATTGGAAGCTAGTCATTAAAAATAAAAATAAAAAAATATTTTCTTTAAATTTCCCACCATTCACATTCCCCTATGGTCATCATCCATTGTTAATTTTCATACACTCTATCATACATCAATTTGTTGAGACCAAGGATTTTTACTTTCACTTATTGCATCTCGGAGATTGCTCTACTCCTCTTGTTAATCTATTGAGAGTACAAGTGGGTATATTTTTCATTGTTGTATCATTTGTTGAAAAAATGGTCACAATCAAAAATTTATTAGAGTTATTAAGAACTCTAATCCTTTCAACTGTTGAAAGAAAATTTAAGGTCAGTAAAGATACTCTAACAGATATTCAAACCTCTTTACAAAATGCACAAGAAAAGATTGATTTTTTTCAGTTGAAAACTCAGCTTCAGCAAGACGAACTTTAGCAAAAGAGTCACCATTATGAACCTATTTCTGTTTAGAAGATTGGGAAAGACTCCCATCAGCAACAAGTGAATAAATTTTCAGTTTATCCACATTCAGTTCCTTGTACTAGAGCATATTTTCATGCAGATGCAACAGTTCAGCCTCTACTTCTCAAGGCCGTCATCAGACCTTTGGAAGAGCTTGTCCACAACAAGCACAGAACTGGTCTTGGATATGACAAGGATGTGTCCTTTCATATTCCAGACTAAACCAAGCCCATTCAATTTCAGAGTGTTGGATTCCTATATGATAGTTCACCTGTAGCTGTTCTGGATCCTGCTCCACTTCCACAACAACAGTAGATTGTAAAATGCCAACACTGTGATCGAGTTGGACATATGAAATATAATTGTTTTTATCTTCATCCATTCAAGAACTGTGGTCAGCACACCCATTCTTCACACAGATGCTTCAGAAACAAAGCCTCAGCCTCCTGCAAGAACCAAGATTCATCTTGGATGGATCGCTTCTTGGCAATGGGCAATAGCAGCCAAGAAGATGTTTAAGACACATGTCAGAACTTGTTCTCAGATATTGAACAAACTTGCAGTTGAGTTTTCGCCATCATCTCACCTTCTCTCTGACGAGGGGGAAAATGATGGTCATGTACAAGCTTTGACGTCAAATCAAGCGAGCTTGAGCCATAATATCTCATTCCATGTTCAGAGTTGTAGCCAGAGACATAACAGTTCAAGCAAGGCTGAGCCACAATTCGTCATTCCAGATTCATAGTTGTAGCTAGATACATGGATGCCCATGAGCATGCCTTTGGTTTTTGGTCATCCTTAAACCATCACAGGTTGTAGACCTCCCTTCTTTTAGGTTGAAGGTCTCCCTTTCATATATGAGGGACACTTCCTCTAGCAGAAGCCTTCATCTTCTTGCCAGCTTTATTTGAGTTCTAGAAAATGCTTCAAGCATTCCAATGTTGTTGTTCATCCTTAAACCATCATAGGTTGTAGACCTACCTTCTTTTAGGTTGAAGGTCTCCCTTTTTTATGAGGGAAAATTCCTCTAGCAAAAGCTTTTAGCTTCTTGCCAGTTTTGGAAGATTTCCGGGAACTGCAACAAGTAGTGTGTTCCAGTGCTAGTGGTCATCCTTAAACCACCTCTTTTTGCCAACATTTCAGAGAGTTGGTTCAGCCCAAGTGCTGCCATGTATAATTTGCAGATTTGTATTACAACTCTCTTCTTGTACTCACACATACCCCTTTGGATTAAGGGGGGGATGTTGGAACACCTAATCCTCTATGGGTAGGTGTGGAATGCGAAAAGTCACAATGGAGTCCAAGTGACCTTGGAATGTGAAACCAAGAGTCACGCCATTTTACTATAAATGTACATCATGTATAATGGAAAAATAATAGAGCTGCACGCTTATCCTTCATTGTGTGTTGAGTTTCTTGTTGTCTGTGTTTATCTTTCCCCACACCACATGGTGTTTAACAAATTCTACAATTAAGTTATGATATGCCAACATATACTTGCAACCCATATTTAACCCAATTTCAATCAATTCCTCTGATGGTTCTTCTTCGTATTTAACACCTATTTAAAGACATTAAATGATGATTTTTGCAAAACAACTTAAAAAATACAATATGAAATATAGTTAAGTTGTTATAAGGAAGTAAAAATACTCACAAACTTAGATATCAACCCTTTTCTTCCTTGTCATCCTGTTTTATGTGTTGAATGGGTTCCATTTTATTTTCTTTTTTATAAGAAAATACTTGAAAATTAATATTTAATGTTAAATTTTTTATTTATTGTACCCAATGATCGAAAAAATCAATGATTACATATTACATTTGAAGCACATTGTTGTTGAGATGGCTCCTCCTGCAATGCAATTTTTTCCATTTCTTTGACCATGTCCTTGTACACCTTTTTGGACATTCCTACTGGCATATTTCTAATATCATCTTGTTCATATTTTGAGATTTTCATAATCTTCCTAAAAATATAACATGACAATAAACTATTTAATTTTTATATTGATATATGAAAAGTAAATATAACAAAAATGAAATTTATAAATAATTCTAGACAAACATTTAAAGGAATATTACCTTTTCATTCCTTCTTCTTTTTTGTTGTACTTTTTTGCTATTAAAATTCTGACATGTCTCATTGACCAGTTCTTTGGAAACTCTTCCTGTAGTTTAGATAAAATTTGGTTCTTGGAATCATTGGATTGGTTTTTGTATTGTAACTTGAAATAGTGTATATACATTCGTTCCACTAGATCCCTCAAACTTTTGTAAAATATTTTCCCCCTTTTGTTAACCTCCAGCACCACCTCAGATCAAATAAGGAGCAATTCATTTTCATTTTCATGTTCTATATTTTCTTCTTTTCTTAGAACAAAATTCATTTTCTAAGTTGTTGGTCCCTATAGAACATTAAATAGATTTGAATTAATAGATTGTTTGACACATTTTATCTAATAATTTTAATTATATTATTAATGAAAATTAAAAAAGGAAACTCATATTGGATCGACAATATTTTTTCATTGACCTGATTCATCCTTTTGCAATTTTTCCATCAATATTTTACGCTCTTCTGGTCCTAGATCAGAAATAATCTTATCAAGCTTCATCATTTTGTGGCTCTACATGATACACAATAAACAATACATATTATTTAAACTTACATATAGTTCAAAACTAATATTTTTTGTAAAGAATTTATAAGGAAGTTTCCTTTTTCGCTTTTCTTGATGTGTTATCAGTATTTTTGTTACTTGATCTCTTCTCGGTAATTTCTTTATCAATATCAAACCTGCACCATATCATTCATTAATATATTTATAAATAAATTGTCAACTTTTCAGGTAAAAAAAAGATCTCAAGAAACCGGTGCGCCATTCATGGTGTATGCATCGACGTCGGTGCATGGGGGTCTTAGAAACGCACCACACAAAAAATATGATAGATTTTACAATGCTCTATGTCAACAAGGGGCACCGATGTGTTACATGTCAACCACTGTACTGATTAACTATGATAAAATAATAAAAATCGTCCAGTGTTAATTTTTGTAGCATAAACTGGTGCCATGTTTTACATATGACGCACTGATAAAAAAAAATTTTGTTTTTTTAATTTTCTATCATATTAATTTCATAGTGTTCTTGTACAATACAAAGCACCGGTGCGTTAGGTTACATCATGTGCACCGACAAAAAAAAAAAAAAAAAACTGTTTTTTTAAATTCACGCAAGGGACGACATGGATTGGGATTCGACTATGCAAATCGTCCCATTGATTACATGTCTTAGGTCTATATTTAGCAATACAAACCCTATAAATCTAACTTGAAAAGCCGTAATTCTGAAATCACAGAAAGAGGGAGAAGAAAGGGTAGAAACAAAAGGAATGTAAGGTTTGTATTTTTTGAAAGTGTTTTTTTCTTTTTTTTTGCGAAACAAAACATTCGCAGTGCGCCATAATGAAATAGCACACCGGATTTATATTTTACAAATGGCACACTGAGAAAAAATATTTTTTTTTCTAAATTTTTTATCACAGTACTTCCGCGGTGCACTAGGATAATAGAGCGCACCGGTGCGCTCAGTTACATAGGGCACATCAATGATTTTTTTTTTTTTTTAATTTACGCAAGGGCCAACATGGATTGGGATTTGACTATGCAAGTTGTCCCATGGGTTGGATGTCTTAGGCTTATATTTAGAAATACAAACCCTATTAATGTAAATTGAAAAGCCTTAATTCTTAAATCACAGAAAGAGGGAGAAGAAAGGGTAGAAACAAAAATAATATAGGGTTTGTTTCTAAAATGGATTTTTTTTGGCGAAACAACACATTCACGGTGTGCCATAATGAAATAGGAAACCAGTGCCATATGTTACATATGGCACACTAATAAAAAAAATATTTTGTTTTTTTAATTTTTTATCACTGTACTTTTGCGGTGCACTGGTATAACAGAGCACACCGGTGCGCTATGTTACATAGGGCACACCAAGGAAAAAGAATCTGTTTTTTTTTTTAATTCACACAAGGACCTACATGGATTTGGATCTGACTATACAAGTTGTCTCATGGGTTGGATGTCTTATGAATATACAAACCCTATGAATCTAAATTGAAAATCCCTAATTCTGAAATTACTGAAAGAGGGAGAAGAAAGGGCAGAAGAAAAAACAATCTAGGGTTTTTGTTTCTAAAAATGGATTTTTTTTTAAATATTGTTTCTGAAAACTGTAGAAAAAAGTAAAAAAAAACAACAAAATTTGATTTTTTTCTTTTACTACATAAAAAAAGCTGCAAAAAAAGTAAAATAAACAATAAACTTTGATTTCATTCTTTTACTGCATAAAAAAACTACAGAAAAAGTAAAAAAACAATAACCTTTATTCACATCATTTGAAATTCTATGCTACAGGATTTGAATCACCAGAGGTTTGGAATTTTTATTATCTTAATAGTTCTGTTCGAACGTATTTTCTTGCTCCACAATGCTCTTGTGCTTTATTTGCTCCAGGTATGTCTCCTACAAATCTCTGGCTGAAAATTTTTGCAAAAATATTGAAATAATGAAAAGTGTTTAGTATTTAAAGAAATATTTTATGAAATTATATTTTTAAAAATATTTTGCCACCCATTTTTCAATTTACCATTTTTTTTCACTTAAGGAAAATAGAGTTGTGCTTTTTTTATTTGCAGTTATTCATCACCGGTGTGTCCCTTAATGAACCACACAAGTGCGTCTGGGTATAAAATGGCACCTGTGTGCATTACCGAAAATGCACTGGTGCGGTGATCTATACATTAGGCACCGAAATTACATTTAGGTGTTTGTACCAAAATTTATTGTTGTTTTTCTCAAATGCAAGGAGAAAATATCATAATTATATCGAATGGAAAATTCTTCAAAATCCACCTCGTTCCATAATATTTCTCAAATTCCATCACGGAGTTCCCCCTATCCATCTCGAGACATAATACTTACTTCAGATTTTATTTATATTTTTACTATCTAATTGAATTTATGTTTTTTATCCATGCAATCAATCATACGCAACTTAATTAAATTTATAATGTATACAAAGTTGCAGGTTCATGAAAATTCGACATCGAGCTCAGATGCAAAAAATATTCAAACTACTCCAAAACTTCAGAAGTTCTTATCAGGAGATGCATACCACAAGACGTTTTTGGTAGATGAAAATTGACAACCACTCCACCCTGCTAATTGTAACAATATTGCATCTTCTAGCCACAATCTGAGGAAAATGATGGTAATAATTATAATTGTTTGGTATATGTGTGTGTGTGTGTGTGTGTGTGTGTGTAATTATTTCAATATCAATCCAATTTATAATCATGCAATATTGTCAACGTGGTTACTAGTTGATATCATATATTTTGTACTAATCATGTTCAAATTTTTTTTTTTAAATTATTAGGATTCTAGTGATGATGAATGACTGACCTACCATATTTTGTTGCACCACACAAAAATGTCAAATCGAGGGAAGACTGAATTAAGAGAAAAAATCGGAGAAGAACGATACCAAGAATGGTTGAATCAACAACCGATTCAATTCCCGCTACGTCCAGATTCACCAACTGGGAATGACTACAAAAATAGTATTTTTTCACAAGCTGGCAATGGAGGCAATCAAATATAGGCTGGTATGGATGATTACTTAAGGGATATGACTTCCATGGAGACAATGTTGTTAAATTCATTCCAAAATGATGATCAGCTTGGGGATGATGTTGATATCGCTGACACCTTTTTCGAAAGCCTTAAATTTTCTTCCAACACCCCTCTCTTTGGACATGGAGGTTAGTCAAAGTCTACCTAGTTTGGGACAACGATGTTACTGTACAAATTGAAAGCAAATTTTGTCTTTTCGAATGCATGTTTCTCAGAACTTTGAGGTAAGTTGCCATAAAGTAATCCCTTATATAAATTTGAAATATAATCAGTACATTGCAATGAACATTACAAATGGTAAATTTTATGAACATTAATAATTATATCGACATTAATGCAAATTTATTAATATATTTTTCCATGATCACTAACTATAGATTATTCAAAGATAATGTTCTTTCGAGTGATAATGTCTTGCTCGGTAGCTGCAAAGAGGCAAACAAATTGTTGAAAATGTTGGGTGTTGAGTACACATCATATCATGCATGTCCAAATGATTGTATTCTATATAGAGGAGAATATGCCGACTAAGGGATGTGTGTGAAATGTGGGCATGATAGGTATGATAAATAAAAAAATAAGGGTAAATCACGTATTGGTCCTCCTTTTAAGATATTGAGTCACATGCCTATAGTCCCAAGGATTCAAAGGCTCTTTCGTTGCAAAGAATTATTTATGTTCCAGGGATGGCATGCCTCACATAGAAGTGAGTTGGGAGTTATGTGAATCCCAACTGATTCAATAGCCATGAAGCATATGGAGGATACATGGCCCAAAAGATTCAAGGATGAAGTACGAAGTCTGCGACTCAGCATAGCCATGCATGGCGTCAACCCATATTCCCTCCAGAACACCAACTATTCTGTTTGGCTTGTAGTAGTGTTCAATAACAATATCCCCCCATGGTTTTCTATGAAGAATGAGCATCTTATGTTGGCTCTCATAGTCCCTGGTAGAATACAAGTGAAGAATATCGATGTCTACTTACAACCACTAGTAGATGAATTGAAGGAATTATGAGATGGGATAAATGTATACGATGTATCAAGGCTTATCGTAGCAGAGAGGAGTTTTACATTGTATGGCATATGTGCTTACACGACACATGATTATCTAGGCTTAGGATTTTTCTCTGGTAAATTACATGTTTAATTTATTGATTTGTTTATATACGTAACAATATTATACATATTAGTTATTTAATTCGTTGTAATATTTGTTTTGATCTTCATGATATTATGTAATGTGCCATGCATATTAATTAATGTATACAAATATAATCTCGCAGGTCTTGTAACAAAAGGGTATTTGGGATGTAAATGTTGTAGAATTTCTCTGAAAGCTAGATGGTCCAAGGACCTACGAAATCTAGTGTATGATTTCTCCAGGGTATTCCTACCAGAAGGAAAATCTTACAGAAGAGTAGCATCTACTTTCAATGGTAAACGAGAGAGATCCCAAAGGCCTCCAATAATGGCACTAGCTGAATGGCTTAGAGCATATGAGAGAGACAAGTTGAAGGAGTTCATAGAAATTTTGGATTCAAATGGGGAGCTTATGTTCAATGATCTAGATTTCTTCGACACCTATGTTGAGAAATTGCCAATTGGGATGAAAAGGAAATCTATCTTTTATGACCTCCCATATGGGGAGCATCTTAAGATTACCCACTTATTAGATCCCATTAATATATTTAAAAAAATTTCATCTTCTTTATAGAGGCACATATCATCGAAACAAAGTGACACGTTGGCTGTTAGGAAAGATATTATTACTTAAAAAACTAAAAAGAAACATTGGCCAAGACGATTAGAAAGTATGGGATCAGAGGCAAGAGCTAGTCCCTCTAATTCATGGTTTTTCAAAGAAGGTGATGTCCCATGGATTTAAAAAAAATATGATATTTCTTTGGCAAAGGAAGTTATAATGGGTGTGATGGTGCCAACTTCGTATGGGTCTTCACTATGGCACTGCTTCACCGTGGATGACTATTTGTCGGGGTTCAAATCACATGACCATTTGAATATTCTAAGAGTATGTATAACGTCAAAATCATGTTTTTATTATTTGTTATATTAATAAATTTTATCCCATGCGGGGATCATAAAACATAACTAATTTTGTATATTATTGCACATGTTTATAACTTTGTAGTGTCATTATCCCTTGTTCATGAGTGGGTGTGTGAAACATGAATTCCCTCAAGACCTAGGATATGTCATATCTAAATTATCTGCATTTTTACGTTGGATCACGTCAAAGGAGATTCATGTGGCTAGCATTCAACGGTGGCATCAAGAGATAGTTGAGATTGTTTGTATGTTTGAGAAGGAATTTTCAATGAGTTTCATCGACTTACAGGTTCATCTTCTAATCCACCTAGTAGATGAGATTGAATTATTTGGGTGGTTTCTTGTCGTTTGATGTTATTCTTAGAGATGTACATGAAGAAATTGAAAGGTTTTTTTTGACAAAGGGAAAAACCTGAGGGGTCTATGGCAGAGGGGTACATATCGTATGAGTCTTTCTATTATGCCAATGAGTACATCAAGCAAATAAATAACATACCAGGTGCAGTTATTTGCGATGATGAAAGGGATGAAGACAAAAGAGAAGGGGGGGAAGGGGAGTTGCTCCAAATGAGTGGAAAAAAGTGCTTGATAAAGAGTAAGCGACTTATAATTTTTCAAATTTACAAAAATTAATTAATATTCATGTTGAACTTCGATATAATGTGTATTTTGATATCTAATACTATATAATGTTGGTTTTATTTCATCAGCAAATGCAAAATTGAAGCAATCAATAAATTCGCTCTTTACTCTTCTGAAGCGACACAACCATGGGTCACATTGTACGAACAAAAGAGAATGAAATGGGATAGTGACAGGAAATAATTCAGACAGTTGAATGGTAGAAGTGTGCCTTATCCCAATCATTTAAAAGAAAATATGCCAAAAATATGCCACAACAGTTGGGTTATTGACCAAGTCAGAGAGAAAGACGGTGCTACCGGTCGTTACCCGCGTGCTGAAGAGGATGCACTAAACGTAGGGATTGGGTGCAACAACTCGGTAATAATATTTTTAATTTATATGTAATTTTGAAACTTATAAGACACCTACATTTCATACTTTAACTGTTGGGTTATTATAAGGCACATGACACTATGAATTTTTTAACTTTTTTATAATATGTGCATTTGTTCCCATCTATGTGAGCACATGGACACCATTTTCACACGGAGAATGTCAATGCTAGAAACATCACACAAGGCTGTGGAACGGAAGTCGATTTCGATCAATCTAGTCGATCTAGCCACCGTGTTCAAAACCTAGTACGAGGGATGTTAGGCTACGTCAGAAAGATACAAGAGATCATTGAAGTGGATTTCTCTTTTTTCCAATGTGTTATTTTTAGGTGCAAGTGGTGGGACACCTTTGATCAGAATAATGTAAAGGAATATTACGATAGTAGGCTGATATGTATCAACTCTAGAAAGATGTGGGATGAAGCTAAGGAGCCCTATTTTTTCCCCAAACACTACAACCAGGTGTTTTTTACCCATATGTGTTGGATAGGGATTGGTGGTTTGTAATGACACATGACTCTAGATAAAAACATATTTTTGAGAACAATAGTGTTATCATGCCATGCGAGCTAGAAGATAATGAGGGTGATCATGAGAACCGAGAGTGATATGGTACATGTGTTATTTCATCAATATTTATACTTTTTAAGATGGGTTTTTCGAAACATTATAATGTGTATTTTGAATTAATTAGTAATTTGCATTGTGTTATTGTTAAAATCAATAATTCTACTTGATAATTTGCAATATGTTGATCTCAAAAAAAATGGTATAATGTAAGTACATGAATTTATTTTCATTATTTTCTAAAATTTATTATGTTACAATCATTCATATTATTCTATATTTATTATTTTACAATTATTTAAAATTTAGAAACTTACAAATTTAAAATTTTTAATAAATTCATTTCACATTAATACATTTAAAATTTTAAAAATATTTTACATACAATTAAAAAATTATAATTACAATTACAATTACAATTACAAATTTACAATTTCACATACAATTACAATTACAATTTTAGAATTTTACATACAATTACAATTTTACAATTACAATCAATTCAATTAAAATTACAATTTTACAATTTCACGTACAATTACATTTACAATTTTTGAATTTTACATATATATACAATTACAATTTTACAAATTAAAAAATTACAATTATGATTACAATTTTACAGAGTTACATATATACAATTACAATTTTAGAATTTTACATACAATTAGAATTACAAATATTAAAATTTTACAATATCATGATCATTTAATATTAAATTAATTAATAAACATCACGTTCATGATAACCATCATACAAACATCATATTTGACTAAAAAACACATTCAAAATTGCTAACATCATCGTGATCATGATCATTAACAAAACACATTTAACATTATATATTAACACCATCACAACATAAACATCAAATATACATTTCATGTCAAATAACTCATGTTATTACATACACATCTGTTTGCAAGCTACACATTAAATGAACATAAAATACATGGACCATATATATATATATATATATATATATATATATATATATATATATATATATATATATATATATATATATATATATATATATATATATAACTGAATAATGTTAAAAATATACAACTGTAATATAAATGTCACGGATTATATGGTGGTAGTACAACATCAATATCAGTACTAATGGAGGCTTGCTTAGTCAATGGTTTAGCCTCGACGGTCGATGGTCCAGCCTACTCATGATCATGAGTACTGATGGATGCTGCAAGCTGCTGACTAGATGTGGCTGATGGTTCAGCCTCATCTCCATGATGAATGCTGCTAGATGCTAGTGGAGGTTCATGCTCATCTGGCGCGGCACGAGGTGAACGATCATGAGATGACGAGTTGCTGCTCACGAACTATCCATCACATGTTGTGGCTCGACCATGCCTATACCGTGCAACAGTCCTCCTTAGTCGCATAACAGCTATCGTAACTCCTATGACATGATGCATCAAGTTGTACATGTCACGCAGAATGCCTCTCCACATCTGTAATAGCCTATCATAGGCATGTATGTCTCTGTAATGAGCAGCCTTGATTCCCGCCTCAACAATCAATGCACTGAGTTGGTCGCCCAACTCCATCATGTATCTAGCATAAAGTCGACTGTGCCTAGTAAAAGGCAGTACTGGCGCACCAGTAGGAGCAGGTACCCCTTCTCCCACCTCCTGATGATCCTCGGCATCAGGCATGCCCTGATTGTCATCAATATCCACACCTAGGTCATGTGGTGGTGTCGGTATGTCATTGCCATCAAAAGAGCCAATGTGTGAAAATTATATACACGTACACAAGAATATTAGACAATTTCATTACACAATTTAATAAAAACAAGTTAAAGAACATGCTAGAATATATTTAAATATATAAAACAGTAATATTACCTCTATCATCTGGCGGCTCATCTGTTGTGAACAGGATGTTAGCACACCCTCTCCAATACAAACTTACTTAAGGATAGGGGACCATAATGAAGGGATGTTCATCAACACTAGCTAGTAACTCCAATGCATCATGCGATATCCTCACTCGAAACAAAGTCTCGTCCCTCTTGGTCATCATCTACCCCCACATGTGCATATGTGCCTCAAACATCGACCTACGAGGCTGCCAAAGAAAAGTAGGCCTCATCTCTGGAAATCTCTCAAAAAATAAACAAAAAATCTCGGAAGCAAAAGGGAAGTTCACCCTCCCTTGTGCATGAGCACAACATCTATTTAAGGTTGTACAGAACTGCAACAAAAAAATGACAGACCACGTGACAAGTCATGGCTCCTGCACTAAAAAATCAACATAATATAGAAGCGAGAAACTGATGTGTTGCCCATCACTGGTGTTGTGTGAAATGGTCGAAATTATAAGTGGAAGACACTGCACTGCCTCACTACCAAATACACCAATATGTAACTGACCTACAACGGCCCAAAACTCTGCAGGAGATAGTACATTTTCTCCAATGTATCTCTAGGAGTAAAATAACTTACTCCCTACTACACAGCCAACTGGAACCTCTAGGAACAAGGGAAAATCTACCCCTCTCCTCGATAGCCCTGTAATGAAATATATATCCTCCTCAGTGGGCATGTACCACTGGTTGATACCAACCCGGAAAGCCTGTTGCTGGGCATTCCACCTTCAGATAAGATGTCTCAAAAACAAACTATGGCCCTTTAGGGAAGTAGCCTCCTCATAGAACTTGAGGAGGCTTACCTTCCTTAGGAGACCTTCCATAGCTGTTGTAATAGGGCGAGGGAATGCATCTCTCTCCCTCTCTCGTGCCTCCCACAGACGAACCATGTTATGTTGCTCTGCCTTTTGTTGTTGTTGTTCCCCCTCTTCTCTCCTTTCACATTTCTGAATGATTGACATACTAAAGACAATTTTTTTATTAAATGAGACATGTATTTAGAAATATACACATAAAAAAAATTTTGATTTTTTTTTTTTTTAAAAGTCGGTGCGCCACAAACATAGTCATGCACCGGTCCCGGTGCATCTTTCTATGGATCGCACCGGTGTCAGTGCACCTAATCATATTCAGCGCACTGGGGGAAGTGCTCTAGAAAATTTGTAGCACACCGTTAACTATGTACGGTGTCAGGAGGGTGGTGCGCTAACTAAACTCTATGCCCCGTGGTGTATAGTTAAGTCAGCGGACCGACCTCCTGCCATCATGACATAGTGAATGATGCGGTCTTTTACAAGGTCGCACTGTTGATGCAGGCGAAATATGAAAAGCCATGCACTGAAAAAAATAGCCATCTCAGGGCGAATGTTTTGGTCAACCCAACGCGTCGTCACTATTCCACCAGGTCAACGGTGCGGTCAGGTAACTGATCGCACCGCCCTTTTTTAAAATTTAAAATAACACGGTACGCCTTCGGTACCACCCCAGAACCTGTGCGGATATCGTTAGCACTAGTTTGCTAGGTCAAACTATTGACCATGTCGAAATGCGGTATGTGGTGCCTTGACAACATTACCTACCCCAGGGTGGATAATTCAATCAACGCATCGTGTTGTCGCTATTCCACATTGTCAACGGTGTGACCTGGTAAACGATCACACCACACTTTTTTAAAAAATTTAAAATAACAGAGTGCACCTATCGTTAATGCCCCAGAATCGGTGCAGATACCGTTAGCACTAGTTGTGGTGCGGCCTGTAAATTTACAGGCAGGACTGCAATTCGGTGCGAACCGAATGGCTCGAGCGCATCGCGAGAATTTTTTTTTTTTTTTCTTTTAAATGGTTAATTTTAAGGTTATTTAAAATTCTAATCCGCTAAAAGGCTTAATTATGGAAAAACAAGAAAAATACCTATACATTTTCCCGTTGAGGAGGCATATTGGTTACAGAATTTGCAAAAGAAAAATTGTCCACTGTTTTTCAAAATTCAAGTTGGAGTTTCGTGGGCTGCACAGCAGCAGTGTCTGCAATGAGTGCAATGGGAGAATTGATGTCAGGGCAACCCAGACAAGGATAAATTGCACTGGTCTTTGAGAGCTTTATATCACTGACAGAAGTGAAAATTGATGTATTTTGGCCATAATTGTTTTTTATTTAACCATGTTTTGGTGCACGAAGTTTTATGGGCGCATCAGTGCATTTACTTCATTTCGCACTGGGCGGTTTCTGTTTTCGCGCGCTTTTTTTGAGGCACTGGTGTAGATGTTTTGTAAAACATCATTTCTCTACAGTAATACAATGCATCGAGAGGGTGTGTATGGAGTGCACGGTGTCTGGTGTGCCAATGTTTTGTGCAGTTTTTTGGCCATATTTTTTTTATTTATTTAACCTCATTCTGATGCGCGGAATTTTATGGTTGCACCAATGCATTTTCTTCATTCCGTGTAGGGTGGTTTCTATTTTTACGCACATTTTATGAGGCACCGGTGCAGACGTTGTGTAAATCACTAGTGTGCTATAGTAATAAAACGCACCGGGCGGGTGTGTATGGAGCGCACGGTGTCCGGTGTGCCAATGTTTCGAGTGGTTTTTTGGCCACATTTTTTTTTATTTAACATTGTTCCGGTGCATAGGGTTTATGGGTGCACATGTGCATTCGCTTCATTCTACACCGAGCGGTTTTTGTTTTCGCGTGCTTTTTATGAGGCATTGGTGTGGAAGTGTTGTAAAGAACTAGCGCTCTATAGAAATACAATGCATCGGGTGGGTGTGTATGGAGTGCACAGTGTCTGGTGTGCCAATGTTTTGTGCTATTTTTTTGCTGTAATTTTTTTTTTATTTAACCCTGTTCTAGTGCGTGGGGTTTATGGATGAACCGGTGCGTTTTATTCATTTTGCGGTGGGTGGTTTCTGTTTTCGCACACTTTTTATGGGCACTGGTGTGGAAGTGTTTTAAAGGACAGGTGCGCTACATAAATACAATGCACCAGGCGGGTGTGTACGAAGCAGACGGTATCCGGTGTGCCAATGTTTTGTGTGCACTGGTGATTTCTTGTGTTGAACGCACCAGTGAATTTTACGATGATAAGCGCATCGGATGAAATACATCCACAAAAATCTCTGCCTACCAACCTCCTCTAGTAACTTATGCTAGAAACAGTTTTTTGGGGTATTTTTATAGGGGGTTCCTCAAAAAAATCTGCTAGAGGGTCTTTTCCTTATAGTGTTCATCTTTGTCTTCGAAAACATCCATCTTTGTTTTCGAAAAAATCCATGTCATTCCTACATCATGTTCTTCATATTCTCTTTTAGTTGGACTGCTATATTGTTTACTCCCACACTCAAAATCAATGTTAAAAAACTCTTCATTGTGCTCTTCAGTGAGAGCTTCATTCTCTTCCTCTTCCTTCTTTGTCTTCTCTTCTGCTAAATGGAGGTTATCTTCCACTATTATGTTGTTAGTGTATATTCTCATCAAAAGTTGTTGAATCAATTCATTGTCATCTTCTTTGAAATCACTAGTTGTTGCTAACATGTTGTCTTCCACTTGGATTCTAGACACAAGTAGGCTTCTCTCACCAAATAACAACATAATAATAAGAGTTTTTTGTTGCATCATGTGCAGCCACTCATCACCAATTAATGTTTATTCATCAAATTTAATATCAACATAATTTTCATCCACTCTATTGTGGGATATTGAAGCATGCATGTCTTCATTAACAATTTCAAATTCACCAAATTCATCAGCTACAGATGCATGCACCAATGCACATATCACTTTGTAGTCATCATCCACGTGTTTTTTTCACTGTGGATTCACCATCATCTACACTATGCACATTACAGTAGATTCCTTGAGCATTTATATGTTCTTGCTCTGTTTCATTCATAAAGGCTTCAACTTCTCTCTTTGCAATATTTGCTACATCTTCTTCATCCATATGCATGTTTGCATTATGGGTTTTACTTTTATAGTATTCATGACCACCATCCACTCTTTAGTGGGATTCTCCAAGCTCTCTTGTCCTCTTAGAGTCTTGCTCATCTACTCTTATATTTGTAGTTGACTTAACAAATTGTGACACATCTTATGTCACTCGCTGTTGTGACACACCTTCCATGATTCCTTGAAAGTTGTATCTTTTGCTACATTGTACAAGAACTTCTCATCCAATGCGTGTTTTATAAAATTCAATGCTAAAGCATTGCATACTTCATCATATGGGTTATTAGACTAGTAATTAATTAACTCTTTAGCTCGAATAAAAGTTAGCATCTTGATAACCCAATGATCAAAATATTTACGAGTAAACATAGTAGGTGGTGGTAGATCAAAGCTACACAAATCAACCTCAATTTCTTCATTGTATTTTGCTAGAATTCTTTGTTCCTCGGGTGCAGCGTGAACCTATCTAAGCATCGCAATGATCTATGCCTCTTCTTTGGGATTCCTTTTCTTTACAATCCATGACTATGGTCTTTCCTCTGTCTTATAGCTGCTTTTCTAATTACAAGAGGATATCTTCCATATTGCCCCAGAATATATATATATATATATATATATATATATATATATATATATATATATATCTCCGTAAGGGACAATCTTCGCCTAAAGCATTGCACACTGACACACCTTTGGAAAGGCATAAACTGTCTTTCCAATAAAGCTCCTTTTTTATATTAAAAAAAAAAATCATTTAAATAAAAAACTTAAAAACTTTATTTCGAAGCTTCCAAATAAGTCTTTAAACATGTAATACGCCTACATTGAACTTCATAAGCATTTTTCCTTTTAAAGTTGAAGAAAAAAGAAGATATTCCACTTTCCCAAAAAACTTTTTATGATATGACTTTTTAATAATGATTTTCAAATAATCTTATTAAGTTTTTTTTTTTCTTATACCATGGTACTTATCCATAAAATCTTAGATAAATAGTAATTGGGTGTTGGGTTAAGGGACTCCTTTATGTGAAATCACCTATTCAATTCTATGCCCCAATAAAAATAATATATTAAATATAATAATAAAAATATAATCTAAAAAACACTCATTTCATTATGAATTAACCTGACATTAAAAAAAAACATAAAATAACTTATGAGTAACCTTGGCCCATCGAACCAATAGCATTAAAAAAAAAAACCATTGCACTTCATTCATCAATTAACATAACATATGAAAGCATTCATAAATTAACATATGCTTAATCTTGGCCCATCGAACCAATAAACTCCGGTACTTTTAAAAAACAACCTTTGAACCAAATTTTAAAACCTTTTAAACAAATAAACTTTTATGTTAAAAGACTTTTGAAGTTTCAAACAATGCGTCCTTCTTAAAGTAATCTTCGGCCTTGACTTTTATAGGCTAACTTTTCAAATCACGGCAGCGTAGAAACTCTACTCAAAAGAGTGGCTGTAGCGGCTGCGAGAGCTGAGCCTCGTTTATTTCGCGGCCGGCACTCTCTGTTCAGGAAAAAAAAATCGACGAGTCAAGGTTTATCGCTCAGCAATGTAAAAACCCTTTTTATACTTGCCTTTTTCTTATCAGTCGTGCTTTATCAGTCACACAATGTGGCTTTGCCAAATGTGGTTTCAGACTTTTTCACTCTTTGAAACCTGTAGTTCTTTCTAGGTTCTGATAGCAATTGATGGAAAGACAGGAAAAACACAAATTTAACACACAAAATGATATGAGATGTGATTCTTTTTCAATTGATCAATCAAGTTCTTGACTTGATTACAGTGAAAAAGGTATTTAATTCTAATTCATTCTACATTCATTTTTTTTTTTTTTAAATATGACTTAACTTTAATTCATTTTATTTGACTCAGTTAAGTGACTTTTTAAAATGATCTAATTCTTGCATGAAAGAATAAAGTGTTAAATCTATATATACATAATTAAAAAAACATTTTAAACAACAAAAATCAAAATTTAATAAAAGATATTATTTTAGATTCCAATTAAAAACTCACACATAATAGTTAGATAACTCCTCCAACCAATACCTATCTTGACACAAATTAAAACATAACAATCACATGGATTTTCAAAAAAAAAAATATAGAAACGTTAAGATGAGAGAGAGAAAGAAGAGTATCGTTTATCTGTATAGTGGAAGGCCATCTTTAGCAGGATTGTAGATTAGAGTCATTCCAAGGCCAGCAACAAAGTAAACAATTCGTTGGGCATTCCAGTGACTATGAGGTACGTTTTATGGAAGTAGAGTATTGAACTTGTTTTCTGGTGGGAATAGAGTATTGAATTTATTTTAATTGTAAATTTTGAAAATATTTTAAAATTTAATTGATAGGAATCAGATTATACAGTTAGTATAGCTAGTGTCCATCCAATACTGAGATATTCCACCAATTAAAAATGGATATAAGAATGGCGAAGAGTGTATAAAGGGAATCACCAAAAAGTCGATTGTATCCAACGATATTTTTATTTACATATAGCATTGACAACCCCGGTGTCGAGTACTGAGAGGAGAGGATTGAGATGTAGTATGACTGTCAGATAACCGAACTGTTGCACTCGAATGTTAGTGAATCTGGACGATCACTATTACAAAGCCAGTTCCGGAGTCAAAAGACAGTTGCCTGCAATTTTAGAAAAACAGATTGTTCTGGGTGTCAAGTTTCGCTTCATTAAAAATGAATAAGGACGACACACTGTAGAAAGGGAGAAGTGAAAGGTACGACAAATTGTTAGTGGGGGCAGGTGCGACGTATAATGTAGACTATAAGTTTAGCGTTTGTGGCCGCCCAGATTCGGCTCAGCGGAGGGGCGTTGGCCGGCCCTACCCTACCAATGATCCAATGTACCAAATACTTTTCTGTCTATTGGTCTATAAATGTACTTGGGGAATAGATGCCCACAATTGAATGGTGTACTTGCTTTAATCTAACGGTACAGTTACTTTGCAGGTGCATTTATAGGCCAATAGACTAAAAATTATTTGTTTCCGTACAATGCGATAAGATCAGGTTCGCCACCCAGCGACGAGTCAATCCGGGAAATTAGGAAGCAACGTTGAATGGTTGTCGCTGTGCAATCCGATTTCCATCCTTTTCCTCCTCATCGCTACTTTATCGTTTGAGTGTCCATTTAAAACATGCGAAATGAATAAACTTCATAAATATCATCATTCCCCACACACTTCTTATCTTCATTGACAAGTCTCATCATTCTCGGGCGGTGGCGTCTAAGAACATGTCACGCCAATGGCATATGTCATGCATGATCCGAGAATTAGGTCATGATTGCTCCATTTGAGAAGCGCGCGTGCCCTATACGACGCAATCATTACGTGGCCATTGCAGCTCTCACGGAAGCATTGATCAATGCTGATATGTATAATGTGATTTTCCGGCAAGTCGATGAAAACCTGGTGACGAGTTGCTTCCAAACCATTTCATTCTCTGCAAAAGTTATAGACAAGTAATTTGAATCTGCTATATTTTGGTGTTTTACTATTATTTCAAAAGGTGAGGAAGTGAGTTCAACATCCTCTTTAGATGTTACTTGGTTAGTAACATGTTCGTAGGGTGGTGATGGTGCTAGGCTAAGGATTTAGAGGTTATTTGGTTAGTAACATGTTCGTAGGCTGGTGCTCTTCATAGGCTAAGGTTTTGATATCATGTTTTGATATTTCAAAAATTGTGGAGGTGAGTTCAAGATCTTCTTTAGATCTTACTTGGTTAGTAATATGTTTCTAGGGTGGTGATGGTTAAGCTAATGACTTGATATCATGTTTTCATATCTCAAGAGGTGGGAAGGTGAGTTCAATATAAGGTGAGTTCAATATTTTCTTTAGATGTTTGGTTAGTTACATGTTTCTTTTTTATCATGTTGGGTTTGTCATCGCTCTAAAATCTCTAAGAATTAGCAAACTTCCAAGTTTTTATTATTGTTTTAAGATAGTTGTTAATATCATTTTTTCAAAGTAGAAAGATACAACAATTAATCCAACACTATAACTTATTGAGCAAAGAGGCTCATTGAGATGAGAGACCCATTTTATAATTTAGTATGAAGGGACGTATAATTATGAGAGACTCACTTTATAATCCAGTATGAAGGGATGTTTAATTCATTCTGAGTCAATTTACTGAACCAAAATGCTCATTCTACAATCTAGTATGAAGGGGATGTGTAATTTTGTTGATGATCAACTTACAGTTTGCATGTGCTCCTTGAAACATTGTTAGTATACATTGTTATTATAGTAAAAACATAAATGATTATACATATTGGTTAGTTTTAATTAAAAGTGTTGTAAAACATTATAATGACATTCTCATTGTGCTCATTTGGTTAATCTGTATTTCATTTATATGTCTATGATAAATAATATAATTTTATATAAATTTACAGAGATAAAGTAGAAAAATAATAATTTCTATTTCTCTTATAAATATTTCAATATAGAACATGAATAAACTATTTGAATAACCATCTTAACGCACATATATAGGGCAAGGGGCTTAGTGTAACAAAATGGTCTTTTTCCAGAGCATTTTTCATGGTTAATTTTAATCAAAATCCAGTACAGATTTAAAGAAAATGAGTTTAATTTGTTTAATATATAGAATTCAAGTGTCTAAGCATTCAAAAATGTATTTTAAATAGCAAAATAATTACAATGTTGATTTAGATGGCATCTCTAGAAAAAGTGGTTTCATAATTACACTAAGTCTATATATGTGTGTATTAAATTTTACAATATTAAAATATTTCAATTCTCAAAAACAAAAAGTGATTAAATGTAAAATTATATGGTTAGAGGAAAATGTGTAACTCTTTCGATTTTTAATATAAAATAATAATAATAATAATAAATTAGATAAATGTCTTTCGGATTAATCACATCATAAGGATTGAATAAATAGTAAGGATGTGTCATTCCCCAGTAATAGTTGTTAAAACTAGCCATTAGACTAGTTAGTTAATAAAATATGATATTAAGATATGATATGATAAAAGAACTTTCGGATTAATCACATCATTAGGATTAGGTCGACGTTTCGAACAAGTTAATGTGGTTCGATGGGCTCCCCTCTTTCCGCCATTGTTGCTAACTTGTTTATGGAGGATTTTGAATCTAAGGCCTTGGCCTCTGCTAAATTCCACCCTAGGAAGTGGAATAGGTTCATGGATGACACTTGTGTCATCTGGCCCCATGGTCGGGAGAAATTAGATCTGTTCCTTGGGCAACTGAACTTGCTTTTTGATTAAGTAAAGTTGACGATGGAAGTTGAGGTTGATGGTTGCCTCCCTTTCCTTGATATCTTTCTCTCCAGGAATTTGGATGGTTCCATCTCTCACCGGATTTTTCGCAAGAAGACTCACACGGAGAAGTATCTTCATGCTGGTTCCCATATTTTTCCTGCTCAAAAATTTGGGGTCCTATGCACTCTTGCAACTCGTGCTCTTAGAATCTCTGACGACACTTCCTTGGAATCAGAGAAATACCATCTTCTTGAATTTTTTGAAAATAATGGTTACAGTAGATATCAAGGTGTTAAAGCCTTTCAAAAGCCATATAAAGGACTGAATGGTAAATCTACTCGGTTGGATCCTATTTCCAAGGTCCATCTCCCATTTATCCAGGGGACAATGGACAAAATTTCCCATGTCCTTAGGAGAAATAATATCTCGACTTCGTTCAAACCTCTCTGCACTATTAGAAATTTTCTTGGGTTTGTTAAAGACCATATCGACATGAAGGACATGAAAAGGGGTTTACATGATTCCTTATTCTTATGGAACTCCCTATATAGGAGAAACATGTCAATCCATTAGGCAGAGAATCTGGGAGCATGCTGCGGATATTAGACATAATTGGTCCCGTACCTCATATGTTGTTGAACATGTGGAAAAATCTTGCCACCATGTTTGTATTGAAGACTCTAAAGTCGTTGCTAGGGTAGGTCACTTCCACCATAGAAAATTGAGAAAGGCGATTGAAATTGAATGACATGCTAAGAATCTCAACCATGATGATGGTTGGAAATTAAGTAAGAATTGGACACCAGCTCTCGCTAGATAATTTCTGTTTATTATTATTATTATTATTATTATTAAGTTGTAAAATTTGTATCTTTCATTAAATAAATAATTATTTTATTTTATTTTTCTTTATTTATTTATTTAGTAAAAAAAAATTTCTAGATTTCTTTATTTAATTAATTATTTAATTTATTTTTAATTATCTAATTTTATTTAATTTTATTGATTAAATTAAGTTACCCCTATTACCTATTATATTGTTAATAGATATTTTATTTATTTTATTTTAATTTAATTTATTTATTTCTATTTAATTATTCCTATTGTCTTAATTAATTATTTTATTTATTTTATTTAAACAATTAATTTATTTTTAACTTACTAACTAACTTCCTAACAGCTAGTTCTTAACAGCTAGTCTTAACGACAAGTTTTTAACAACTAGTTCTCAATTGTTAATTCTGGGCAATGATGCATCTCCATTGTTTGTTCATTGAGATCGATTAGTCTCTCCACCTTGTCCCGAGGATGAAAGAAACGTTGACCTAATCCTAATGATGTGATTAATCCGAAAGTTCTTTTATCTACAGATCATAAAAGTCTTAAATCTAAGAAAATTTATTAAACAATACTATAGAAGTTAATAATTTCACTAAATGATTAAGTTCTAGTTATTATAATAAGAGAAGGGATAAATAATAATAATAAATGAAATAATTTTAAAATCCGTTATTTGACTAGTGAGTTAATAAGATATAATATTAAAAGTTTTTAGGTTTTAAGAACCATTATTAAAGAATAATTTAGAATTTAATAATTTGATAAATGATTAAATTCTATTTATTATAATGAGAGAAGGGGTAAATAAGAAAGGGGAATATTCTTAAAATATTTTTAGGATTTTAATTTTAATTTTTTAAGATAAAAATGTTAATAAATAATCTAGAATAATTTAAAAATGAATAATATAATAAAATGATTAAAATCAATAATTATAATAAGTTGGGAAAGGGAATATATCTGTGTGTGTGTGTGTGTGTGGAAGGTAAAAGAAACGAATTTATAATATAAAATAGCAAAAAGACAATTGTATAAAAACCAATAACCAAAGACAGAGAGAAAAGGATAAAGAAAAGAGAGGAAAATTTTACAAACAAAGGGTCGGAAATAAAACCAAAGAGAGAAGAAAAAAGCGAGAGGAAACCACCCTAAAGGGGATAAATCACATGGAGAGGGTCGGAGTCCAACTCTTACTTAATTTCCATCCATCATATCTATTGAGATTCTTAGCATGCCTTTTAATTTCAATTTCAATAACCTCTCTCAGCTTCCTATGATGGAAATCATCCACCTTAGCCATGACTTTGGAGTCTTCAATACATACATGGTGGCAGGATTTCTCAGCAGGTTCTGCAAGAGTAGTAGTGCGAGATCGATTGTGCCTAATGTCTGCAATATGTTCCTGGATTCTCTATTTAATGGATCGACCAATTTCACCAATATAAGGCGTAGCATAGGAGCAAGGCACCATATAAACCCCTTTCAATTCCTTTGAATGTATAGGATCTTGAGAGATCCGAGAGAATTCCTAATAGTACAGAGAAGCTTGAACAAAGAGGAGACATTGTTTTTCCTGAGGACATGGGCAAGTATGTCTATGGTCCCTTGGATAAACTGAAGATTAACCGTGGATCTATCATAGAAGACTTGTCTCTTAAGCCTTTAGAAGCTTTTTGAAAGGCCTTAAGACCTTGATATCTACTATACTCATTACTCAAAAATACAATTTAAATAATAGAAAATTACACATGGTTTATATAAAGAGAAAAAAAAATCAATTTATCAAGTAGGATAAAATATCTGACTTATAAATATTTTTAAGTTTTGCACTCTAAAAATAAATTTGCATATAATGAAATATGATTCTTCTTAGCTTTCATTAAATCCTTCATTAAAATAGATCTATACTAATATAATTTTCTTAGCCGATAAAAAAAATACCAAAAAAATAGGTTCTTACCCAATAATTTTCTTCGTTAATTTTATTTGGAGCTTTTCAAAATATTTGTAAAGTTACATTAAATAAATTAGATTTATATCTGAACAAATTTAATATACTTCAAGTAAATTTGACCACTAAACAAATATTTTCAAACATTTCAATTGGAAAAAAAGAAAGAGATGATCTTGACTATTAAAATAATATAACCAGTAATTTGCTCAAAATCCACATTAACATCTTTGAAAGTTTTGTAGAAATTTGGTGAAACCAGTAAATCGCTCAAAATCCACATTAACATTTTAACATTTCTCAAAGTTTTGGTAGAGATTTGGTGAAGATTTGTAGAGAAATTTTTTTTAATAGTAAATTTGAATTCGGTGATTGAAATTGCTTCAAAATTCTATCCAACAAGAACAGCATTAAACATTTCCGAAAATCTGTCTATGGAAACGGCCAGCAACGAAGAAAGGAACAAAATACAATGTAAGCGACACACCTTCATTTTCACCATGTTGCTTGGCATTCAAGCTAATGTGCCATATTCCTCACGATTTTGCCACAATAAGTTTCGACAGGGAAAAAGCAGCAAGATGGACGATGTTTATATCATTGGATATAAACGTAATTTAACTCTTATACGTTTTGTCCCAATGGTTAAAAATTATCGAATTGAGTCATTGATATATTATTGCGGCTAGGGTCAGCTACTTTAACAAGAACGCTGCAGCAAGAGGGAAGCAGAATGGATATATCATATAAGCAATACTAGGTAAACAAATCTAACAAGGATACTGCAGCTAGCTAGAGATTCATTGATATATTGTTGAAGCTAGGGTCAGCTGGTTTAATAAGGACACTGCAGCAAGATATGACAGCAGAATGCAGGATATATCACATAAATAAATCTAACCAGTTCACTGAAGTTAAGGTCAGCTACTCTAACAAAGGACACTGCAGCAAGATGGCAGCGGAATGGATATATCATATAAACAATACTATGTAAACAAGTATCTATTATCTATGATTAAGTTTTATTCGCATACCTATGAATAAGAATATGTTGAGAAAGTTTTTATGTTAATATTATTAAGTCGGAATTATAAAAATATATTAATTAAGATGGTTTATGATTTTTATATAGATTTATTATAATAATTTCTTGGTTAATGAAAATAATTTACATAATTTATATACAGTTTCAAGAAATATTTTAGATTAAATTTTATAATGAAATGTATGAATTTTAATTAAACATTTAATTATGGCGTAATTATTATAATAACCTAAGACTATATAAATGAATTAATTGTTTAATTATCACATAACTATGGTAATAATCTAAAGCTATATAAATCGATTATTCAAATGTATAATCGACATAGACAAGAGAATGCTATAATTTAATATAACTTTTCCTTTGGCGGTTTTTTTATTATAAATTTCTTGGGGATTTGCTTGATAATTGTTTGTGTATATTTTTATTATACATAACGGTACCATAGTCCATGGTTGTTATGAAAGATTTTTCAAGAGACTGTGAGAAAGTGTAGGGGAGATGGGAGTTTGTAGTAGGTAGTAAATTTGATTGAATAGCTTTTAGAGTTTTCACATATCAGAGAGAAATTCAAGCGAACCCATTTTTATACACTGATTTTATTTTATTTTATTTATTTAATTTTTTTGTTGTTGTGAAGAAACAAGATTATGAGTAAGAGATGATTGTGATTTCTTAGTTTTAGTGATAAAAAATTTGTAAAGAGATTTATAAGGAACCCTAAGGAAAAGATCAAAGGTTAAGTGGATGAATGTGATTTCGCATTGCCATTTGTAAATATTCTTTATTTTATTTTAGACCTCTGATAATCTTAGTGTTAATTTAGGAAAAATTTTTATCCTTTTCCACTTGGTTTGTTTATGGAGTTATCCATTACTACATGAGGAAAGTACACTCCCATAATTTGAATGCTGAATAGTTTGTAGAACCAAAAACCACTTTCCATGAAAGAGGAAGGTTCATGGTTGATTAGAAACCACTTAATGTAATATGTGGTTCATCATAAGCTAAAACCACTTGATTTAATGCTTGTGATAAATAAAAACTATTTAAGAATTGTAAGGGTTAAGGGTAAACAAATGTAACCTAGAAGTTGTATTGGTTGAGAGTAATTTAGAAAACCCAAAGTGTGGTTATGGATATCAATCTAAATAATCAAGAGTTTGGTTATGGGTAATCCAAGGAAAACCTAAGATGATGGCTAATGATGATGTAGGAGTGAAAGATTTTGTGACTAAAGAATTATTGTAGAACTAGGTATGAGAAAAAGTGTTCTAGAGAACAAATAGATACAACTACACATGGCCTTTGTATGGATGGTAATATTTTTATATGGACTTTATTAAATGTCATGCTTATATTTTTACAAGTACAATATGAACATTGAAGAAGATTGACGATACAACTTCAAGAATACAGTCTAATATGTGTAAAGAAAAAACACCAAAAGATCAAGATCATAAAATAAAAGTAATGAAAACAAAGAGCATAAAAGGAAAATATCGTAGAAGAGGAAAAGATACTAGTTCAAAAAATAGTTTACAATTGCATATTGAGTTCAACAGTATTCTTTAAGGGGGGATATGAAGGATTAACTCCTACTTGTAAATCATGAATAAATTTTAGCTTATATGGTGGATTCATAATGATGTAAGCCAAGCATAGAAGTCTATGGAAGAATAAAAAAGCAAGAGGTAAAATGAAGTCAGGTATGAAGATGAGTTGAGAGATTCATGGAAATATTTAAGGAGATATAAATGAAGATAATTATGCATGTGATCGGACTAAACATATAATAATAAGATATTTTTGTCTTCTTTAATTTAAAATATGGCCTTATATTTCACACCAATATCACAAAATATACAAAAATCATATAGGTTTGGAGGGATTTCCATGAGGAAACCCAGGCCCTCCTAATAGTCTAAACTAATTTTCCAGTTTGATAAACCAAGATTTACTGAGGGTCGAGAGGGCTAGATCAATTGCTCAAGTCCTCATCGTTAAAGCACCTTTGACATTGAAATGGCACAGGTTCAATTCTCTCGACACACTTAGGGTCAAGCTCCATGGTTGAGCTAGAAAGAAGATATCCCTTTAGGTGGGTTGACCCATTACAAATATTACATGGATGTAGAGGTCACCGATATTTTGGGTCAGTGAACCACACAGTAAAAAATAGAAAAATAATTGAGATTTACTAAGATTCCAAAATAAATAAGATATTCGAAGGCATGACAATAATAATAATAAGAGTTGATATTTTTTGACTATCAGAAATTGACCATGGCTACCATGGATACCAATTATAACAAGAACTTTCTAGTTATCCTGACTAACATTACTAAAATTAATATGAAATATAAGCAATAAAAGAACTAAAAATCATCATAAAAGGGGACATACTCCAAGTCCTTGGAAGGGTATAGTTTCCAAGACTTGGAGTGTCAACCACCTTGGAAAAATGTGGGAGTGAATCTTATGGAGCCATAATGTGGTTTTCCTAGGAACCCTTTGAACCTCTTAAGTCACCGTTGTCTCTCTGTGTTCAACCCATCCCACTATGCCTTAACCAAAATGTTTAGTCCAAATACACCTTTAACAATGGCCTCGAATTTATATTCATATAATGTGAATTTTTTTTTGAATCCTATAACCATATACCTCTCTAAATTAATGGTTAGGGATACCATGGCTTTCATTTTCCATTACATCTCATCTAGTATAAATATTATGTTTCACTGGATCAAGATTTTCTCGGGTCAAAGACCCAATGTCGTGTCTGTGATAAAATTTGTTATGTATCTAAACTCTCCTATAGTAACTACACTTCCATGTTGGCCTCATTTATTGTTTATTTACCCTTCATTGGGAACTTATACAAAAACTAGTTATGAGCATGTTACATGTCCTATTCTTCACATGTCACGTATCATTTCCCAAACTCACAATTTAAAGATAAGCCCCTAGAGCCTAAGATCATTTTTTCCCTTTGTTTTTTATGTTGCAAGTAGTAAAATTAATCCCAATATCCTTGCAATGGAGTAATACAAATATCTCACTTATATTTTCATAAAGCTCACATTTCCCATATCTCATCCCCTAGAGGGTCATATCCCCAAGCCAGAAAGATCAAAAGCATAACAACCATCTAAATAATGAATTCAAGAAATCCTTCTGAAGGGTGAAATACCAAATCATACCTTGAATTAGATGATGTTCCCACTTTCCATTAATCCTCTCTAATGTCTCCATTTGTGAATATGATAACCCATTCATGTCAATTTTCCTCTCACAAAACCAAATCCATGCTAAAATTTAGTGTGAAGTCATTTCATCATGCACACATCCAAGATTTCAACTAGGTTGGATACCTCCCTTGCTTCGGTGATTAATATTCATTAGCCTCAAGTTCATCCTAAAGGGTGGAATTATGCTACAGGTACCATGAAGGTGATGAGAAAGGGAAAATATATTAGGAATGAATCTCATGCATATGAAGACCCTCATCAATATTAACCTCTATTTCCATGCACCATCTCTCATCCACCACCTCATCATTCTTCACCTGCCTCATGCTTATCCCATGATCTAACACATAATCTAAGAAATTATAATTATAATAGTTGTTATTGTAGAAATTATATACATTAAGCATGCATATATCCAGACTCCCCTGATCTCACAATATTTAACTTCTTGAAAAATACAGAATCCTTCCAACATTAATTCTTGCAGAAATTTAATCAACAATTGCAAAACACAAGAAGCAATAAAAGCACACATAACAAAGTTGTTTAACAGGAAATCTTGAAGCTAAAAACCCAAAATATTATATATTATGTATCATGGAGATCATGTAACAATCTCATACAAAGCTTAGAAAATCAAGCTCTCAGTACAATACAATTGTCACACACTAACATAGAAGAAATCTGCAAATCCATGCACCAATCTCAGCCCTCCTGCTAGCTTGTCTCCACTGCGCAATCCAAGCTGATTACAAATACCAATTCAATGCAATCCCACTCTCCTTTACTACATAATTATCATTGGCAACTCCAATGTATATATAGATGAAATCCATGCATCACTATGGTCACAACATATAGTCTATCTTGCCCTTTCACCTATCTCTCCACTGGTCCCCACTGAAACTGCCATGCACTATAGTTAACTGATGTAGTCTTCAGTTGATTAATGAGTTATTATTTATGAATTAATTAACTAATTAATTCACTCCACTCTCATTAGTGTATGAATCAGTTAGACTAGATACAACTAGCTCAACTAAGTCTAACTGAGTTAAACTGAATTCAACTCCATAACTACTTCTTCCAATTGTGTCATAACTCTGCCACTTGAGTTCTAACTAAGTCCTCCATGCAATAGCTCCAGTAAACCCTCAGGAATATCATAATTCCTTCTGCTAGCTGATGTGCCACATCTGTGCACTGAACTGAAGTGTTCCAAGAGAATAAGTTGATGTTTAGAGTCTGAATATTATTAAGAGCTAATAATAATTGACATGTATCTATTTTTAGATCAACGCTCTATAAATAGACTTCACCCAATATTCGAAAAATAGAATTTCATCTATTTTTCCAACTTGATCAACCATCTACAAATAGCCTCCTGCTACATACAGAATATGCTCACAATGTCTAAAAATAGACATACACCTAAAAATAGCCTGTGTGGACCCCACCTAGTTTATGTGATTATTTTCCAACTAGGATCATGTAATATTCCCAATAGGAAATAGACAACAATACAAGCATACGACAATACAGAAAATGCCGGAAATAGAACATAAAGCAAATACACATAAAAATGTCGGAAATGCTAAGCCATTTTATTAATCTGAGAATATAAAGAGATATAATGGATAATTAGAATAAATGCACCTATCCTTGCTCAAGGCAAGCGAAGAACCCTCTCAGAAAAACAGGAAATGGCTGCTACAAGAAACTGCATCCCAACTGTTGGAAGAAACTGCCGTAAACTGCTGCTGCGGGAATGAACTAAAGCTAGGGGCTGATCCCCTTGCCAGAAAGAGCTGAAAATTGGCAGACCACCTGAACTCACCATCCCGGACAAAACCCAGAAACCATATACAAAATGGACCACCTCCGAAAATCACCCCCAGAAACCCTCCTCCTAGAAAAATGTTGTCCCTCCAGGACTAGCGCAGACACCACTGAAATAGACTGAAATGGGACCACAAATCCTCAAGAAACTCACCAAATGATAAACACTGAACCTCCACACCGAAATAGGCCTGAATCTCCTGCAGAAATCTCTACCACTGAATAGCTCCAACTCAAACTGCGTCCTCCCTCCAAGGACTGCGCAGTCACCCAATGAAGCTTAGCTCCTCAGCAAAAATCCCAAACAAAACACCTGCAAATCTCCTGCTAAAGACTAAAGAGAAACTTTGCCCGAGTAGGCACTCGAAGTCCCCCGGGGCCAAGGGTGAGATCTTCGACCGGAGACACTCAGTCGCACTAAACAGTGTTGTAGACCGACTAAACAGCCAGCGTGCTCAAGTAGACAGAAGTCTAGCTCAATATCATCAAAAATATCAATAATCAAAATGGAGTGAAACTCCCACCTTTTATAGTGCTAGCTCCCCTCAAAACCCTAACTGCGTCCCCTCTCTCCATGAGCTCCTCCTATGCCTGCGCAGTTGCTTCTAGAGCCTATGTGAGGCCTCTCTCATCCGTGGTGTGGACCCCCAAGGCTCCCCCTTTAAGTTATAACGTTGCTCCTACTAGGGAAGCACTTTATTTTATTTAAGTGAGTTAGCCCCTCTTTACTCACTTTTTATTTATTTACAAACTTTAGATGGCAAAACTATACAAAATCGAATATTCCAATTAGCTGTCGCTAATTAGGAATATTACAGTCTCCCCCGGCAAAATGTTGCTTGTCCTCAAGCAACTGAAGTGATGGATGCTGCAAAATATTCTCACTCTCCCAAGTGGCATCCTCATCTGACAAATTGCATTGTCCTCAAGGCAGCTTGAGCAAGCCTCCTCTCTAGGCGATGCTCCCCACTAACATGCAAAATGTGCTGATTCCCACTGACCTCTCCCCCCTGATATACGCATCCCCACTGATACGAAGGGATATCTCAATGCCAGGATCCCAAACTGGCCTCCCACAGTACCAGTCAACCAGTAATCCCCCCAGATCCCATCGCCACCATGGCCAATAATCGCCAAAGTCCCACTGCTCGGACTGTGCACTGCCTCTGGCTATGACTAATGCTCTAAGAGGTGAAGACCACCAATAAGCATCAATGCTCCTGGGCTCCTGCTGCGTTGTACCTGTAGCTTCATATGCTACCCCTCCAACTGCATACCAACTCATCACCTCTCTCCAATCCAAGTCATGACTCAATCCCATGCCGATCTTTCTCTCTCTGAAATTGGGAAGGAGTCCTGAAGTAACGACAACTGGTGCCCTCCTGCCGACTGGGATCTGTAACATCTACTATGTCCAAGGGACCTTGCTCCACTGTGCTCCCTACGAAGAATACCGTACCATCAAGAGGGTACCAACTCATGATCTCCCGCCAGTCCATCTTGGAGGAAGCATTTGATGTAGCAACAACAACTGCATGTGGAACATGCCTGGAAGGTTGCCGCCAACCCGTAATCTTCTCCCACTTCCAAACTATCACATCTACCTCCAACATCTCCAGAGGATATGGATCTGTAGCTGCTGTCACAGTACTCGGTGTCTGTGCATCTGACTGCTCCACCTCAAAGGATGACCCCAATGCTAGCCACATATCCATCATACGCTCAATGTGGGCACCCATCTGGACCTCACCCATGGAAATGTCATGCTTGATGTCCATAGTATCCTCCTCTACTGACTCAAGCTCCATCATGTGATGCTCTAGCTAAAGCGTCACAAGTGACTCATCACCCAGAGTATCTCCTATACAGTCCCCTGACTTCTCACCCTGCACACTGTAATACGGCTGCAATCTACTGTCATCATACCTGCATGACTGCTCTTGCTCCACAGAAGCAACCTCAACTGATCCTATGGACTCATATGAAAGAGAGTCCTCACCCTGGCATATAGAAGGAATGCCCTCCTGTTCTACCTCTGCCACCTCATCTACATTGAATATGCCATCCACCCTCTCGATGAAGTGTCGATACAATGTCTGGAGTCCAGACGCATGCTGGGATGCTACCTCTGCTGAACCCAATATCCTCTGCTCATGCATGATCTCAACATGCCCTGAGGGAAAAATGATGCATGTCTCCCTCATGACCCTCTCCCCAAGCGTAGGCTCAGCAATGACTAATGTGCCACCACTGCAGAGGATCATCTCATCCCCTAAACTGTGGCTGTCAACTAGCATACTGACCCAGTGCCACTGCTGAGAAGTCTCTCGCCTAGTGTGCTGAGGGCCATCCAAATATCTTGGGTGTGCCTCACGGACCCTACTGCTCATGCCCAAAGTGCCAAAGGACAACAACAAAATCAGTTGCGCCCATGAATGATGTAGAAGAGTGTCGGATGTGTGAGTCCCCACAGATACCATCAAGTATCGCTCCTCTGTCTCCTCATCGATCCTGGGTGAAATACCCCCAAAGGTAAGCCCAGTGTCCCTGTCTGTGAGTCTCCCTGGATGTAATACTCTAAGACCCTGCTGTGCCGCGCCGTATGCCCTCGCAAGCCACCGGTCATCCATGTACTCCTCAACATGCCACTGCCCACTAAGGCATACCCCTGAATACTGCTGGATACCCCATGCTACTGCTGTACCACCCTGTACCGTCTCGTGCCCTGACTGTGTCCAGGAATCTGTCACTCCCCGCGTGCTCTCAATGTGATGTAGGGCACTCCTACTCCACAATGCAGTCCCACACACTACGGTACACCACCATGTAGCTCCATGGCCACCAGTATTCCACTGATCACTGCTAGAGGCTCCCACACATTCATGGATGTGATGTCCTAGAGCTGTGCCTCTACATATCAGACTACCACCAATCAGTATCGTCATGTCCACCGTCGCATCACTATACCCGCCGACAAATGGATCATCACTGCAAATCCTCCTCGAGGGGTCTGAGAAGTGAATCTCCCTATGGGTCAGTAGTGTTACCACCAGTGCTCGGCTCCACTGCGTCCTCTGTGCCCCACACAAAGGTGAAGAATCCTTCGCCCCATACAAGGTGCCATCTGGTGGCCTGCCAATGCCACTTCCTCCGACAAACTCCTGCCAAGGTATGTTGACCACCCCGTGATCCCGTGTACGAGTGTCATACCAAAAAAACCTAGGGAGTCTGCCCATAAACTGGTTGGCCACTGGAGCTGACCCAAACTCCCCTAGCGCATGCACATGCTCTACTACTTGGCCAACTGTACCCTCCAAGACACAGGCAACCAACCTGCCTAGGAAATGATAGGTGATCCCACCTGGATCCCAATGCCAATCTGGGGTTCCTGTAATCCCCATGCATAGAAACTCCTGCTGATCTACACTCGGATCCATCACCATCTCCATAGCCCGCTCCACCGAGTACCAACTCAAAATCTCTCTCCATCCAACCTCAACATGTGGATTTTGTACCCTATGCAACTCTGATCGTCTCATACCGATATCCAAGCCAACATATGAGATCTGACTAGGTGGCTCTGCCTCTCTCTCTCCAATGGGAAGAGATGACCCACCAACACTGCTAGTCCCATCCATGCATGCCTGAAGGGAAATGATCTGACGCTCCAACGTGCCCTCTGATTGTACCATCAGGGAATCCAGTCGTTCCCCAATGTGGACCAACTTGGCCGCCGACTTGGCACAAGTCACTCTCATACCCTCCAGCTCCTAGTCCTGCAACAAAATGGCCTCCCGTACTGATGTGGCCTTCTCTCTCAAAACTCAAAGGTCCATCCGAAGCCGATGATACCGCTGTCTGCGACCATCATCCAATACCTCTGTACCTGCTAGTGCCTCATCGAAGGTGGATATATCTCCTAACACCTCACCCATCCGTCATGTGCTGCTACCACCTGAAGACTCGAACACGACTCCAGTCATCACCTCAATGGATGGCTTTACTGAAGTAGGCTCTACCTTCTCCACTACCACATCAACCGACATGGCCAAGGAGGTCTCCAATGAGGGTGAATTCTATGTCACACTAGGTGTAACCTCAGACTCCCTGCAATTCTGTGTGCTCTCATCCTCCAAGTGCAATGTTGCCACCTTAATGGCCTCTGACTGCGACATCTGATTAAGCTGGAAATAGATGTCCAACTTCTCCACCCAAGACTCTGCCGAACTGTTTGATGCACCATCAAACGTGGGAAAATGAAATCTGCTAGCTGTGCGGTGGTAGTCTCCATCATGATGATGTCGGTGCCCCCGGTGATGATCGCGGAGTCTACTGTCCTGCTGGAGCTGGATAAAGTCTCTGAACGAGAGAGCCTCCATGAACTCCTGCCCGTATGCCTGGTACTCTACAAAATAGTCACCCATGTGGCCCGGCTCCGGCTCTCGCTGTGCTGCTGCCCCTGCGTCCTCTGCTAGGAAGGTGGGCATAGTGGGTCGTGTGGGTGCATGCGATGCCATGATGGGGATAACATCACGCTCTGGCATATGGTGTGACGTGCCTGATCCCTCACCGATCTGAAAACCCCTTGGGGTTTCTCGCTGCCTAACCTCCAGCGCAGCGAGTCTCCGTGACACATCCTGCATGTGTTGGAGGAGCGCCTCTCTAAATCTCCTCGCATCCTCCTTGTTTGCCATTGGCACTTCCTGCTATGTGTCTACAGGCTCCTCAGAAACTGCACGGCTGTTGCAAAACCATACTACTGCTTGATTTCGACCTCCGATTTACCGACTGAAAACTACTCAGAAAATTCTAGGAATTTGGGAAGGTGATCCCTGCCCAAAACCCAGAAAAACCCAGAAAACGTTTCTTCTAATTCCAACCTTCAAAATTTGACCATTTATATTTTGGCCCTTTTTTTCAATTTCGTTTTTGGTACTGCAACTGCTATTGCTCTCCAAAATTCCAGCAAACCTCTATATGATCTCTTTCCCGATGTCATAGACCACAGGCTGAGCCAGAATTATGCTCTGATACCACTGTAATATTCCCAATAGGAAATAGACAGCAATACAAGCATACGACAATATATAAAATGCCGGAAATAGAACATAAAGCAAATACACATAAAAATGCCGGAAATGCTAAGCCATTTTCTTAATCTGAGAATATAATGAGATACAATGGATAATCAGAATAAATGCACCTATCCTTGCTCAAGGCAAGTGAAGAACCCTCTCATAAAATAGGAAATGGCTGCTACAAGAAACTGCATCCCAGCTGCTGGAAGAAACTGTCGTAAACTGCTGCTGCGGGAATGAACTGAAGCTAGGGGCTAATTCCCTTGCCAAAAAGAGCTGAAAATCGGCATACTACCTGAACTCACCACCCCGGACAAAACCCAGAAACCATATACAAAATGGACCACCTCCGAAAATCACCCCCAGAAACTCTCCTCCTAGAAAAACGTTGTCCCTCCAGGACCAGCGCATACACCACTGAAATAGACTGAAATGGGGCCACAACTCCTCAGGAAACTCACCAAATGATAAACGCTAAACCTCCACACCGGAATAGGCCTGAATCTCCTGCAGAAATCTCTACCACTGAACAGCTCCAACTCAGACTGCGTCCTCCCTCCAAGGACTGCGCAGTCACCCAATGAAGCTCAGCTCCTCAGCAAAACTCCCAAACAAAACACCTGCAAATCTCCTGCTAAAGACTGAAGAAAAACCTTGCCCGAGCAGGCACTTGAAGTCCCCCGGGGCCAAGGGTGAGATCTCCGACCGGAGACACTCAGTCGCACTAAACAGTGCTCCAGACCGAATAAACAGCCAGCGTGCTCAAGTAGACAGAAGTCTAGCTCAATATCATCAACAATATCAATAATCCAAATGGAGTGAAACTCCCACCTTTTATAGTGCTAGCTCCCCTCAAAACCCTAACTCCGTCCCCTCTCTCCATGAGCTCCTCCTGTGCCTGCGCAGTTGCTTCTAGAGCCTACATGAGGCCTCTCTCATCCATGGTGTGGACCCCCAAGGCTCCCCCTTTAAGTTATAACGTTGCTCCTACTAGGGAAGCACTTTATTTTATTTAAGTGAGTTAGCCCCTCTTTTCTCACTTTTATTTATTAATTAACTATAGGCAGCAAAACTATACAAAAATCAAATATTCCAATTAGTGGTGCTAATTAGGAATATTACAAATCAAGGATGATGTTTCAGGATGCCTCCTTCATTGTTTCCTTTTGCAAACTTCAACACTCCTTGTCAACAAGAAAGGAATGTATTTGCATGCGACATACAACTCCATGCATTCGCCCTGCAACCTTTTGCTGCAACACTTCCGAAACTGAAAGGCTCCAAACAACTCAATCAGTCTAATGCATCTTCATCAAAGTCTTTGACTTCTGCTGGTACCAATTGCACATGTATTCAGGAACCACTGTGCTGTTGAACTCTGCACCCATGCACTCTGAACTTGCTGTCAACTCTGAACCGTGCTCCAGTATCTAACACTGTCACTTTGATCTATCTGCATCAATCCATCTGATCATGCTACTGCTGCTCTGTGGGCTCCTTGTAGCCAGGTTCAATTCATGAGATCCACATCATCTCAATGAATCCTGCCCAGAAATCTCCTCTTGGGATTACGCATGCATGTCGCCTCACCTCTCACTTGCTGGTATAGTTTCATGCACTCCCTCTGCCCATATAGCACGAAATTTCTCTGCATGAGTGGTTGCTCCCACTCCATGATCCTCATCTTGTGGCTGCTCCACATCCCAAGGTTCACTCTTACCTGCAAGCAAATCTTGCTCCCTCTCAAGCATCAATTGCATGTCTTTCTTACACTTCCCAACAGTAGGAAGCTCCGTAGAAATCCCATCTACTTCAAGTCTGTAAAGATTCTTAGCTCTAATCCCAACCTTCTTGACTTGTACTGTTGCTTTGTACTGAAGGAAAAAAATTTCTTCACTAAAGACAACATCATAGCCTTTATCCTCTAACATTGCAACTGAGATTAAACTCATCTTTAAACCTAGAACATGCACAACATCTTGTAAAATAATGATTTTAACTGAATCCCTCTGAAAGGTAATGGTACCAATGCCGGTCACACCATATCGTACATTGTCACCCAACTCAACATGCAACTAGAGATCTTTCTCCACCAACTCACTGAAAAGGTTCACATCTCCCGTCATGTGAAAGGAAGCACCACTATCAAAGTACCACCCTGATCACAATGCACTAGAAACCATGCATTTGATCAATGAGAAGTCAAGGTCAAATTGCGAGGCAAGAGCCTCACCAGCTATAGCTCCAACAACCATCTTGTTCTTCTTCTTCTGTGGACAATTTGTGGTGAAATGCCCATGTTCGTGACAGTGAAAACACTTCACTTTGGACATGTCACGCTCTTTTCCATCTTCACTGGCCTCAGATATAGAATGGAATTTCTTCCCCTTCTTCTTCTTTGCCTTGGAAACCAAAGCGCAATCCTCTTCATCATCATGCTTTGATGAAGAGCCATTCCTCGTACTTCACTTTATCTCCTCCTGAACAAGATCTGACCAAAGTCTCTCCCAACCCAGCAGTTTCTCTCGTCCATTGACAGAGTCTTCGTAGCTATGCCAACTCTTCAGAAGCCCAAGGAGAGATAAGCTCACCAAGTCATCATCATCAACACTGACTCCTACAATCCCAAGCTCATCCCTGCATTGGAAAAACTTTTTCAAGTATACCAGAATAGTGTCATTCTTCTCCATTTTTATTTTTCTGAGCTTGTCTTTAAGCGCCAACTTCCTCTGGTCGCTTCTACTTTGGAAAGAATCTGTCAAAGCCTTCCACATAGCATATGGAGTAGCTTTCCCATGAAGGCTTGAGAAAATATGGTCTCTCACACCGTCCAACAAAATCCTCCTCGTCCTTGCTACTTTCTTTTGCCATGCATCAAGTATTGTAGCATCCGCCGAAGTGGGCTTAGGAACATCTCTCTCGATGAATTCCTTCAAGCCATTATCTTCAAGCACCACTTCCACCCTGTGCTTCTAGGCTATGTAGTTATAGTTTCCCTCGAGTGCATACTCCAACCACAACCCATTGAAAGACATTTCAATATATACTCAATTGTCACACCAAGAAACTCTTGTAGCAAATTCGAACTGTCCACCAGCACAAACTCACTTCACAATTGCAATATTCAATCAACAATGCTATGATACTATGTAGAAATTATATACATTAAGCATGCATATATCGAGACTCCCCTGATCTCACAATATTTAACTTCTTGCAAAATACAGAATCCTTCCACTTTTAATTCTTGCGGAAATTTAATCAACAATTGCAAAACACATGAAGCAATAAAACAACACATAACATAGTTATTTAACGGGAAATCCAAAAGATAAAAACCCCAACTATCATATATTATGTATCATGGAGATCATGTAACAATCACATACAAAGCTTAGTACATCAAGCTCTCAGTACAATACAATTGTCACATAATAACATAGAATAAATCTGCAAATCCATGCACCAATCTCAGCCCTCCTGCTAGCCTGTCTCCACTGCACAATCCAAGCTGATTACAAATACCAATTCGGTGCAATCCCACTCTCCTTGACTACGTCGTTATCATTGGCATCTCCAATGTGTATATAGATGCAATACATGCATCACTATGGTCACAACATATAGTCTATCTTTCCCTTTCACCTATTTGTCCACTGGTCTCCACTGAAACTGCCATGCACTGTAGTTAACTGATGTATTCTTTAGTTGATTAATGAGCTATTATTTATGAATTAATTAACTAATTTATTCACTCCACTCTGACTAGTGTATCAACCAGTTAGACTAGATACAACTAGCTCAACTGAGTCTAACTGAGTTAAACTGAATTCAACTCCATAACTACTTCTTCCAACTTTGTCATAACTCTGCCACTTGAATTCTAACTGAGTCCTCCATGCAATAGATCCAGTAAACCCTCAAGAATAGCGTAATTCCTTCTGCCAGCTGATGTGCCACATCTGTGCACTGAACTGAACTGCTCCAAGAGAATAAGTTGTTGTTTAGAGTCTGATTATTATTAAGAGCTAATAATAATTGACATGCATCTATTTTTAGATCAGTGCTCTATAAATAGACTTCGCCCAATATTCTAAAAATAGAATTTCATCTATTTTTCCAACTTGATCAACCATCTACAAATAGCCTCCTGCTACATATAAAATATGCTCACCATGTCTAAAAATAGACATACACCTAAAAATAACCTGTGTGGGCCCCACCTAGTTTAGGTGATTATTTTCAAACTAGGATCAAGGATGATGTTTCAAGATGCCTTCTTCATTGTTTCTTGTTTCAAACTTCAACAGTTATGGTCACTTAAAATTGTATAAAATTACCATTTATACACTAAAAAAACACGTGATAATGATATTGGCACAGCCCATTGGTGGAAACATGATTCTAGGCTCTTTGATTCACTCACAAGTGCATCATTAGAAAGGTTCATTACAATGGCGAAACCAAATTGCAACTACTTTTCTTCCACAATATGCCTAAGAGCTAATATAGTTCTTAACATGTCAGAATTACTTTTTTATATAAATTAACTTTCATTTGTTTATACAAGCATATTTCTACTTTATTATCCATTATGTGCATCATAAAATATAAACAAAAACATAAATAACCATGCAAGATTGTGAACCAATAACCAGAAATAATGTGTGCAATAGATAAATAGATGGAACAAGTGAACTCACCCTTCTTCTTTTATTATATCAAAACTTCAATTTACAAAGAATAGTCCAAACCCTAAAAATTAATTCCTAGCCAAATTATAGGCTTTAGAAAACTCGGGCAATCGCCTTTTGGCTTGCCCTTCCTTCATAAACCAAGAAAACCATAGAAAATTAGACTTGTGTGATTTCCTTGACTTTCCTCACTCAAAGCAAGGTCATCCTCCTCGCTCATTTCATCTCTACTCAACATGTTGCTCACTTATTATCTTGGTTCCTTCATTGCTTATATGCCTTAATTCTCCATTCGGCTCCCTAAATATATATAAAACTAATATTTCTTATTAACCATCACATCCTACTCAATCCCATCTCAAATTAACTGAGCCTACCTTCATTCATTCATTGTTCGGTTTGTATGTGACACACAACTTCTCCCATTGGCTCGTTGACTTGCCTGTCGTGGCTCTTTGTTCCACCACATGTATCATTGTCTCACCCCTCTGCACAACTCCATCGCATGACCTTGGCTTGGAGGTAAAACTAGACTAGGTAGGCATCCTCATTTGGCTAGGTGTAATTTCCCATCTCAACTGGGTCGACACCCTCATCCCACTATTTTTTTTTCATGTTTCCATCATGCAACCTGGTTGGGTGTGCATGCCCATTTCTCCACCTGTTTCCCTCACAACGTCACAAAACATATGCATTCACACTCTAACTTGACTCAAGGGATCGATTGGACACCTAGTTAGGCGCTTGAATTTCCATGGGTCATTGGGTGTGCTCGAGGTGACTCGGGCGTGTGACATCCTCCCCAACCTCGATTCATTTATGTCCTCAGAAATCAATACCATGCAACCTCCTTCTCCTCTAATTTCTCTATCTCATTCTTCCATATCCACAACAAATATTTTGTCTTCTATCCATCTTTCTCTGGCACATTCTCCTAGCACATGAAGTAATCCCTCTTTATGTTTCTCTCAACTCTAGTAGTTTTGTAGTCAACAATCCTCTCCAAAACCAAGTCCATTCGATCTATGATAAAGTTTGATCCATGTGGTCGTGCTGCTCTCCCAATATCATCTATGCCTAATTGGTACTTCTTCAACTGACTAATGTGAAACACAATATGCTTGAAACACATGTAGAGGGGAAACTCAACCTCATAAGAAACCACCCTAATCTTCTACTTCACTCAATATGGGTCATCAAACTTCCTATTCAAAAACCTCAATTTCCCCTTTAGTGGTGGAAAATTCCCCTTTGTCATCTTCACAAATGCCATATCCCTAACTTCAAAATGCACATCTTGTATAACCTTGTCTTACCACTTCTTCTTTCTCTCTATGGCATCCACTAAGTGTATTCAAGCTAGCTCCAAGGTTTCCTCCTAATTTTTTAGAAACTTCAAAGCCTGATGTTTCCTTCCATATCTCCCTAGTAACACCATATGTGGAGAAATGGAAATTTTTCTATATACCAACTCAAATGGACTATTCCCAATTGCAGAACTCTTATGTAGGTTATAATTGAAATTTCCTCTATCTAATAACAAAGACAAATTATTTTTATCAGGTTGTACACAATGTCTGAAGCTGTCCTCCAATAGTGATTTGATGCCCTTGTTTTGACCATTTTTCTATGGATCAAAACTTGAACTAAATAGTAACTCCATCCCAACATGCTTGAAAAACATGGACCAAAACTTCCTAATGAACCTAGTATCTTTTTTTGACACAATTCTAAATGGAAACCCCCAATGCTTCACAACATTCTTAAAGAATATCCCAAATTTATTCTTGGCTCCACATGGTATCTTTGTTGGTACAAAGATGACATACTTGAAAGATATATCCACAATGACCGTAATCCCATTATACCCCTGCACTTTTGGTAGCGGTGTCATGAAGTACATCAAGACACTCATCCACAACCTCTTTGGAATAATTAAGGCTGCAACAAGCCTCCTTGTCATCTGGTTTATGATTTGTCCTACTCACAAATCATTCATATTTTTACATACTCATTGACATCCTCACTCATCCATTCCCAGAAGCAACCTTTCTCAAACAATGCCAAGGTATAACCTACCCTATATGTCCAGCCCAAGGTGAACCATGGAAATCCTCCAAGAGTTGTCTCCTAAGTGTTAAAAATATTAGAACATAGAGACGATAACCAAAAAATAAGAGCCCATGTTTCATAGTGAACTTCCTTTCCTTTCCTTCCTTCACCTGCTTCATAATGCTCTTCGCCTAAGTATTGATCTCCAACCCTGTATAAAGTATACTATGAAACTACTGACTTTCTCTCAGTACACCACGATCCCATTCCTAAATTGTGGTGAAATATGCCTTCCTACTAAGGGCATTGGTGACATCATTGAATCTTCCCAGCCTATCCTCAATTGTCACATCAAACTCTACCAAGAAATCTTGCCAATGTTCCTACTTCATTGATAGCCTCAGATGACATGTAAAGTAACTCGTTGCATATTATCAGTATTGACAAAAAATGACTTGCTAATCAATTAATGTCTCATTACCTAAAGGAAATAGATGATCACATTCATCTCCTTCTCATGAAATGGGTACCTTTGTTCATTTTCCTACAACTTCCATCTCTCATAATCTATCAGGTGTATATGTAGCATGAGAAAAACTTCTGTCATGAAGTATCAAGCATCTGTGTGCAATTTGAACAGTCACTAAAACTCAGATAGCTTCAATATTTCATAATCACCATCCTATGCTTCAAATATTCAAACATTTCGTGCCATATCTCCATCCATTTCCACGACTTGTATTTCTTCAACAAGTTAGTTACTGATGCAAAAACATTGGAATAACCCTCCACAAACCTTCACTCATAGTTCTCCATCCCTAGGAAGACCCTCACCTCATGTACATTCATAGGATCCTTCCAATATTTTATAGCACATACCTTTAACATTTCCATCCATATGCACCCTTTCCTAATTGAATGTCAATGGAATGGCATCTTAGTATGGGAAAACATGCACTTTGAGTTCTTCAAGTACAATTGGTTCTTTCCTAGTGCCTCAAATACTAGCGGGAAGTGCGTCTTATTCTCCTCCAAGATATCACTATACACTAATATGTCGTCTATTTAGACCATAATGAACGAATCCAAGTATGGACATAGTACATCATTCAAAAACATGCAAAACATAGTAGGGGCATTACACATCCCAAGTGGCATGTTCAAGAACTCATAACTTTCGTATCTTATCACCACCATTTTCTTCTTTTGTTACCCCTTTGAAATATGTTCTTGATAATATCCTTGCCTCAAATCCAAATTCTAAAACACTATGGCCTTCACCAACTTACAGAAGAAATCTTCTACAAGTGGAAGTGTATATCTACTCTTAATTGTCTACATGTTCAAATATTTTTACTAGCAGCACATTCACAACTCATTCATGTCCTTATTATTATTAAGGAGAATTGCAGCCCCAAAAGGTGATTTTTAATGCAATATGAAGCCTTCCTCAACCAAATATTTATGTTTCCATTTCAACTCCTTGAACTCAATTCCAAATATTCTATAAGGAGTGTGTGCAAACATTTGCTTCCTCTGCTCCAACTCAATGTGGTGGTCAATTGTGCACCTAGGTGGAAGTACCTTTGGAAAATTGTCTAGCATCATATCCATGTACAAATACATAACATAAAAAATATCAAGTGGAATAGGAATCCCCATCCCATCATCCTCACCAATATCCCTAACAATGGTTCCACAAATCTCAACATTTGATCTTCGTACATCACTCTTGATACTCAGCACCAATACTAGTTTCCCTTTGATTCCTTCCTCAACAGATGGGTAGGAAAAGTCCACACTTGCATGTCACTAACCACAAATATCTCATCCATGTGGGGTAGAACCACAACCCTATATCCTTGCAATAAATCTTCCCCCAAAATCGCATCGAAGTTGTTTAGCTCAATGACCATAAAATCCATACATCCATTCCAATATTCAATTCGAACTAGTATATTTTCCAGCAGTCCTGATACCCTTTCCTTAGAGTTCACTACCTTGACCTCCACTTCCTTGGAAGTTAGATTCAACCCAATACATCTTTCTAGACCTGTCCTCATAAAGTTATGGGTCACTCCCATGTGCATAAGAACTTGGACAACCTTTCCCTAAATATCCAAGTCAACAAATTAAAACCTATGCAATCAACCATCCTTCTTCCCATGAACACTAATACTCATAGGGTCAAAATCCTAAGGATCACATAAATCAATTTCATTTCAAATTCTCACATATGCACCTTCACATGATTTTATACCATCTATCACAACCTCTTGGTGGACACAAAAGTCTAAACTCATTAAGTCACCGACATGTGCCACATTGGCAAGGTTCATTACAATGGAAAAACAAAATTGAAATTACTTTTCTTCTTGACTATTAAAAACAAAAAATATAGTTCTTAATATACAAGAATTATTTTTTTTAGCATAATTAACTTTCATTTCTTCATACAAGCATATTTCTACTTCATTAACCATTATGTGTAGCATAAAATATAGACAACAACATACATAACCATGCAAGGTGCAAACCAATGACCATAAATATTTTTTACAACCATTAGAGAATTTTTTAGGTCTAAAATGGGACTCCTAAGGAATATTATAAAATAATATTGGACATATTAAAACATTATTAGATTACATGATCAAATTTTGTAAGGAAAAATGGAAAAAACTACTTTTTAAACTCATATTTTCAACTTATCTCCTTACAATTTTACTCAAATTTCAAGCGGGGGCACTTGTTGGATGAAAAAATTAACTTTGCATCCAAGGATTACCCACGTTGCATACTTTTGATAGGCCATGCTACAAGAGAAATAATAAATACATGAAAAATTTTACTACAAACAATTTTTTCATGTATTTCTCATTTTTCATGTAGCAGGTTCGACCAAAAGTATGCAACATGGATACTCCTTGGACAAGGAATTAAATTTTGCATCCAATGAGTGCTCTCACTCGAAATTTGAGTAAAACCATAGGGAGATAAGTTGAAAATATGAGTTGAAAATGTAGTTTCTTTATTTTTTCATTTTTTTACTCCAAAAATGGTGAATGATTTGCCATAGTTGACATCATCATCTTGAATCCTATTGCTTCTTATAAAGTTGATTTTGGTTGTACATTTTTGTTTTGAGGCCTAGTTTTGACTTCAAAATTTCTCTAATGAGATAAATAGATGGAACATGTGAACTCTCCCTTATTCTTTTATTATATCATATCTTCAATTTACAAATAACAGGCCAAACCTTCAAAATCCATTCATGGCCAAATTACATACTTTAGAAAACTCAGGAAAAAACATTTTGGCTCACCCTTCCTTCACAAACCCAAATTTTTTTAGACATGCACAAATTCTTGGAATTCACTCATTCAAGGAAATATCATCCTCCTCACTTGGCTTGTCTCTCCTTAACCTATGGCTCACTTCTTCTCCTTGTTGCTTCATTTCTTGAATTCCTTAGCTCTCCACTCAACTCCCCCAATATATATGCCACTAATATTTCTTATTAACTGTAACATCCTACTGGGGTTGACTTAGATTAAAATATCCTTCCTACATTTGTTCATTGTTTGGTTTGCATGTGCTGCATGACTCCACCCATCAACTTGTCACCTCACCCATCATGATTATTTGTTCTATTGTATGTATCATTTCCTTTCTGCTTCGCATCGCTCCATCACACGACCTTTCCTAGGCAGATTCCCACCTTTGGTTGTGCAAACGGCCCTATCTCAACTAAGTTGGAACCCTCATCCCACCTCTTTGGATTTCTCCATGCCCCTTGCATTTGACTCAGTGATATGCTCTTGACCTGAGAATGCCCAAGGAGCATTTCTAAGTTGGCTTAGACCAACACTGCGATGGCATAGGCGAGTTGTTCACGAAGAATGATGTGTAGCAACATAACCATAAGGGGGGATAATCAATTTTATAATAATTAGTGAGATGGGACGCCTACACAAAGGCAAGCGCGCCCCACCAAATAACATGAGAAAGATGGTGAGCTAGAACAAGGTCAGTTTCGTGAAGGGAGACACAATGGATGTGAAATAAGAGATGGAGTAAATGACATGAACGATATAACTGAGTGGTGATCATGTAATTTGATCGGTGCATAAGACTCCAAGTTTGGAATTGGATTGAGCATCGATAAATTATGTGAAATGATATCATACATGAAGTGGAATTAAGATATGCCAAGGGTAAGACATACAATGAGGGCAAGACCACATAGGAGAAGGCATCAAGTGACATGCTTGCACGATGAGATTCATGGGAAAGTTGTGTGCAACAAGTGATGACCGAACGATCTGAATGATGTAGCATGCCCACCAAGGGAATGGCCAAGGGTGTCGATGAGTTAACGTGCCTAATAAGAGATAAATGAAGGGCATGGGTGATGACAGACATGTCCGCTTGAATGAATAACAAGGGTAGACCTAAGGGGGTGACCACCATATAGCAAGGTTGCTGGAATCATATATAAATCAATTCATGTGATGTGGAGAGGGCTTCGACATAGAATGAAGGAAGCTAAAGAAAGGTTTGAATGCAACATAATCACAACAAATGAAGGAAAATGAAGTTGTAGAAAGAAGGTTGAAGTGAGGCTCGCTTAGTCGAGCTGAAGTCATGTAGAGTTTTGTAAGAAAGTTGTATAGTATGTTGGGTTATGTTTTGGCTGGTCAGGAAGTTCAAGAGCTTGCATGAATATTTGTAACTTTCGGTTGGGTTGTTTAACGTGTGAACTCTATAAAAATTCGTGCACAACCTTGTTTTGAACTATTGTTGGTTGAGGTTCGAGTCTTTGACTGTGCACAAGACTTTGTAAAAAAATTGTAAGGGCTTTATGGAAACAAAAATTAGGGATCTGACCCAACGTCACCTATTGTAAACTATTGTATATAGATGTTTGAATTTTTAATATAAAATAACGAGAGGAATTTTTTGTTAGGAGTTCCCCCTCCCACATAATAAAATAAGTTTCACTTGTCCATATTGTTGTTACATTGAAATTATTATTATTGTTGGCTTTGTTTAACTTCATTTATGTGAATGAATTAAACTCAACAATAGACTAAATGTTGAAATATAAATGAAGGGATATTGTGTTGAATTTTTTATGAAATGTATTCTGCAAGTTGATGGTTGCTTCACAAACTGATGCATAGCCTAGAGGCATAGTCTGGGAGTGATTAGTTATGTGCCTTATGACAAAATATTGTCGGTACCACATACCCATGGTGATATAAGTGGTGTAATCATCATGGGGTCGTGATAGTTGGTATCAGAGCCACTCTGACGAAACTTCGGAGTACCAAGTTGAAGCTTGGCGAGAGAACTTTTTTGGCAATTTTTTTTTTGAAGAAGTATTGATTGAGGAAGGAGGAAGTGGTAGGATGACCACCAATGTGATAGGTTCTAGCTAAACACATTGAATATTGAATTTTTTGTCGGTAGATATGGAGGCTACTCCAGTAGCTTAGGTGATAATGAAGGTAACTCATTCGTGGAAAGCTAAAAGGAAACAAAATTATGATGGACTTGTGCAAGTCTTGGAGAACTTGAATTGCATCGAAGTGAAGATAGTGAGAATGAAAAAGAACTTAAATTATTTCCTTTGGAATTTGGAGATATATCATTTGTTTGAAGAATAAATACAGTAGGTAGATTGTAGGCTTCAAGAGCTCATGGATGAATGAGCTCACGTAAGGGAGGAATGAATCAAGATATGGGATGAAGTTGAGGCACTTGAATAAAAGATTAAGAAGGATATTATTAATTAAAGGGATTATTCTCCAGTGACATAGGATGAGATCTATTTAATTTAGCGAATTGGAGCTTTATTTAGGGTTTTGGATGGAGAAAGGAAAACATTGGTTTTATTGGTGAATACTGAGGGAGTCAAATGTTGAGCAGGGGTAATTAGGCAATACTTCAAGGAGTTAAATTATGGTGGAAGGAAGACTTCCCATGTTGAACCTGGTTTAAGTTCCTCAAATTCTTCGACTGATAAAGTGAAGTATCTAAAAAGAATGGTTAAATCAAAGCATAATTTGAGACACAGTGCCATTGAGGAAATGATGAAGAAGGTCATTTAAGTAAGGTGTAAGATGCGAGCCTTATAGGATGATAGTGCGTTGGGATTTTTTTTTGAAGGTGACCATTTGTGAAAGAAATTTTGTTTTGTTGGTTGATTCAAAATCTATAACCAGTTTCCCTAATAAGAAGGCAATGAAGCCATTGAAGTTAAAGACTGTAATGATGAGAGAGTTGAGTTCTTTAAAATCTTTTAACTCGAGCATGAAGTTTGTGATAGCTATTCTTAAGGATACACAAGTGAAGGTTGTTTCATGGTTTGTAATATTGAATATTAGAGTGGTTGATATGGATGATCATGCAATGGTTTTGAGGTTGGATTTCTTGAGGACAACCCAAGACATGCCAATGGTGGACCTATCCACACTCTTGATTGTGGCAAGTGAAAAGATCGTGACTATGTCAATGAGTAGGAAGAGTCACTTGGGGTATCATCCAAGGATCTCCTCCATTATATTGTATGATAAGGACCCTAATATGAAGCATGAGGATGTAAATAAGAGATAAGTTGTAAGTTTGACTCAAGAGACAAAGTATAAGAAGCTAAGGAACCTTTTTATATAAGCCACGAGAAATATGAAGGTGGAGGAACAACTCCTCTTAAAATGAAGAAGGAAGAAATTTATTCTACCATAAGTATTCAACAAGATGGGAGAGGAGGCATGAGTGATTCTCCCAAGTTGAATCAAGGGAGTGATGAAGTAGGCAGATACCTAATAGACATAGTGGATTTTTTCAGATATGCTATAGTCATATATGATTTTTCAGCTGACAAAGGAGAGAATTGTGAAGTTGGGATGTATGAAGGAAGATATTAATGGAGGGAAGAAGTACTTGAGGATGCAACATAAGTCTCATATGATGGTATCCGAGAGTCATGGAGGAAACTTATTGACCCTTTTTGTGTACTATATTCTTAGGGATGGATGAGTGCAGTTCCTTGTTAAAGTAAGAGGTGTTGCACCAATGAAATGAGGGGGAATTCAAGGAAGAGGACTCACAACATGAATAAGTGGCGCTTCAAGGAGCATCATATGGGAGGATTTATTAAATAATAATATGTGTTGAAATGTTGGAGAAATAACCAATGAAAGCATGAGGAGGTGCATTATCAAGGGTTGAATGCGATGTTGGACTGATCACACAACTAATTTGATTCATGGGGTCTAGAAGTGCGTTGAGATGTGTTATATTTGAGTTGGAGTATGGAAACAAGAGATAAAAATATATGGAGGTTTGGTGGTTGGAACGATGGTAGTTGCAATGAGGCACATTGCATCCATGAGATGGAGGGGTAAACCTTCCATGATGAGATGGACTGGTGTGTAGACATGTGACACTTGTGTTAATTGTTGATGTCCTTGAATATTTTGAGACATATTTCATACATGTACTCTTGTGAAAGACAAAGGGGACATGGGCCTTGACAAAGGTTTGTGTGAAGGAAGTGGAGAGTTCATGGAGAAAAAATGATAGGATATCGCCAATTCTTAAATGGTGTTGAAGCTTGTGGAACTTTGTGATAGTTTGGGCTTGGAAAAGAATTTTTCCGCGTGGAGTTGTTGTCAAGGATGGAAACTATTTTAGAGTGGGGGGGTGTTAGGCCATTGTCTTGAGTGTGCCCAAGAAGCATTCCCCACTTGGCTTGGGACATGGAATCGACATGGTGGTTTTTTCATAATGGGAAATGTGCAATGACATGCCACCACAAGGAAAATACCTTCTAACAGAGGTTTTTGTGGAATCCCCTATAAAAATAGCACAAAAATATTTTTGTAGCAGAGGTCACTAGCATAGGTGGGTAGGTGGATTTTTTTAGAAAATGTTTTGTGGACGGTGCATCTACAATCTACAAACACATTGATGCTTTACTATCCATACACACATGAGTGCTGCATAGAACATGGTGCACTGTGGAAAAAATATTTTTATAAAAAATTAAACAAACATGAAGTACTAAATAACACAATGCCTTGATTATTGAATAATCGATAGCACTGGAAATAGGTTAAATTTTAAAAATTGTTGGTGCTATATACACCTACAATTCTAGTGCCCTTAATGTATTAAAATTCCTTGGTGCATACCAAGGAGCACTGCTATAGTTTTTAAATTTAAAAAATATGCGATGTTATTTTACAATGGAGCACAAGTGTTGTAAATGTATTAAAAATACCCTCAGACTTCTTCTAAAAAGTACTTCTATGTAGTTTTTAATTTTTTTTAAAAGAGCGGTGCTATAGTCAAACAAAGCACCAATACGGTACCTATATTAAAATGCCATAGGGCATCTTAAAAAAAGCATCGCTCTCTCTCTCTTTCTCTCTCTCTCTCTTTGTATATATATATATATATATATATATTCTAAAAAACATAGTGGTCTTCGATATCTTCTGCAACAGTGTAGTTATAATAATACACTAGAGGAGGGTTAAAAAAAAACCCTCCCGATGATAAATTTTATTTTGACCATATACAATGATGGAGAGATCTGAAGCTCTGGTGCCACTCTTGCCTCATGCAAGTGCCCTAATGTTGGTTCTTATCTTTCTCACCGTCATTTTTTACTGTTCTCATTGCCTAACTTTCCAATTTTTTCAAATTGTTGTAAATTTTTTTTTCTCCATTATGTGTCAACAATTCCTCCTCGATGAGAAAATGTCTAGGTAATGTCTATGTTTCTCTCTAATTTAATTTTTTGATAGATTACAGTTAAAAATTAGACTAAAATTTCCATTGTTTTAAAAAAATAAAAATTTCCCTGTGCGGCGCACTTGATATGTTTGGATAACACCGATAACAGTACACCTTGTAAATTTATAGGGTTCACTATAGTTTGCTGTGTGAACATAACACATCGCTATTATTGCAATGCCTTCTGTAAATGAAAATGCACCAAGAAAACTATAAATTGTGCATCGGTGCATTATTTATGGGGAATTTATTTTACCAAACGTACCCCAAAAATAATATTTAAAAATATAGCTATAGCTCGATGCGTTCAATAACTTGAACGTTCCATACTAGTGTGGAAAGGTTATAAGTATGCACTGATGCATAAGTGTAACGCACTGCGATGGAAATTTAAATGTGTGAACCAACATCGGTTCATCATACATATGTGTGCACCAATGTTGGTGCGGTGTTTTTTGACTTTGAACCAAAGCTATTTCTTGACTGTGTTTTGGGTGCACTCATGATTTCTTTTTTATTGAAAGTTATGTTTCCATATTTATAATTAATTTTTTCATTTAATATATATATATATATATATATATATATATATATGGGGCTGATGTATTTTATTTGTCAATCATGTACCAGAGACATCATCATAGGGAGTAGTAGCAAGAGCAGGAGAAAATGGCGAAGCAATACAATGTGTTCTGTCCATGGGGGGCTAGAGAGATACAGAGGGATTTATACCCTTTCCATATTGCTACAGTGATGAGAGCACTCTTAAGGAATTTAGGCCTCCTCAAGTACTATGAGGAGGCTACATCCGTGAAGGCACAATTTTTCTTATTGGTGCATCTAATCCATCAATTGAGTGCCCAGGAGAAAGTTTTTTTTGTTAGTCTTGGGGCGTGGTATAGGCGCTTTGAGGAAAACATATACTTTATCACTGGAATATCCAAGAGAGAAGATGATATACCCCAGTTCCTTGATCTCCCCCAAGGATTTTCAGCTGAGATTCATCTTGCCTACACTTAGAGATATGTTGTGCATCATGTAGTCTGTCCAAAATATTTTTAGGTCCATGGTTGACAACTATGGATTTCTTATTTTGTTGCATGAGAGTTTAGGTGTCTCTCGTTATTAGTCACCACCATTTCACACGTTGATAGTGATAGGAAATACATTAATTTACATCTTTTGTATTATGTTAATTATTTGATTGAGGCGCCACATTGTATTAGATGATTTTCCATTTTTTTTGAAGCAGTTTTGTATGTCTTTAGATAGATTTCATGTGTCAATACATGGGATGGAAACCTCCCCTTTTTATTCAAAGATTTTTATTTTTATTTTTTGAGAGGTTTCAAGATATGAGGCCTACATTTTATCGTTTCCCTCCTAGTTTTATCATTGAGGTCTGGATATGCATGTGGGGGAATATGATGCCTAAGAGTGGCCTTTCGGAGTATCTGGCCAGGATTTCTTCCCAAACACTGGCACTACTAGTTAGTGATGATGACCAAATTTTTGTCTCATTAGTGTTTCCATACACAGGGATCGATTGGAGACAGTTTCCCAAAATCCTCTTCACATTGGCTAAGCCTCCAGACGATAGAGGTAATATTAGTGTTTTCTTTAAATTTATCTAGTTTCATTTTATTGTTATAATTAATTAGAATAAAATTTATTCTAGCACATTATTTAACTTGTTTCATTAACTTGTTTAATTAAATTGTCTAGTTATTGTTGTGTACTATATATTTTTTAGACATCGACACAGTCAATAGGGACATGCCTCCTCACCCATTGGTTGGACGAGATGAGGAGATGGGATAGGATGAAAAGGGTGAGGCATATCCTCAGGGGGGCATGGGCATCCAAGGCCATAGTGTTGGTCTGTTATTTTAGATTGACTACTAAAATAAATTGACGAGAGTTTTGGTTGAGTAAGGATTCCTCCCTATGAGGGCTCGAGATATCAACGTAGATCCTAAGCTCATGGATTTATACAAGGGTTTTCCATGCAAGATGATGTATCTTACATGTCATATTGTCAAAGCTATTAGGCTACTGGCCGTGATGAGGGATGTAGGCCATGCAACAGTAGATACGTTAGATGAGGGTGGTGATCATGACGATGATGGTAGTGATCATGATCATGATGATGAGTGTATTGATCATGATGCTTCTGGTAGTACTACCCTATCGGATCATGATATGTGAGAGCTAGAAGATGTGCCTTATGTTTCTCCTGACAGAGCATACCAACCACCTCTTCCTCACTTCAAAGTTCACGGGACCATGTTGAGGCAGTATTTGACCATCCATCATATTCTACTATAGACTACCCTCCTCCTCCTTCACCCTCATAGTTTGATAGACGTTGAGGTCGTAGTTGGTCATCCATCGTCTTCTAATGCAGACTAGGTTGGCACTGATACATTTGTTGTATCAGATGTTTTATTTAAGTTATCTGACTTGATGTAGCTATTTGAATTGTTTATATATAACATTGTTACCAATGAAATAGGTAACCTGACCTCAAAACAGGAACTCTAGCCCAAAAAGACTCAAAAAACATGAAAAAACACCCCAAAAACAAAAAAAAGTGTATTCCAGAATGCACTTGGTTTTTTTTTAAGGTCAAATTTCAACATTTTATAAAATTATGCTAAAAACAAAATTGTTTCTTGAAAAAAGGATTGGAAAAACACCCTCAAAACAAAACCAAATATTGATGATGGAATAACAAAAAAAGAAAAATTGTTATATTTTTGACATTTTTAAAAATAGAAATAACATTTTTTAATTTTTAAAATTCAAACATTAAAAAAAACCTAAAATTTATGAAAGAAAATAAATTTAAAAAATGAAAACATTTAAAGCTTAAAATTTAAAAATATATAGGAATAAAAAAATAAAAATAAAAACAAAATAAAAATTTTAATTCAAACATTAAAAAAAAACCTAAAATTTAAGAAAAAAATAAAAATAAAAAAATAAAAAAAATTAAAGATTAAAATTTCAAAATATATAGAAATAAAAAAATAAAAATAAAAACAAAATAAAAAATTAAATTAAAAAAAAAAACAAGTTAAAAAAAGAAAGAAATTATAAAAAATAAAATATAGAAATTAAATTTAAAAAAGAAAAAGAAAATGTTTATTAAATTAAAAAATAAAAAATAAAATAAAAAAAGAAAAAAATAAAATTTAAAGAAATATATTAAATTTTAATAAATTTAAAACTTTAAAATAAAATAAAAATAAAAAATAAAAACATTATTGAAACTAAAAGTAAAAAAATGAAAAATTAATTTAAAAAAAAACAATAAAAATATTAAATTTAAAAAAAAAATATTTTAAAAAAACAAATAGATTTTAAAAAATATATATATATATATATATATATATATATATATATATATATATATATATATGAACTTAAATTAAAAATATATATATTAGATTTTATTAAATTAAAAATAAATGTTAATATTAAAATAACAAAATAAATTAAACAAAAATATTAAATTTTAATAAATAAATGAATAAACAAATAAATTTTGAAATAAAAATTAAATTTTAAATATAAAGAAAAAAAAATATTGTTAAAATAAAAAGTTAAAAAACTTAAAAAATCAATTAAAATTGAAAAATTGAAAAGAATAAATTAAAAAAAATATATTAAATAAAAAATAAAATAAAAAACAAATTAATTTGAAAATATTAAGTTTAACAAAAAAAATCTAATTTTAAATAGACAATTTTAATTGAAATAAAAAAAATATAAAAATTTTATGTAATTAAAATAATAATAATAATAATAAGAATGAAATTCAAATAAATTAAAAAAAAATACAAAATTTACTAAATTTAAAAAAATTAAATGAAAAAACTAAACATAAAATTTAATTAAAAAAAAAAAAAAGCAATTAAATAAAAAAATACAAAATTTAATAAAAATTATTAACAAAATTTCGGAAAAAAAATTAAAAACAAAAAATCAAAAAAAAAAATTAAAAAAATCAAATTAAAAAAAAAATATTAAAATATAAAAATTAAATTAAAAAATAATTTTAAATTTTGAATTAAAAAAAAAAAAATTAAAAAAAAATCAAATTAAAAAAAAATATTAAAATATATATATGTATATGTATACGTATATGTATATGTATATGTATATGTATATGTATATGTATATGTATATATATATATATATATATATATATATATATATATATATTTTGATCGTGGTGGCGCCGCCAATTGGCCTACTGCCTAGGTGACAGCGGAGGCCGGCCGCTAGGCGGGAGGCCGATTCCGGGAATCGCCCTCCCACAACGAGAGGCCTATTCCAGGAATCGCCCTCCCGTGACGTGGGAGGGCAATTCCCGGAATCAGCCTCCCACGGCGGGAGGGCGATTCCCGGAATCGGGCTCCCACCCAGGTGGCAGCGGAGGCCGGCCGCTGGGCGGGCAGGGGGTTGCATGTAGCCTCCCCACCCACCCAGCAGCCAGCCTCCGCTACCACGGGGTGGGAGGCCGACTGGCGACGCCACCACGATCAAAAAATTCTTTTTTTATTTTATTTTTTTTAATTTGATTTTTTTAAAATTTTTTTTTAAATTCAAAAAATTTAATTTTTTTTTTTTTTAATTCAAAATTTTTATTTTAAATTTAATTTGTTTTACTCTTTTTTTTTTTTTTTTAAATTTTGTTTTTAAATTTAATATTTTAGATTAATTATTTTTTTAAATTTAAAATTTATTCATTAAATTTATTAAATTTTAATTTAATTAATTTTTTTTTTTAATCTTTTAGTTAATTTGGTTTTTCATTTTTAAAATTTATAAATTGTTTGATTTAAAAAAAACAGTAAATTTATAGATATTTGTTTTTTAATTATTTGCACGTGGTTTTTTTCATTTTTTTTGTTTTTTAATGATAGCTTTTTTTATTATAATTCTTTTATTTTAATTTTCTTTTTAAATTTTTTTTTTTTTAATTTTTTTGATAATTTTAAAATTTGTAATTTTGTTTTCTTATTATTATTATTTTTTAATTTAATTTTTTCTTTTTTGTATTTTTTTTATCTAAATTTTAATTTTGTAATTTAAATTATTTTTTGTTAATTTTTGGTTTTTTTTTTTTCTTTAAATTATGTGTTTTTTTTTCAAATTTTGTCATTTCTTTTGATATAATTTTCGAATTTTTTTTTTTTTTTGGTTTATTTATTTTTTTTTGTTTGAATTTTTTATTTTAATGAGTTAATTTTGTTTTTTTTTACATTTTTATTGTTTTTATATATATATTTTTTATCTAAGTTTTGTGTTTTATTACCAACATGAAAATCACCACTCTAAAAAAAAAAGGTTGATGCTGCATCAATATGTTTCAAAATTAGCATGAAAATCACTAACATTTTAAAACAAATATCCATACTTCATAAATAAAAATATTAGAGTGTCAAAAATGTGCTAAAAAAAAAAAGAGGTGATTCTGCATACCACTTTTCAAAATTGGGTGCTTTTTATGCTACCAAAAAAAAGTAGGTAACAGTGCGGTTACCTATTTCATCGATACGTTGTGTTATATATATATATATATATATATATATATATATATATATATATATATATATATATATATATATATATATATATATAGTTCATGTTTATGCACTTAATTTATATGCTTGTGTTGATTTGTATATTGTTAGGTCATGTTAAACATGTTCATTTAATGTTCCTGCAGATAGTTGTGTATGTGCTATCAGTTATTTGACATGAGATGTATATTAATTTAAGGATGTGTGTGGTGATGATGTTAGATTACAATGTTTGTGTTTTGTTAGATGTGATCACGATGATGATTCCCTGTTAGATTATCATATTTGTGTGCTAGCTAATGACGTTTATATGTGTTCGAGGTGTATATAATTAGATGATGGTAGTGAGTTTGAATGTGTATCTTAGATGATGTTTATGTTTGTTAGATGGTTACCGTAATGATTTTTATTTTTATGAAATAATATTTATTATAGATTATGTATTGGTGAACTTATATCAATTTTTTATATATTAAATTGCATGCAAAACAACTTAGTTTAAAAAAAATCCAAAGATATTTTTATATATTACAAAGTTTAGTATTATTGAAACTATGATTGTAAAATTACGATAAATAATTTTTTATTTCTTAGATAGTTAATTAATATTTGATCTAACTTAATTAGTACAATATTTCAATACTCGTAAACAAAAAATAATTAAAGGTAAAATAATTTAGTTTGTTCTTAATAAGACAAAAAATGTGTAACTCATTCAATTTTTAGTATAAAATAATAATAATAAAAATTTATCTAAAAATAAAGTCTAACCAATTCAATATTCGTTTATAAAATTCAATCTATTGTTAAATTTAAAAAACTTATGTGATAATTTTTATAATTAATTTAGATTTAATATAACTTTAAAATTTTTATTTTTATTTTAAATTAATTTATTAATTAAGTTATGCTATTTTCAAGCAATTTAATTTAATATTTATAGCACCTCTTACCAATTTAAATTAGAAATTTCTCCCTCTAAAGATGAATATCAAGAAATGTAAAATAAGGCTTGTGAAGTTACTTGTAGTTGAGGATTTTCTCTATCCGTTGTTCTCCCTTAAAGAGGAAAGTGATTTTTTTTCTAGTAATAAAGATATATCATTTTGGTGCTATTTTGGTTCTTTATTCCTTATTGTACTGGTTTAAATTTAACTCTTTTTAATAATAAATATGAGTTAAATAATACAAAAATGATACTATATTAGATTTAAAACTTTCACAAATAATATATTTGGTTATTTATTAATGGACAACTCAAAATATATTCTTTTTTCTACATTCTTATCACGAGATAGTCACTAAAATTCATGTTTTCACATTCTCCTACCTAATATTACATCATGTTCACGATGATAAAGACATGTATACTTTAGATAATTTACTTCTAAATACATAAAAATAGATATTTATTTTATATAATCTAAATAGGAAAGAAAAATGCATCACCGAGTATATTCAAAAGTCAAATGAGTGCCTCTTAATCACCATCACATTATTTATCATTTAATTCTTAGCCACAAAATATTTATTAATTCAACTTTTATTTATAATTAAGCCCATTTGTTTCTCTTATGGTCCATAAAAAATATGTAATAAACATGTTATTCATGCATAATACCTCCTTTTAGTTTACATAATGTTACAAGAAATTTAATTTAAATATAGTTAACATATCTTTACCTCTTAGGTCAAGAATAGAATCTTACATATTAATACAATTTTTTCATTGTTAAAGTCCTCATAGAGTTATCACTACACGATTATTTATATTGATTTTGAGCCAAACAAGAAGAAAAGACATGTCAACTAATTAATTAACCAATGGTTATCTAAATCGAGACTAAATTTTCAATGTTATTTATAAATTCACTTTGTTCTTCTCATTTTCCTATTTGAGAAGGATTGTGGCCTTGAATCCTTATTATCATAGTCATTGTACATAATTGTAAATACTTAGTTTTAAATGTAAATATGTTTCCACTGCAAAAAAAGGTGTAAAAATGTTTGTGAATCTTACCGATTATATAAAATGCCAACAAGAGGAATAAAAAAATATATAATTAGCGAAATAAAGAAAAAATAAGCATACAACAATAGTATAAATGATGAAATAACACAAGTACATACCATTCTTCTTTGTCATCACCCTGATTATCTTCCTTGCTTGGCATGGTGACACTGTTGTTCTCAAAAATATGTTTTGGCCTAAGGTCGTGTATTAATACGAACTGCCAATCCCTATCCAACACATCTGGTTAAAAAAAAACCTGGTTGCAATGTTTTGGGAAAACATAAGGCTCCCTATCTTCATGCCACATCTTTCTAGAGTTGATAGATATCAACCCACTATCACAATATTCCTTTGCATTATTCCGATAAAAGGTGTCCCACCACTTGCACCTAAAAATAGCACATTGCAATAAGAGTATTCCACATGAATGATATTTTGTATCTTTCCAACGTAACCTAACGTCCCCTATAGTAGGTTTTGATCGTGGTAGCTAGCACGACTAGATTGGTCGAAATCGACTTCCTCTCCACAGTCTTGTTTCATGCATCCATCATCGGCATACTCCATGTGAAAATTATTTCCATATTCCCACATATATTGGAACAAATGTGCTTATAATAAAGTGATAAAATCACATTGTCAAGTGTCTAATAAGCTGAACATAATTAAAAACATATATATATATGCTACAATTCAAAGGTGTTGTATGAAGTTAAAATTGTAGAGAAATAGATTATAATTACAGAGTTGTTTCACCCAATCCTAATGTTTAGCGCATCCTCTTCAGTATGAGGATAACGACTAGATGCACCATATTTATCTCTTACTTGATTAGCAACCCAACTGTTAGGGTATTCCATTGACATATTTTCTTTTAAATGATCAGGATAAGGAATGATTCTACCATTCAACCATTTGAATTATTTCCTGTCACTGTCCCATTTCCTCCTATTTTTTTCATACAATGCAACCCACGGTTGTGTCGCTTCCATATTATAAAGAATGAATTTGTTGATGGCTTCCATTTATAAATTTGCTGATGAAATAAAACCAACACACACACACACATATGAGATCAGAATATGCATCAATATGAAGTTCAGTGTGAATAGTTACTCTGGAGTATATTGAAAAATGATAAGCATGCACTTACTCTTTATCATGCGTCTCTTTCCATTATTTTCGAGAATCTCCACTTATCTTTGGTCTTCATCCCTTTCATCATCCCAAATCAACACACCTCATATGTTATCAATCTTCTTTATTTACTCACTTGCATAATACAAAGACTCATATGGTATATACCCCTATGCCATAGACCCCTTAGGTTTTTCCCTTTGTCAAACAAAACCTTTCAATTTCTTCATGTACTTCTCTAAGAAGAACATCCAACGACAATAAACCACCCCAATTAATTCAGCCTCATCCACTACATGAGTTAGAATATGAACCTGCAAGTCCATGAAACTCGTTGACAATTACTTATCAAACATACAAACAATATAAGTTATCTCTTGACGCCACCATGGAATGTTAGCCACATGAATCTCCTTTGATGTGATCCAATGTACAAATGTAGATAATTTAGATATGGCACATCGTAGTTCTTGGGGGAAGTTATGGTTCAGACACCCACACACGAGAAGATGATAATGACACTACACAGTAAATAGTAAAAAAATTAATTATAAAATATTTCATTACATAAAAATAAAAAATAATAATAAAATCATGTTTTTGACATATGTAATCTTATAAGGTTCAAATGATCATGCGATTTCAACCCCGAAAAATGGTCTTCCATAGTGAAGTAGTGAAGACCCATATAAAGAAGGAACCCTCGCACTCATTATAACTTCCTTGCCAAAGAAACATCATTTTTCTTTAAAGTCCATGGGACATCACCTTATTTTAAAGAATAAGAGGGACCAACCTATCCTCTAGTTTCTTGTATTGTTCAATGTTTCTTTTTAGTTTTTGAAGAAAAAATATATTTCCTAACAACCAATGTGTCACTTTCTTTAAATGATATATGCCTCCATAAAGAAGATGAACAATGTTTAAATATATGCATGGGATTAAGAAGTGGTAAATATTAATATTCTACTAATATGGGAGCTCATAAAAGACATATTTCCTTTTCATCCCACTGGGAAATTTCTCAACATAAGTGTCGAAGAATTATGGATCACCGAATATAGGATCCCCATTTGAATTAATTTTTTTTGCAAAATCTCTCTCCTTCTCTTTGTCATATTCTCTAAGCCATTCAGCTAGTGTCATTATTGTAGGCCTTTGGGTTCTCTCTGGTTTACCATTGAAAGTAGATGTTTCTCTTTAGTAAGACTATTCTTTTGGGAGGAATATCTTGGAGAATTCATACAATGGCTTTTGTAGGTGGTCGGACCACCTAACCTTTAGAGAGGGTCCTAAAAATTTACATACATGATACCCTTTTGTTACGAGACTTATGAAATTATTGTATAGAGGTCGACACATTAGTGACCATGAAGATCATAACAATTTCTGCGAATTAAATTAATATGTGAGATAATATTTTTACATATCTAAACAAATCAATAAAATGTAATTTACCAGAGAAAACTCCTATGCCTCGATAATCATGTATGGTGTAATAAAATATTTCATACAACATGAAACTCCTCTTTTTTGCGATGGGCCTTGATACATCATACACATGTATCCCTTCACATAATTCTTTCAATTCATCTACTAATGGTTGTAAGTAGACATCCATATTATTCACTTGTATTCTACCAAAGACTATGAGAGGCAACATAAGATGTTCATTCTTCATGGAAAAACATGGAGAATTTTTTTATTGACCACTACTACAGGAAAAATAGAATAGTTGGTGTTTTGGAGGGAAAATGCATTAATGCCATCCATGTCCATGTTGAGCCGTAAAATTCTTACTTCAACCTTGAATTTTTTAGGCCATGTATTCTATATATGCTTCATGGCTATTTAATCTGCTGGGTCTCAAATAGCTCCTATCTTACTTCTATGTGAGACATTCCATCCTTGCAATAGAGATAATTCTTTACAACGAAAGAGTATTTGAATCCTTGGGATTATATGCATTTACGTCAATGTCTTATGAGGAGGACCATGGGATTTACCCTATTTGTTTTTAATTATGGTACTTTTCAAGCCCACATTTCAGACATATCTCTTTGTTTTCATATTCTCCTATATATATAGTAAAATAATTTTAATATGCATGATATGATATGTAATAAACACCTAATATTTTCAAAAACTTATTTACCTCTTCATAGCTAACCAACAAGATATTATCACTCAGAAGAACCTTACCTTTAAATAATCTACAGTTGATGGGGAATATAATTGTACAAAGTGAATATTTAGCATTCGTAACATCGACCATTTTCAATGTTGATTTTGTGACAATATTTCTCAAAATATATGGGATTTAATCCATCATGAAGGTCAATTATCTCAATATTTCCTAGAAACGTTCATTTTACATGCCAAATTTTTCTTTCAAGTTGTATAGCAACATCATTGTCCCCATCACAATAAAATTTGACTTGCCTCCAGGTATAAAGAGAGGGGTGGTGGAAGCATATTTCAAGCTTTCGAATAATGTATAATTGATATGAGCATCATCCCATAGCTCATCATTCTGGAATACATCTAAAAACATTTCCTCTATAGTAGTCGTATTTTGTAAGTAATCATACATACCAACCTCTATTTTATTGCCTTAAATTCCAAGTTGTGATGAAGAACTACTATATTTGTCTCATTCCTAATTGGTGAATATGGGCGTAGTGGGAATTGAATAGGTGGTTGATTCAACCATTCTTTATATTCTTCCTCTTCAAGTCTTTCTCTTAATCCAGCATTCTCTCAATTTGAAGTTGTAGTGGGGTGCACAGAAATATGGTAGGTGGGTCTCTCATCATCACTGGAATCCTAATTTAAAAAAATATTGAATGTCATAGTACAATATCAATAATATTAGTAAGCACGTCAATGCAATTAGTTTTTTGAAATTACATTATAAAAATTAATTATTACCATCGTTGATCCAACATTGTGGTTGGAAGATGCCATGTTCCAATTATCAGGGTGAAGAGGTTGTCCATTTTCATCTACCAACTTCTTGCAATATGTTTCTCCCAATACTTCTAACATTTTTTAAATGGAGGAATACATTATGCATCTAAACTCAATTTTGAATGAGGATCTTGCAAATTTGGATACATTTTTATTCAAATTGACATGGATTAAAACTAAATAAATTCAATAAGATAATCGAAATATAAAGAAAATATGAACCTACTCTATATGGAAAGGGAGAAATTTGTGAAGGAATTTTATCAGCAATATGGAACGAGCTAGAATTTGAAGAATTGAGCATTTGATATTATTGAGATTTTTTCCATGCATTTGAGAAAAAACATAAATAAAAATTTGGGTACATATCTAAAATTAATCTTCAGAACCATATAACCACAATCAATGTAGTTTTCAAACCATTTTTCAAGAATAAGGTGACTTTAAGTGGAAAAGTTATACTATGAACAAAGGTAATTCATGTGGATGTGTCCTAAAGGATAATTTGAGATTAGTATACCATTTTATGTGAAAATAAAATTCCAGATAGCTTTTAAACACAAGTGGTGCATGTATCAGAACAAAGTGCACCGATGTGTTTAAATAATACCAACACCGGGGCGTTGAAATAATACTTGCACTGGTTTCCAACATTCCAAAAAAGAAATATGTTATCAGAGTAGTGCTCTTGTATAAAAATGCACCAATGCATTTAAAAAAAAGAAAACACCAGTACACACTTGTTTCCATATTTTAGAAAATAAAAACCAATTCAACCATCTATGTGCTCTTCTAAAAATTATAGCATCGATTCTTTTAAATACAAACTACACCATTTCATTAAAAGAATTAACTGCACCATTTCAGGATTTCAAAAAGTAAAAACAAAATTTGTATCATGTCGGTGCATTGAAAAAATTTGGCACCCAGCAATGTGAGTGCACTTTTCTTATAAATGCACTAGTGCACTTGACTATCGAATGCACCAAATTTTCGGATAGAGTGAAAAAAAGTGTGATTTTTTTTTTTTTTTTTAAATTAAAAAATGAGCGCAAATTTATTTTTCAAAATATATTTTCACAAATTCTTTTAAATAGTAAAAATTTATTCACTTTTTCATTATTTTCCGAAAATGTCAAGGGAGTGATTTACAAGAGAGACATATAGGAGAATTGTGCAACAATAGATTACTTGGGAGAAGAAAAACTATTGAGAAGATCAAAAGCTAAAATGTATGGTGAATCACTCAAAACCCTACATAGTAAAAATTTTAAAATTACTTGTTTATTTTAGTAAGAAATAATTTTATAATTTATGTTGGGGTTTAATTAAAAAAGAGAATTTTCAAGAGAGGAATACTAGGAACACTGTGGAGAAATTGCAAAAATATCATAATTTGAAAGGTATGGTGATTCACTCGAAACCCTGGATAGAAAAAAATTGAAATTTTAATGTTAAATGTTTTACAATTTCTGTTAGAATTATTCACAATTAAAAGAAAAAATACCCTATATAATAAAAAATTATTATTTATTTTACTAGTAAAAATTTTGACGATTTCTTTTCCTATTTAAATTTAATTAAAAATCATGAAAAAAAAACAAAAAAAATCAATACTTACCTTAAACCCTTCTTCTTCTTGTAAAATTTCACCTTTGGTTTTAAATTCCTCTACCACTTCACAATTATTGTTTTTGATTTTAGGCATTTTAGATTTAATGGGTTTGTGTACTTACTACAGATAGGGTTTTTGACATGTAAGTAGGGAAATCACTTACTGAATTAGATCCAAACCCTGTTGACTTTGTCATTTTTTTAAAAATAGATATATGTTATCCATTGCACCTTATGTAATACAACACACCGACGTGTCTTGTGTAATACAACACATCAATATATTATAACATTATTAGTTATGTCCATTTTGTTAATCGTTGCTCCCGATGTAATATAATGCACCAACATGCCTCTTCCAAATAGCATCTTTAAATAATTACGATGCATTTAGAATTAAAAATCACACTACAATAATTTAAAATTATTTAAAAATAATAATATTCCCTAATGATGTCGAACAATTAAACGCTTGGTGTGTTTAATGGGACGAACACACTGGTGCATTTATTTAGATAAACGCATCAGTTACCAGAGATCTTTTTGGCAAAAAATTATTTGATTTATTTAAAAGTATATTTAATGGCTTGTTTATTGAATGGTACAAGTTGTGTATTGATAAAAAAAATGTCTAAGAAAGCGTCAAGTAAGAAAAATATTGATTGAGACAATGATAACACAGAAAAAAAACAGAGAAGACAACTTCTTTGTAAATTCTTTACAAAATTAACATGTTTAAACTCTATGTAAGTTAAACTAATATGTATTGGTTAGTGTGTGTCATATATAACCACGAAATGAAGAAGGTCAATAAGATTATTTCTAATATAAGTGCAGAATAGCGTAAAAATATGATAGAAAAATTGGATAATGATGAATCATCTAAATGAAAAAATACTATTCAATATGATTTTTTTTTATTTTTTTAATTAATAATATTAGACAATATTTTTTACACAATCTATTAATTCATATATATTAAATGTTATACAAGGATTTGCAACAATGCAGGAAATGATCAATGGATTTCTAAGAAAAAAATATTATAGAACATGTAAGTGAAGATGAATTGGTCCTTAGCTCATCTGGAGTGGTGTTGGAGGTTAATGAAAGGGGGCGGATTTTTTTACAAAGCTATGAGGGATCTAGTGGAATGAACCTATAGACATACTTTCCACTTACAATACAAAAAACAATCCAATGATTCTAATAACCAAATTGTATCTAAACTACATGAAGCGTCTCTAGAGAAATGGTCAATGAAACATGGAAGACTTGCAATAGCAAAAACATACAACAACAAAAAAGAATCATTCAAAAGGTAATATTGTTAATTAAAATTATTTTCTATAATTATATGTATATATTACTAAAAACCATTTATTTATTAATATTAGTTTTGTAATATTTTTTTTTATATTAATATAAAAATAGCTTATGTTTTTTTTTCAAAATATTATGAAAATTCCAAATTATCAACGGGTTGATGTGCGAAACATGTCAGTATTAATGTTCAAAAAAGTGTACAGGGAGATGGTAAAAGAATTGGACATAATTACATCACGGGAGGAACCATATCAAAAATAATGTGGTTCAAATGTATGTAATCATGATTGACTTTGTACATATAAAAAATTAATTTAGCATTAAATATTAATTTTCAACTCTCTTCTTATAGAAAATAAAACAAAATGGAACTCATTCAGTACATAAAACATAATGACAAGTGTTATCACTAGAAAATCGGACAAACAAAGATATCATTATTTAATGTCAGGTAGAAGGATTTACAGGGCTGAAAGACATTAGAGAATTTGAAGTATTTAAATATATCTAAGGTCTAAGAGGAAAAATCAAATTGTGCACAGAAGGAACTAGTTAAATGCGCCTTTTCACACACAATTCTTCAATAAGTGTGCCTTTACATGGATTTTTCTAAAAAATCCATGCGGTATTGAGAGTGGCGGAAGTCATTTTCCGGGACCACAAGGCACACTCTAGGACATTGATCCCACACTTGAGGCCACCTAAGGATAGCTGCACAACCTCCATAGGACCTCAAGGGATCATAAAATGGAATAAATGTGGCACACAATGGAATCACCCTCCTCTCTTGGGTCACCATCCACAATGTACCAAGAGAGGGAAGGAGGATTTGAATTCTCCTATAAAAGGCCACCAAGAGATGAAAAATATGAGAAAACATTGTTATGCGGGCCATAATTGCCCCAAGAAATACCAAGAGTGTGTGATCCGGAGTAGAGATAGAGGGGACTCATTTGTTGGCCATTGAACAACTCCAACCCACCATAGTAGAGAGAGGGAGACTTTGCACCAAGGAAGCTCGGAATTAAAGACATCCTTTCATCAGGACTTGGAACTCCATAGTTCTAAGGGCCCCTTGGAAAGTGGGTAAAAGTTTCCTCCTTCATTCCTACCAGCACTCAATAACAGGGGACGTAAGCGCCACTGTTTAGATTATTGAAGTTATTTGACTCTATTCAGAGCTTTTGTTTTTATTTTTTTTTGTTTATTTTTTATGTTTGAATATGGATGATATTTCTCTATCTAGTATGTTTATGTTTTAGCATGTTCCACTAACTTTCTTAACTCCATATATTTTCTGCCTATGACCAATAACTTAAGAGGGAAAAACCACCCCTCTTAAGAAATTGTGATTTGGTACATTCATGTGCCAAACACAATAACACAGGATTGGCGACTCCACTAACTTTTATTTCCATGTTTATTTGGTTGTGCCTTTTTTTTTGCAGAGAACCTCTTTCTTTATTAAGGAGTTGGGCTGGAACTGCCCCGTTTCTCTCCTTCACTGCTTGATTCACCCTCAGTGAGAGGTTGAAGCTGAAGAGCTCCCAAAAAATTACTTTGTAGGAAGTTGCAAGGACTTTTTGCAGACATACGCGTCCCAGTGCGAATTTAGAGCTGACCTGTGTGCTGCCTTCGCGACTGTCTCAGCCTTTTCTACGTGGAAACCAGAAGTAGGATTTTTCCTATTATTTCCAAATTTTTCTTGCTTGTAAGGTGACTGGTAGCCCGTCATACATCTTCCAACACTATTTGAGGTGCCCCGCAAGTTGTTAAAGCTCACTTTTATCTACTTTTAGTAGTTTAGGTGTTAGTTTTATTTCAAGTTGATTTTCACAAAGTTAACACATAGTTTAAGTAGGAGGAAATTAACTTGCATTCCAAAATAATTTATGTTCTGCGAATTTAGGTACCAAAACACCTATTTAATTATCCAAAGTAAGTGTCCCAAGTCCACGCATGCTTAGCTAGTTTTATTTCATTTTTCAAGTGTAAAATTCATTAGTTTAGCTGAATTTTTGCACTAGGATGTTGGGACCACGATCAAATTGTCGGTAGAAGAGAAAGTAATCTCTACTACCTTTGCACCCTCGGGTGACCCTAGGCAAGCATATGAACACTCTTTATCGACAACTCACAATCTCCCTATAGTTGATCATATATATTAACTAGGGAAATTTGAAAGAGGCCCATATTTGCACATGTTTTTCTTTTGAGCAAGGAACAACAGAACATAGTTTAAATACAAGATTTTTGAAAATGATCATCGCATATCCACATGTTCAAACTATGTTCTTTCTCACCTTTTCTTCACACACATCCACACCCTAAGAAAAGTAAAGACAGCTAAAACTAACTTAACAAAACTCACTAAATTCTCCCCATAGGGGCCACAAAAGAATTTATAGTCTAAGTTAGGACCAAGAGGGTAGGCATCCAATAAGCCACATTGGTTAGTATTCATCTTGAAAAATATAAGTTTACTATTTATGGAACTTTCAAATCTGCCAATCAGCCTACAGAAAATAAAACCCGAGCATGATAAAGACCCAATTCAGAGGGGGTTAGGCTTAGGCCTAGTGCGTGCAGTATTAGTTGGGGCTACCTGACCCGGCTGATACTTGATACTGGTATTTGAAACACCAAGAAGACTAAGACTTGAATGCTCATGTGGGATGGCGGTGCCTACTGGCCAAAATTAGGGGATCCTTTCCCTATAGGTGACGGTGCAGGCAAGCACTAGATCCTCTACCTTTACCTTGGTGGATTTTCTTCGGTTGAATGGGGGTGTCACTAGTTCTTTTCAGACGTTGTGCCAGCATTCGCAAGATATATTCTCAAGGGCTAGTTAAATTTTACCATGTGATGATGATTAGATCTTATAGGATTTGAGTATCATACAAAAACAATAAAAAACCATATTTTTTGATTGACTGATCACATAGGATTAATCTAAAGGGAAAATATATTTTATTTTTTCTTTGTTTATGTATGTGATCAGTCTATCCTCTAAAATATTTCCAAAACCATACCTAGTCGATTCCATAATGGACCTAATAGGACCTCATCAATCTAGATGCCTTTTGGACCTCCCCCCATTACCAGGAGGGATTCCAGGTCTTTCGCCATTTATGCATAAAATATGGAACACATCCACCATTATTGCTTCATCATTTATTGGTGCATATTTAGTTGGGAACCCTAGATGGTCTTCCAACGCCACACTGGTGAGCACCCCCACAGGGTCACCGCACACCACTCCTCCCACAACCCCTCGGGGGCAGAGGAGTGCTACCCATTTGGGAAGCTAGGTGAATGCACAACAGGGTATGTCATAGAAAAACCCTATTCCTAACCATAACATTGTGTTTTCACAAATTGCAATGACTACAAACTCGTAGTCACCTTTTCTAGCTTCATTAAATCTATCAAATTTAACCAAGTTGACAAACGAACCCATTGCACATAACCCCATATGGCCTCCCATGCCCATGAAGGTCCCTTTAGACATTTAAAATTTCTAAGGAAAGCAAGCGGAAGATCCAGGAAATCATGTGATGACTTTCCACCTCTGGTGTTCGTTGAACAGTTTCGTTGACGATACTATTCGACTAAGACTGTTTCAACACACCCTAACTAGAATAGCAATGAAATGGTATGTGGAGAAACCCTGTACTACACATGGAACCTTTAACGCCCTCACTACTGTGTTCCTTGCCTATTTTCAGTTAGCCATCCAGCACGATTTTGGAATGGAATTACTGACCCACTTTAGGCAAGCCCCCGTCATCCATATCTCAGACCATCTCCATGAATGGCGGCGACGTCATAGTTTGTGCAAAGCCAAACTTGATGTTCGAGTTCTATTAAACCTTTTCCTAAAAACTCTCACCACAGAGATTTCAAAATATGTGGCACAAAAAAATCCCATTTCCGAAGAGGACACCATCAGTAAGGCCCAACAGCTCGAGCTGATCTATACGTAGTCAGGGTATATTTACAATATCCCGTTGAATGCCCCGCGCCTACAAACTTACAAATAATTTCCAAGCGCGTCAAACTCTACAGATTGTTCAATTGGGTCATTGACCTAAAATGACCTAAGGAGCAGCATTGAATACCTTGGTTACACATGTGATTATACCCAGAACATGCTACAAATTGGATACCAAAGTCATCCCATGCCTCTGCAGTATTTGACCAATAAGGTGTCATCATACCACCATCAAAAGGGAGGACCCTATCCTCCAGCTCAGGGGACCCATTACGCAAGTAGACATGCTGACGGTAGAGATCCTCCCCAATAGCCATTTACAAACCAGGGACTGTAATACGCCCAATCTCTAGCACAATACTTAAACCCCCACAGAATAATGCACAGGTGAACTTTTTACAACCCTCCCAAAACCAACCGCGGCAACCATACAACTAGGAGAATCCAAATTATCCTCCTAATGCAGTTAATAAAAAAAGAAAAAAACAAGCCTAAATGAAACCTCGTATAGGGGGAAACAACCAACAATGCCCTCCGCGATCTCAGGCTGGAGGCAACTCCAGCCGAAATCAAAACTAGGAGCTAGGCAACTCCCAGAGGTAGAAAAAAAAGTCCAATTATTTGGACAAACCACTCTTGTTCGATCTGTGGTGAGTACGACCATTACACTCACAACTGTCTTGACCTCCTTGAGCTAAAGAAGCTACAGGGTAACCGTAGACAAGGGGGATCCTCCTAGCATACAACAGTCATGCAAGAGACTTTCCCCCATCAAGGGACAGTTAACACGCAACAACGAACTCCCGAGGATTCCAGAAAAAAATGCCATAAAATCTACATGACTGGTGAAGATATGTTTTTCAGACATATAATTAGAATTACGACACCCTGCCAGACACCAATTCCTTAGGGGCTCGTACAAGTGCACCAACAACACCTTTGACCATATCAAATATGCCTATTGAACCTTTGCCAAAAATGCCTAAGGGACCAACTAGGTGGGCAGGAAACTATTCCAAAGCGGCCCATAAATATATCATTGTGGATGATCTATCTCAATCTCCCACTATTATGTCATCTTTGGAGTTATTACAATCATTCCCAAAGCAGCGGAAAGCCTTACTCTTCACATTAGGCACCATCGACCTTGCCGATTTGCACCTGATGGATTTTTATTTCTATAAAGCCACCCCTAGGCTTCCTCCAGTAGTCACCTTTCAGATACCAGTGTTGGTCCAAAACATCAACATTCACCGATGTATTATTGAGGAAGGTGCATCCACATGCATCATGTCAAAGAATGGTTGGCAGAAGTTAGGGTCTCCTGAACTAAAGCCATAAGACATCACACTTAGAGCATACGATGGTCACCCTTCAACCCCAGTCAGACTCTATCAAAACGTTCTGGTCTAATTAGTGAGCAAGACGGTCCTCATAGACATTGAAGTCTTGGATGCCCAATTAAACTATAATATACTCCTTGGTCAGAGTTATATGTACACCATGTTAGCCATCGCCTCCTCTGTCTTTCGAACTATGATGTTCCCCCATGAGGACTGCATCATTACTGTCAACTAGTTGACACATAGCTAAAAGTGGCCCCTAACAAATATAGATTTCATTCTACCCTACGTAGACACATCTTCTGACGCGCTTACATGGTACCAAGAATATGGCCCCAGCCTGTTCAAACCGTCATCCATCCTAGGATCATTCCTATGAGATCCCCTTGTTATACCTGACTCACCACCTAATGTCATAGGGGCTCTGGTGTGCATGATGTCCACATATAGCACTAAATCTAGTTAATACATGGAGATAAGCAGTAATCACACGGAGTCCTCGGCCACAACAACCTCTCTAGCCTACACCACCTCCCAAGCCCCTTTCTTCTCCCCCCCAATTGGTTTCGAGTCGCAGCAAGTCATGGCCACAATGGTCCTACAAAACATATCATTTGAAATACTAGTTTTCTACCTAGTCCCACCTACCCCAATGGGAGTCACGCACATCACCTCTATAGGGTTAATCCCTATCAATCCTGATCTGGACCCAACCGTTCAAGCTACTATCGAAAACATCCATGCAAAGGAAATTACCATTGCAAAACTAATGGTTATGACTAAGAAACCTAAGAGAAGAGGAAAGAAGGTGGAGAGTCCCACCATGCAATTGGAATCACCATGTTGCACCATATGTGACGTAGTAGGGCACCGTACCCACATTTTCCCAGAGCTAGATGAATTAAAACTACTCCTTAGCTCTACGACAGACATCGCGACACCATGTTCTCGTAAGAAGGAACCTGCCACCAAAATTCAATGGAAAGCATTACTTACCAATCACGCATGAGTTATCTGCAACAATTATGGACACTATACCCATCATTTCCAAGAGATCTCGTGATATAGGGATGCCTTACACGCCATCAAGAAATCCTATCAAGATAATCCCTCCACCTAGTCATCTAGAGATGAACCTCACACCATCCTCTACCTACAGGAGAAGCGATAGTCGCCTGAAAGATTCATGTTGATATTCCTTCCTCCTATAATACGCTACATGTTGTGCAATGAACGTGGTCACTTCATTGAGGAATGCACAGCCCTGGAACTCATGCACAAATGGTATCCTATAGAGCGTGTTGACTATGTTGGTTTGCAGACAACGCAATTCACATGCCCTTTATGTGCTGATAACCAGATGTTAGAGCAATTCCACTACATCCCCTGATTCCACCTAGCGCTAGCTAGCTTGTGCTCAGACATAGTTGACCTCTCTTAGGAATATGGATCCAACTCGCAATATATGAACACCTCGACAACACAAGAAGATGTGACGAGTAGATGCATCCTCTTCCTGTCAGTTGAAAAATGACCAATCAGGGAACCCTTAGTTACCCCCAACCACCCTTTTAGAGAATATCAACATGTGCCTTATGTAAAATTCCCAATCATGTGGTCTCCACTTGCCTTGACTTAGAAGCTCTACGTTGCTAGTACCTAGTCACGCCATCTAGTGAGTAGGACGGGAACCCCATATCTAGGTTGTTTTGCCTAGTATGTTAGGGAAATCACCATGAACAACTGCACTTATATTCTACAATTTCATCCTCTAATTGATATGATACATACATTAGAAAAGAAACGTGACGATCTCCTCTAACAGTATAGAAATTATATCACCTTGAGGCCGTCAAGCTCACACCCACATCGGTGTAATGGGAAACCTGGGATGGCACACCAACCAAGCATGACCCAGGTCCAACCTCGGAAAATGTGTGGACTATGCGACCTGATGGGCCACAGGGTCAATCAGTGCAAAGAACTGAAGCACATGGAAAATATTTTTTGTATAGTCTCCTCCCTCCCGGAGAGACTTCTCTCTAACCAAGAGAAGATAACGCATGCTTAATTCCAATTTTTTTCACATTTCCATAATAAAATAAAATGTGAGCATCTCATGAAGGTTAGAGTGACAAGAGCAACGTTAAGTCTACACTCCCCAAAAGAGTTTTACATACCAAAGCCAAAAACTCAGAAATGGATGTAGAAGACCTTATCTTCTACAATATATCCTTTCCAAGAGTCCACGTCTATGACTAAGATTAGTGTTGATTCCCACACAATATACTCAGTTGGCACAGTGGTACCATGCACCATCTGCACTGGCCATAACCACGAACCAGAGGCATGCTCGCTAATGGAAACATTTAGGCACCTCTACACCAGGCACAATTTCCGCCGACAGGAAATTGACTATCCTAACAAAGGACCCAACCTTCCACTCTCGCAAGCTCCCATCACAAAGATTCTTCTCCCGCCAAATGTCGATGACACGATACACCATATACGATTCTTATCATCATGTATCAGAACTATGACTCGGGTTGTCTACTCATCTGCTATAGGTTTCAAGTTAGCTGCAACTATAAGAGTAGTTGTACCTACAAAATTGCACACCCAATCTGTCTACACTTTGTCGACCACATCTGGTTCCACCACGTCAGCGATGGAATCCTTCTCATGTCTATCAACTATCTCCATGTGGACTGAACCTCTTTGGCACAACCTTGCGCAAGACCAATCCCCCTTAGGATCCCTATTTCATTTAGATGAGGACATCCTAGAGGCCATGAAGGAGCCAGATTATCCATGGGATGTCATGCATCACCATTCTCTTTTTCTCCCCAAATAAGTGTTCAATCTTGATAATACGAAAGAATAAGAGATCTATGTGATAGAATAAAAATATTTCCTCCGATCAGGGAAAATAGATTGGTTCAAGAATCCTATCCTAGTGCCTGACGCGTTCAAGGAAGGGAACGTGTCAAACATCTCACCTACCATCAAGATGAATATATCCCAAAGTCCCGAAAAGGTAGAAGAAATCTCACTGGGGGCAGCATGTTCTGCAGAAGAAATAAACTCTTATACCCAATTGCTACAAGAGTATATAGATATCCTTGAATGGGACTAGTAAGAAATTCCTGGGCTTAGTCCCACTATCGTAGAACACCATATTGACACTTGCCCTCACATACCTCCAATATGCTAGAAGCAACATCAATTGAACCCATCAAAGGCAGAAGAAATAAAACAAGAAATCGATAAGCTTCATAAAGCTAGGTTTATCTACCCCATTTCTTATGCATCTTGGGTTTTCCAACCCTGTTCCCGTCATGAAAAAATAGGGCACCATATGTGTTTGCACTTATTTTAGGATTTCAGCAAAACATGTCCCAAGGACAATTAACCCACCACATTCATTGAACAGATCATCGATGCTTGTGTGGGTCACGAGGCCCTCTCATTTATGGATGGATTCTCTAGGTACAATCAAATTCAAATCGGCCACATAGACTGGTACAAAACCACGTTTACCACCCCTTGGGGCACATTCACATACAAGGTAATGGAATTTTTCCTAAAAATCACAGGAGCAACCTTCCAGAGGGACATGAATTACATATTTCATGACTTGGCACACCTTATCCTTACCTACTTGGATGACCTAACCGTCCGGTCCAAGAAGCGCTCAGACCATCTTGAGGATCTGCGATTGGTATTCCAATGATGCCGAAAATACAACCTACACTTTATCCCCCTCAAGTGTGTCTTCTATGTCACAGCAGGAAGACTCTTAGGTTTTATCGTGTCCCAGCAAGGGATTCGTGTGGACCCCCTTAAGGTCCAAGCCATCAAGGAGGTACCTCCACCTCGAACCCTTAGGCAACTTTAAAGCCTGCAGGGGAATGCCAGCTTCTTAAGGCGCTTCATTCTAGATATGCCACTTGCACTTAAGGGTTCCTATGCCTCCTTCATTAGGAAATCCCATTCAAATGGGTTGATCATGCCCAACAAGCATTCGATGCACTAAAACAAACATTGTCTTCAGCATTGCTTATCATTCCCCCCGACTATGAAAAATATTACATCCTGTATCTATCAGCTTTTGAGACTGCCTTGGCCAGAGTATTGATCCAGGAAGGCCCAGATGGGAAGGAGCATGTAATCTATTATGTCATTAAAACCTTAGCAGGCCCACTATTAATATATGAGCCCGAAGAAAATATTTCCCTAGCATTAATACATGCAGTCCAAAAGCTTCACCACTACATCATCTTAAATACCACTTAAATCATCATGGATATTAATCCCATCAAATATCTACTTACGTGCCACCTAATGAACCACAAATACACCTGTTGAATAGTCATTCTGCAAGAATACGACTTACAGTTTCGCTCCCCCAAGGGTAAAAAGGTGCTTATCTTAGCAAAATTCATTACAAACCTCCCAGGACATACCAAAGGATCACCAGTAAACAATTAGCTACCATATTAACATCCATTCTTCGTAGAAACTGATGGCCATTGGTACGGAGATATTATCCTCTTCCCACAAACGCAAAAGTTTAGACAACATTTCACTTGAGACAATCGTCAGCGAATTCGCCATCAGGCCCCCCAATATCTCCTCATGGGAGATGTTTTGTACCGACAAGGCATTGACACCATTTTATGTTGATGCATTACTCATGACCAAGCAGAACAAACCTTTAATGACTTCCATGGTAGAGATTGTGGCGGCCACCTCTCCGGGATGGCCACCACCCAAAAATTCCTATGGTCAGGATATTTCTGGACCACCTTGTTTCGTGATTGCATTAAAATAGTCAAGAGATGCGAGTGATGCCAGCACTTCACTCATTAAGCAAGAGCCCCTCCCACTCCTCTCCACCCTGTCATCGTTGTCGACCCCTTTTGAAATTGGGGAATCAACTTCATGACTTGCAACCCCGCATCATCCGAAAATCATAAATACATCATATTGGTTGTCGATTATTTCACCAAGTGGGTTGAAGCCATGCCCACATACGACAACACTCTAGAAACTGTCACTCGATTTCTGTTTAACCACGTGATTTCCTGGTCCGTTTTTCCCAAGGAGTTAGTTTGTGACCATGGGAAACACTTCTAGAATGAATTTTTCTAGGAGCTACCTCACCACCTCGTATTCACCCACGAATTTGCATCACCATACTACCCCCAATCCAATGAACAGGTAGAAGATGTGAGCAAAGTCCTCAAAAATATGTTACAATGCATGGTGAATAACCATAAAAGCAACTAGCACCATATGATTTTCTCCGCCTTGTGGGCATACCACATGACTGTGAAAACATCCACTAGTTTCACTCCCTTCCACTTGGTCTACGGGGTCGAAGCCATGATTCCCATAAAACGCGAGATCCAAATTTACATGCCGCCATCGAACTCCTCGATGATACCCAGCCTCTAGAACAATGCCTAGTGCAACTAGATCTTTTCAACAAAATTCGACGGAAATCGCTGCAACACAACGAGGCCCACAAGAAACAGTTCAAATTATCGTTCGACTACCACATCAACCCCCACTCATTCACTGAGGGAGAACTAGTCCTCCACTACGATGTCACAAAAGAAGCCCTAGGGCCCAGAAAGTTTTAAACCCTGTGGAAAGGACCCTACATCATAAAAAATTTCCTCTTCAAGGAGGCATACATCTTGATTGAGCCAGATGGAACATGCCTCAGCAACCTCGTCAACGGCCTCTACCTCAAGAAACTCTACCCATAAGGGCCAAGGAGGCCCTCCCCTAGATTCAACGTACACAGACCACTTTAAATTTTTGACCAAAATGACTTGTTGCAAAATGCGCTCTAGTGTCACAATGGATTACCAACCCGACCCTGACTTTAGATTTTCTAACGAGGCATCACGATGGTCTCAAAATTTAGTAGCAGCTACCTGGCTTATCTATTACCCTGACCGATCACCACTTTGCACCAACAGTGTTTGTATCAGCTCAAAAAAAAACAATTAGGAAGAATATGACGTCGTTATCGAACTTATGTGTGACGCCCTCCATCAGGGCATACACCATATCTACCTTCAATCTGAGTTAGTAGTGTCATAGTTAAACCAAAAATTTGAGACAAGATATTTACATCTTCTTAGAAACAAGAAACAATTCAAAGTATTGTTCAACTACCACATCAACCCTCACTCATTCACCGAGGGAGAACTAGTCCTCCACTACGATGTCGCAAAAGAAGCCCTACGGCCCAGAAAGTTTGAAACCCTATGGAAAGGACCCTACATCATAAAAAATTTCCTCTTCAAGGAGGCATACATATTTATTGAGCCAGATGGAACATGCCTCAGCAACCTCGTCAACAGCCTCTACCTCAAGAAATTCTACCCATAAGGGCCAAGGAGGCCGTCCCCTAGATTCAACGTACACAGACCACTTTAAATTTTTGACCAAAATGACTTGTTGCAAAATGCGCTCTAGTGTCAAAATGGATTACCAATCCGACCCTGACTTCAGATTTTCTAATGAGGCATCACGATGGTCTCAAAATTTAGTAGCAGCTACCTAGCTTATCTATTACCCTGACCGATCACCACTTTGAACCAACGGTGTTTGTATGAGCTCAACAACAAACAATTAGGAAGAATATGACGTCGTTATCAGACTTATGTGCGACGCCCTCCATCAGGGCATACACCATATCTACCTTCACTCCCAGTTAGTAGTGTCATAGTTAAACCAAACATTTGAGACAAGATATTTTCATCTTCTTATAAAGTACTTGCGTGCAAAAGGATTAAGCAGACAATTTGACTACATTACATTCACACATATACCAATGAGTCAAAACCAAATATTTGATCACATAGCTAACAATATTCTAAACCAAAATGCATCTCAGATAAACCATCATACATAAAAAACAAAAAAATACAAATCATAGATATCCATTAGCATAACATAATCCATAAAAAAAAATAGGCGGCAAACCATGTAGAGCTGCAAAAAATATCTCTCACATATATATACCAAATGTGTTTGAGTACAAAAAATAGTATCTCTGACCCGTAGCTCAGCCCAAAATTATACACAAGTAAAACAAAATAGGGGCAGAATCCTCATAATGGGTGCCTTTCCCATGTACAAAAATACTCTAGGGCGGTGCTCCCCCAGGTGTGGCACCTGGACCCACTACCTTTCTTGGTACCAATACGGGAGCCGCCGTCAATACGGAGACCGCCACCTGATGTAAAACTGGCTAATAGCCCCTCTCTCGGACCATCAGGGTCTCCAGCCACACATCCTCGACGTCAACCACAAAACCTTGTGTAGGCATCCCCTTGTTCAAGAGGTCCACTTGACCCGATGCATCCTCTAAAGATGCGACCTGCTTGTTTAGCTCGGCAACACGAGCCTCTGGTGCATCGACACGAACTGACTCAGCAGCAATCTCAGTGGCAGCTGAGATGCTACCCTCCCCCGAAGGGCCAACCTCATCACCCGATACTCCACCTAGTAGTTGTGTAGGAGCTCCTCCCTACCCCCCGAGAGCTCCTCAAGGTCGCAGAATCGGCTGGTGCCCAACCAACTGAGCCACAGGATGACCGACCTCACCAAAATCTTCAAGAGTAACCAAGACTATGTCAATTTCATCATAATACACATATAAAAATAAATACTCAAGTAAATGCAGAAAACAAAAAGACATACTTGTTGGCCCCCAAACATATCTAGCAGGAATACCCATGTTTGGATCTCCTTGGAAATCAGTCCCTGCATAAGGGAATGACAGGAACATCTGAGGGTTGGCCTCAAGCCAAGCCTCTGTGGTAGTGTTCCAATAACGCCCCACCCTACCTCCACCTCCTAGGGCATCACAGGGTCTCACCTCCTCATGCGTGGCTCCTGTGGCCCCCCAGCAGGCACCACCACCGTAGGTCTCAGCAGCACCACCCACTCACACATGATGATGCATAAGATGTTGGCATAATTAAACAGCTTCAATCCATCTCAGACCTTGGAAAGCTGCACTAGCATCCTATCATAACAAAAATGGGAAAAGTAAAAAAAGTGCCCAGCCCTCAAGCAGCGTAAGACACCGATCTGCGGTCCAGATGCTCGATGAGGAGTAGATGACCCCGCCAGTCGCACAATGGATGCTAAAGCACACCACTCAACCATGTATGTCACTATATAAATATCTATGCACCCCTCCGTAAGGGGCGCCCCGCTACAATGATGCTCTCGGAATCGGTCAAGATCCACTCTCCCAGCGGGAAGTGGATATCACATCGCCTCACAGTGAGGAAGAAACTTGGTCACAAAATAGATATCTATCTTAGGACGGATAGTTAGGTCCCACCCACGTAGCACCATCACCTTGTGCTTCCTATTCCAGCATCGGATCAAGTAGCGCAAAAGTCGATCCTGTGATCGAAGTAGGTCATTCTCATAAATTTGAGAAGACCCCATTGTGCCAACTATTGGCGCGCATGACCATAAGTAGCCAAGGTAACACAAAGATCAGTCTAGTCCCTCTCCCTCCACAACATCCTATCATCAAAACATGAACACATTAGCCACACTCAAAAATACTAAAAACAGAAAAAATTTCCAAAAATGTTTGACTAAAAATAGCTTCGGCTATCTATGCATCTATTCCTTAGATAGGTGTGAGGAGGGCACATCTTTCCTTCTCATAGACGTTCCTAAATATAGGGCATGTCCGCTAAATACATGCAAAACCCAGATTTCGCGCACGAGATGCGCACCTATACCTTGATTGCCCACGCGGTCAAGGTAAAAATTAACCTAAGATCCATCTAGACCCATCTCATACAGACCTCGACACTCACATACAAAAAAAATTAAAATGCAGCACGTCATGGAGTTTACCTGGCCAAAAAATCGCTAATCTTGGCTACTCAGGCTGACCAGAATGGCAAGAACTACTCCGTAAAAGCCTCTGACCTCTCAACACTCAACAGACATAAATGAACTGAATTTAGCCATATTCGCCTATATGTCACCCTTTTAAGAAACTTTTGAGGACCATAATGAGAGCTCAGAAGGCCCAATCACCAGATGGAATGCATCACTATGATGAGCACTCTATAATGCCCAAGGGCGGTGCCACACATTCACACACCTGAAAAAATAAATTTTTAGTGTCGATAGGTATGCCTTTTCTCATCTTCTTTTTTAAAGCACATGTATTTCAAATAATATTTGAATAAAGAATATTATTTCACTTTCGGTATTTGTCTTTGCAGGTAGTGTGCAAACCATCCATAGCTCCATCCACTAAAAGTTTCAAAAGCAGGTATCATTCTACCCCTAGCATGATAGAGTCCCAAAAAAACTCTACATATCTTGACATCATTTCTCCATCAAAAATTAATCATAGTTTCCAAACACCCGACCATGTTTATCATCACCTCACCTTGCACATGATGAACATCCTCGTTGGTCGGTAGAGCCTCCCCTCCATGGCGCTGGTCACCCAAAGGAGACCATATATCACAAAAATTAATGATGGCATGGCCATACCATTTTAGGCCACGAAGCACCTCATGACAATTCACCTGCCATGCATCAGGTCAAATTTTACGATACCAAAATAAAACCCCTTTTCCGAACGAACATGTTTTTGCAAGAATATTTAAAATGCACTACCGTGCCTCACATTTGGCCTACCATACCTCCATCAGTATAGCCCATCTGTAAAATTTTCCATCCGCTTCACCAACCGCACACATGAGACCAACTAATGGGGCCCCCACCCTCAGAAAAACACCTTCCTCACATCATAAGTGAGCGAACAACTTCATGTTTTGGGGCTCCTGTCTCTGTGTTTTGTACAAACCAAACCCCATTATTTTATTCTTTTGGTAAGTTTACAAAGACCGCAAATGATGCACTACGTCCCCCACCCACCCATCCATTTTTTCTCCCATGGAAGAAGTCCCTTGTCACCCTTGGTTGGAGTATCACACCCTCGTGAAAAAGCCACCATGACATTCATAAATAGTTTATACCCACCCTGGAAGCCTTACTGACTCCAGGGATTTCCCCAATAAAAATAGTTATGACTGCCTTCAAGCTACATTTTATACTCTGACCCCAGGCCACTGAATCCCCATCATTAGTTTTCAGTCACCCCCACCATCATGCCTATGTTAAACCCATCATATCTAGGATCATGGTCCCCTGCACAAGTGACTCTCTCGTTCGGTTGAGGCTTCCTTTTCGTTGAAATCAACACCTATTTTCCAAAAAGGAAGCGATACCTTAGATGAACTCTCTCCACAAAAGGAATATCCTCATGCAGAACTGTGGGAGACATCATCTCCCACAAACGTTATCGATCCTCCTAACATTCGAATAAAACACAAGCTTTCATGTCAATATGGTATCGTACCTTATAACCATTGCACTTTGATCAAATTTGTTGAGGACTAGTGCCTTGATAAGCATCTCTTTCAGCAATTCTTACACGGAAAGGTCCTAGCCAGCACCTCTGCATACAATGAGCATTTATATGCCATACCAATTTTACACATATGGGTACCACTTTCCACCTATAGTCAAAGAAAAAATTCCCTTGAGGGTGTCAACAGTCATCATCATCAACCAATAGATAACTACCATACTAGTGACACAAACAGAATCTGTATCTGTCAAGTAGATTTATTTAACTAGCCAAAGCATCAAGAGCATGGGACATGCTTGCCTCGTAGAATTTGTATATATTTTATTATACCATTACTTGCAAGGATCCCACAGAACATGGTCACTCTTCAACCCGATGCAGGGTGTCTCCAACTCCAGGCTACATGCAAGTCTCTCTCTCTCTCTCCACATAGTACACATAAAAAAAAATATTGTATTTCGGCTATACAGTTCTTCCTAGACCTCACACATTAGCAGGAAACCATTATCACTGAAAAACTATACAAGAAAAGATGACATTATTTAATGTTAGGCAGAAGGATTTACAGGGCTGAAAGACATTATAGAATTTGAAGTATTTAAAAATCTCTAAGGTATAATACGAAAAATCAAATTACGCAGAGATTGAACCAATTAAATGAGCCTTTGCACACATAATTCTTTGATAAGCGTGCCTTTGCATGAATTTTCCTCAAAAAGCTACACGGTCTTTAGAGTGGTGGAAGTCACTTTTCGAGACCACAAGGCACACTCTAGGACATTGATCTGACACTTGACGCTGCATAAGGACAACCGCTCAAGCCTCCTTAGGACCTCAAGGGAGCACACAATAGAATAAATTTGGCACACAATAGAATCACCCTCTTCTCTTGGGTCACGATCCATAATGTACCAAGAGAGGGAAGGAGAATTTGAATTATCCCATAAAAGGCCACCAAGAGATGAAAAATACGAGAACACATTGTTATGATGGCTAGAATTTCCCTAAACAATACCAATAGTGTGTGATTCGAAGTAGAGATAGAGGGGACTCATTTGTTGGCCATCCAATAACTCTAGTCCACCATAGTGGAGATAGGGAGACTTTGCGCCAAGGCAACTCGGAAGTAAAAACATCCTTGCATCAGGACTTGGAACTCCATAGTTCTAAGGGCCCCTTGGAAACTGGGTAAAATTTTCATCCTTCATTCCTACCAGCACTCAATAAGAGGGGACGTAACCACTGTAGTTTGGATTGTTGAAGTTGTTTGACTCTATTCAGAGCTTTTGTTTTTATTTATTTTAGTTTAGTTTTTATGTTTGAATATGCATGCTATTTCTCTATCTAGTATGTTTATGTTTTAGCATGTTCCACTAACTTTCTTTACTCCATATATTTTCTTCCTGTGACCAATAACTTAAGAGGGAAAAACCACCCCTCTTAAGCAAGTGTGATTTGGTACATTCGTGTGCCAAACACACTAACACAACAAGGAAGAAAAGGGTTGATTTCAAAATTTGTGAGTAATAGTTAATATTTCCTTTTCAAAATTTGTGAGTAATTGTTAATATTTCCTTATAACAACTCAATGTTTCATTTTTTTATACTTTAAGTTTTTTTACAACAACCATTCTTGAACGTATTCAAAGATGTGTTAACATACTAAGAAGAGCCATCGAAAAAATTGATTGACACTAGGTTAAATTTGGATTGTGAGTATATGTTTACGTATCAAAAATTATTTGTGGAATTTGTAAGTATCTATCTTATTTTACTTCTCTGAGTTTATAATTAATAGAAAAAAAATCCTTTATATTATATCTATAATTTATAATGGGGTTTAAAACATGCAGGAAACAAAGCATGGAACTACACCAACAGAAGAATTTTTGAAACAAGGCATGAGACTTGGTTTTGAAACCATGTGCACATTTTATGAGTCAATTCTTGTTATGGTACATTTTTATTTGATTTACATTTATGTATATTATTTATTTCAATTTTCATTATTTTCACCGATGTAGATATACTCATTACACTTTATTTTTATGTTTGCAGATGGAACAAGATTAAGAAGGCAAGAACAATCGATGCAATCAATAAAATATTCCTCCAAATAACCCAAGTCATGGAAGTAGCTCGAGCACTGACAACAGTTCAAAAGAAGAATGATGATCATATTTGGATATCAATGCAACCTATTGTATTTTTTTAAATAATTGTCTATGAAAATCAGAAATTTTATTTAATATAATGGACATAGTGTCCCTATTGAAAGACAAGGTGTTACCAATCATAATATCATTTTGTATGACAAAGAGCCTCTTGTTGATATATAATAAAATAAATTGTAATTTATTCTATTGTGTTATCCAATTTCATTGTGAAATGTTGTTATACCACTCATTAAATATATGGACCATTAAATGTTATAATGAGGATATGCGAAATATGATAATATAAAAATTTAATTAAAAAATCATATACAAATGGATAATCAAATTTTAATTTATATAAAAAATTGTTATAAGATATGTGTCTATTTTTTGATGAATAATAGATTTAAAAAATTATAATAATTGCACTATCACAGGTGAATGTTTCAAAAAAAGAATGTCATAAAAAAAAAATAGTGCATTGATATCGTAAAAAAACAACAGTGCATTAGGTTATATTAAAGCATAGTGACAACATATTTTTCCATGACTGGTTTATTTTCAGAAAATGACAGCACCAAGGCATTTATTTCTTCAAGAATTGGTATTGTTTGTAATTAATGCCCCAGTGCATTGTAATTCTTAATGCACCAGTGCTTTCATAAAACTAACTCCTCGGTCCTACAAAATATTTTTTCTAGAACTAGTACATTATCAAAACTAACAACACTGATCCTTTTATGTAACTAATGCATTGGTTCATTTATACAAACAATACACACCGATGCTGCAAGTTTAAACAAAAGTACAAAGACTGCAATTATTTTTTGCGGGCCCCAATGTCGCTCCTTATAAGAACACCCTGGGGATTTTTTTATGTATTAGCACTAGTGTGGTATTTATTATGCACTGATGTTCTTCACATTCAAATCCCCAGTGATTTTAGTTATGTATACAACCCGATGTGTTTATATATGCAACCACGGGGTCTTCACTCAATGAATCTCTGACCTATCACGTGCGTTTGTGACATATTAAACAATACCCTTAATTTTACTACATATTGGAAAATACCCCTAAAAATAAAATTATTAACCCCCTACCATTGTGAACCCAATATACCTTCCCAATTTAAAAGGCCCCTACTTTCACTAAATATTGTAGGTATCCATTTTTTCATTAACATTTTTTATAACCATTTATATTTTTTCATTAACTTTAAGCTCCATTTTTTATACCTGCCAATATAAAATCATTCACCCGCTCTATATCCCCCAATATATTATGCCATGTTTCCTCAATATATCCCCTAATATGAACCCACGTGGTATGATATTTCTCCCTCAATTAAGCCCCCATGTATGTAGCACATCAGTGCTACTTGTTCCATAAAGCGCACCGCAAAAAAAAAATCGACTAAAACCTCTGGGCACCCATATTTTTTTAATTGTGATGAATTTATGTTATAATCTCCACTAAAACATCCGCTATCACAAACATATGTTTTAGTAAATGTTTTTTTGACAATTTTTGCCAATTTTATAACACTAAAAACCTCTGTTATAACCTCCACTAGAAAATTAGTTGGACTCTAATAAACAATTACCCTAACAAAAACTAACCAAAAAAATAGTTGTCTAACATACCCCCCTTAATCTGAAGGGATATATCAAAGTCCAAGAATTAGAGCTCAAAATGAAAAAATGCATCGAAAACCAAGAGATGAATATCTCTCAGAAATGGTTTTTAAGGATGACTGCAAACCAATATGGGAAAACTCAAGGTCTCAACCAACACTAACTCTAGAACCTAGATAAAAATTCTCAAAACATTAAAAAAATGGTTTTAAGATGACCAAAAACTCTAGAACTATCAAAGTAGTTCCTCGAACAATTTTGAATCTGGAAATTCTCATTCACAAACAACTGAATCAACCGAAGTCTCACAACTCTAACTCTAACTAATATAGGTTGTGGCTCAATATGTGGATCTCTGCGAGCTTGCTTGACATCTCAAACTTGTATTAGACCATGAAAAATTCCCCCTTTCTCATATAGAGGGTGAGAAGTATTCTTCATTACTGAAAGGCTCATAAAACACTCTCGAACATATCTAGTGATAATATCTATAAATCTTCTTGGCTAATTTTTTTCAATCCCAAGAATCAATCCATCTGAAATTTACCTTTTCTCTTGCAGTACTCTTCTTTCTGGAACATCTGTGTGACTAGTGATTTCACTTTCCACAATTCTCACACGCATGAAGATCAAAACACCAATCTTTCACATGTCCAACTCTGTTACACTACTGGCATATATCAACTTTTTCTGGAACTACACCATCCAGAAATCCTTCACTTCTAAATTATATTGTTTTAGAAAAATCTGGAATGTGAAAACATACATCCAAATTATCATTTGTATAACCAAAACCAGTTCTGTCTTTGTTTTTCATAATCTATTCCCACGGTTTTATACCAGGTTTCACATCTGAACTTTTAATTTCCTGCAAATTCTCTCCCAATTAATTCACTTCATTACTATGATCATTATCTGACTGATGATCAGGCTCAAACAACGTGTTGTTCTGAACAAAACACCAATTCAAAATCATAAATTTTCTTCTAAAATTTGTCTCGTTGTAACTACAACTCAATATGGAGAAATTTAACACTCTCCAATGCACCATGTAAAAAAACATGGATATCAAAAAGACTTACATTGTTGGCATTTACAATTTTTTCATCAGTAGAACTAATAAAATTACTTAAAATTTCTAATACATTTTTAATTTGAGCCATATTTGTCAATCTCGAGTGTCGATTTCGACCGAAAATGCACCTTTTTTACAATGAAAGAAAAAATTCACGAGATAACAAATAGTGACATAATAGAAATTACTGCATCCAAAGTTTCCTCTTCTTTTGACAACTTCCAAAAAATATCTCCGAAAATTACCTTCACAAATATTTGAAAATATCTCCCCAAATTACCTTAAAAAAGATTTGAACTTGTGAGCTTGTGATATTTAATATGCCATATGAACTCTTCTAACCAGAACGCCTTTTCTTTCCTTGATTTTATACTCAAAAAATTTATAATTTAAAATTCACTTGACATACACATGAACTCGGATAATCAATTCTTTCCCTTTTCAAATTTTCAAATATGTGAAGTACTCCTCTAAAATAAAATATAAATATCTCTCTGCTTCTGTTTTAAATAAAAATCGGCTTAGTTATTTGATGGTGGGCTCCAAAAATAATCCAATAGAGAACTAGGTTAAAATATCATAGTTTCACTCTTCTTTTTCTTCCCTTCAAATTTTAAAACGTATTTCAAATCAAAACAAACTTGTCCTGAAATATTTCCACCACTTTTAACTCCAAGTTAATTAATTTTAGAATTATCCACTTCTACTTTTTCTTTCTCATTGCACCTTTATTTAACCATTTTATTTTTCTTAAATATAATAAAAGAAATGAGAAATATTTTCTTTACTCAAAATTTCGATACAGTTACACTCACTTGATACTCACAACCTTTTTATCCTGTTAAATTTCACGTTTCTTTCTTTGTGTTCACTTTCACCTTTCTGGCTCTGCCTCTTTCTCTATTCACTTTCCCCTTTTTGGCTTTATAGCTCTACTTATTTCTCTATTCACTTTCACCTTTCTAGCTCTACTCTATTCACTTTCACCTTTATGGCTCTACCTACTTCCACACACCTACTTCCACACAAAGATGTTGATTCTTTTATTTATGCTACAAATTTGTTTCTCCATTACAGACTTCTCCACGTAACTGGTTCTTCTTGCTTCAACATAGATTCCACTTGTCTATCTCCCCTTTTAATTCAAATATGCACCAAGCTCTCCATTTCTTCTCAGTCTTCTATATTTTTCACAATGCCATAAACAGACTGTTGAAAAGGAGTTCAAATTATGTGAAGAGAGGGGCGCCCAGGAATGCCAAAAAACAAGTGACACAACTTAATCAACATGCGAATGAACTACCCGCTCTGATACCACTATAAGATGCACAAACTAGAAACAAACTCAAAAATATATTAATGAATGTCTCCATGTATAATGTACAAAAATTATGTATAAATACATAAAGAAACATTTGAATCAGCTCTCGGGTTTTCTTGGACTCTAATAACCAATTACCCTAATACAAACTAACCCAAGGATAGTTGTCTAACAATTTTTTGTTAAGATGATTTTTTTTTTAGAAAAGAGGATGGATATTGAGAAAGGAAATGGTTTCTTTATTTTTTTAAATACCAATGATGATATCTTTAACATTCTTGTCGGGAGATGAAAATTTCTTTAGGAATCATAAATGTTAATGTGTTTTTAATCATTGCGTGAGTTTCTATTTTGAGCGCCACAAATGAGACATATGTAACACTGGATACATAAATCATATTCATTTTCAAATGATTTACAAGGAATGATAACATTTCAAACATAAGTGAGATATATTATTTAAAAATGCATAATTACAAAAATTAATCATATCTCACCTACTAACTAGGTAGCGAATAACTAGATGTTAATTCACAAAACTCTCACTCTTGGCTATGTTGGAAAAGTAGTCCACATGAATGAGCCCTGATAGTGGTTGGAAAATCAGGCTACATGAATAATCCATAATTCTAGAAACAAATTGAATCTTTCTTCAACTTTGTAAATAATGGAAGATGAGTAGGAGACTCTGGATGAATAAGACAATGAAACCCTACTCTTGAATCCGTATACTATTAATCATTTTCCTACCTTGTTAGCCTTCAAGACTTACATGTTACAATATTTGTAAGTGATCCCTTGCCCATCATTGATGGTTATAATGAATAAATTATTGCATAGAATTCATAATAAATAATTAGTTGGGTGAACATTTATATATGTCAACATATATTAGAAAGTCTGATGGGATCAGATCAAAATGGAGCGTAAAGGAATATCAAATTTGTAGTACTTGCCACATATTATATTTCTTAGGATCCCATGATATCAAATTTGGGCCCAAATGAAAAGCATATCCCAAGGTGCTTTTTCTATCATCAATACTACTAGAAAAATTACTATCTATGTATCTTGTAAATGTGTTGTCTTCAAATTTTTTGTGTTGAAATCCATAATTAATTGTAACTCAAATATACCCCAAAAATAATTTTCCAAATTTCTAGTGAGATTCATTGGGAGACTCCATAATCTATATATGAAACTAACTACATACATAACATCAACTCTAGTTTCAATAATGTACATGACGTTTCCTAGAAGCCTATTTTATAATTATTAATTTATTGTTAAGCCATCATCTTGTTTTCTTAATTTTGTTTGTGTTGCATCCCTATTGGTTTGCATATTTCAATCCCAAATCTCTTTAAGATATATGTAACATACTTTTGTGGACATTTAAAAATCATTTGTCTAGATTTATTGACTTCAATTCCCAAAAATTACTTCTAGAACCAAGTTTTTTAATCTCAAATTCCCTTTTCATGGTAGATTTCAAAACATATAACATAAAATTCATAGTATATATCACTTAATCAACATAAATACAAACCATAATTATTTTACCTTGAAATTATTTGGAATAGAGAATAGGCTCATTACCGATCATGTTAAAGCAATTTTTGAGTAAATATAATTTAATCCAACTATACCAATCTCTTGGGTAGTGCCTCAATACATACAAGGATTTATTCAACTTGTGCAATTTGTACTCTTGGAATTTTACTTCAAATATTAGTGTTTGATATACACCTCCTCTAATTTGGATTTGATCATTATATTTTTTTTCGCCCATACTGATTCTTTCAAGGTGAAAACACCAAAGAAATCGGCTTATGTGAGTAGTTTTAGTAATAGGACCTACTTTATATAATTGGGTTTAGAAACCTTCTATTGCTAGTTTTTGGCCTTAAATGAATTTTTTTTAAAGGAAAATATTTGATTCTTAAGCACCACACCCCCTAGTGCTATTCTATGTTGAATATTTGTAGATATGAATAGTTTTCATGATTTATTCTAGCCCTCCAAAATAAAAGAAAATGATCAATATAAAATTGACCTTTAAGTTGGATTCGTGATAGGGAATATGAATTTTGACATTGAAATTATTTTCCCCTCCAAAAAGGTAAATTTGACCCTCCCAAAAGTACAAGTTGGCTTGCCCCTATAGACACACCAATTTAGTTCATTAGATCACTATATAAAGGCCATTTCATCTCTCCTCTTGGACACCAACTCAAATCAAGAGATGTTATGTATAGAAAAGCAGCGTAAGAGGGGGGTTAGGTTTACATGAAGAAGAAGTCTTTTATGAAAATCAAAATATAGGATATTTAGCCGAAAAAAGTCTTTTGAGGTAGACGAGTTTGAGAGAGAAGTTGCAGACTGAAATTCATCTTTTATATAAAATGAATTTATGGGCAGACCAAGGTTCTGAGAAGCTAAAATATTTGAGGAATACATATTCTTGAGGTAGATGGATGAACCTTTGAGGCATACCTAATATCTAGGTAGAAGGTTTTTTCGTGAACAATTTCACCACCATTGACTGAGACTAGTTGTGAAGTAGTTTGACAAGGTTTTACCTAGGTTTGTTTATGGTCAGGTTGATCTTGTTTTTCAGGAAAAATAATTTTATATCTCTTGTTTAATTGAATTATTTATCTAAGAAAAATTTTGTTGGGTTTCCCTCAAGTGGGTTTTCCTAGGGTAAATATTTGGCTCTTGTGTTTTGTTGTCTCTTTATGATCCTACCGTCATTTTATGTTCTAATGTTGAATATCTTTTATGTAATTGCATAATTATGATTGTGAATATAAGGGTTTTGAAATGAAAATAATTATAAGTAATTATTAGCTAACAATAACTTTAAAAATAAACATGGTATTAGAGTGTGGATGAAAGAGAAGCCTTGTCATGTCTTGAAGAAAACCAAGATCATTTAGAAGAATCCACAGTCAACTAAGGAAGTTTTACCTAGAAGTAAATCCAAGTTTATTTTTATCCTTTAATAAGGGTTGAAATTCCTATATAGGAAACTGAGAGACCTCAAGTCATAATCATACAGGGCTGAAACTATTGGAGGTAAGGCCTTATTCCAAGCCATAGAGGGAAGAAAGGCACCAGTATCATCCATAAAGGGCTGAAAGGCCTCAGTTAGAGGCATATGAGACTAAAAAAATATCTCCAGTCAGTGACAGTCTGAAAGGCCTCAAGGGTGATAGCACAAAGGCTGAGAAGCCTTAAACAATTTCTAAAAAGAGGATCCAAAATATCTAATATTTGAAGAAATTAAGAACTACGTCCTAACATCTCAAATCAATGAAGAAGATAATAAAGTTTTCTTCTATGTAAAACTTAAGTTGTAGGACCAAATATAGATATACTTGAAAGGTCCAATTTTTTTTTTCCTTAGAGCTTTACAAACTTGAAATAAGAAGGACATTGTAGTCATTAGACTAATACCCTTGTATAAGTCCAAGATCAAAGAACACAAATTTAAACTTCTTGGAATTTATAAATGTGTCAATGTGAAGGAAAATTCAATATACAAAATATGAAGTGTTATATGACGATTTTCCTATACTCTCCATCCTTTGAAACATTGTTGGTATAAACAAATTTTGATTTTTCCTCTTATAAGACCATATTTAATATATTTACCATATCTAAGGACATAATTCTTGTGTTGAACAACGTATGAAGTTGCCACTTAATTTTTTTTTAAATCTTGTATAAATAAAGGAAAATGAGATAAGTGTTTTGGTTTCTAGAAGCAATATGGATGGATAATTATTCCTGACTATGATGAAGATCGATGCAAGGGCTTCTTAATGCATCACATATAAAATAGGATACTCAAGACCTAGGCTGTGTCCCATAATGTGAATCCAAGACTTGCACAATATTTTGGCATGCGATCTCAAGATATGATTTTTGGAGTAAATATTTCCCTAGTCATGTGATTAGAAAATGAACCTTATGGAAAATTGATGTCAAGAAGCCATACCCTTATCTTGTACTAGTCCTTAGAGATATTAATAATAGGGTTAAAAACTATTCAAGGAACCTCATTAACAACTATGTTACATGGGTCAGATCACGAGCTCACATTTAGGCCTGTTAGGAAAAAGCTTAAAAGACTATTTAGATGAAGCTCATTAGAAATTGTGCAGGACAAGGATTTTTTGATTGATATAAAAAGTTTCATAAGGTTGAAGTATCTTCAATATATGTGAAGGACCTTTTTGAATATTTTTTTGAAATACTTATGAGGAATTCATTGAAACATATTTTTTTGACATGATTTCATTCAACAAATAAGAAAATGAAGCATTTCTTGATTAAATGATATTAACCTCATCGCATATACAGAAGCATGGGACCACATGGCACACTCTTTTCCTATTATGTTTTGGATGATTTTTCTTATCTATATTAGCACATGACTAATTCGACCTTGTAGGTATGTATTAGAGTACTCATGTACTATAGGAAAATGCTATAAGGTTGGTATTTCTCAATCATGAAGATACAATAAGATGTGATTAATATTTTAAGAGGGATTCTTCCGAGTATGTGTTTTTTTTTAAGAAAAAAATATCTAAAATTATCGAGAATATTACAACCATATATTGTACTACTACGAAAATACTTGGTGGTTTTTGTTAACAATGCAGAAGATGCCTTGAATTGTGCTAATCATGATTGGTTGAGATATTTATCTAATATAAAAATTTTGTTAGCTATTTAGTATATGGAATATTTTTTCCCTCAAATATATGACATTTTATTAATGTGATTTGTTTCAAGAAATTTTCTCCAAAATCAGAAGGAGCTAAAAAGAAGAGCCATGAAATTTGTGCTATGAGACCTTATTGGAAGATACGATAGTCTTAGGGTTTGTAAACCATAGGTAATCTTGAAGGATATGATTAAGAAATACCTAAGGTTTGTGGGAAAAATCGTAGACCCTCAATATTAAAAAACGATGATTCCACTGGATGAAGAAACCATATCTCATGCAAAGAAGGAAATACAAGCAACATGGCTGATGATGAGGAAAATGATGATGGGGTTGCCAATGGATTTCTATGATTTCTGAAAACAAGGAAAGGATCAAGAGGGAGCTGAAAAAATATCCTTCAATCTTCAAAGATAAGTACTTTATATCTCTCTTCCTTGATTATTTTTATTTTTCTATTAGTTAGCCTCTTGTCTTTATTTATTTTACTGGGTTATAATAACTCTTCCACGACTTTCTAATTATATTTTCATTTACATTATGAAGGAAGCCAAGTATTTGGTATTAGGAGGAAGCATTAGGAAGATCGAAGAAAATTTTATAGCAATATGTTCTCTTAGCAAGAATAATTTACATTTAAGAGGGATAAATAGTACCATGTCAGATTACGAGATGAGTTTCTAGTTTAGAGGGAGCAGAGTGCTAGGCCAACAAGTCTGGAAGAATGTTGTATATAGAAATTGTGTTGAGACTTGAAGGGAAGTCAACAATGATTTCCAATGGGATCTTCAAGACTTAGCATGTAGTAAATTGAAGCATAGAGAAATCCATAGCAAGATTCATGAAAATTATCCTAGTAAAAGGGATAAGACTATGTTAAGACATTTGCTCCAAGTTTTCAAGTATACTTATGTTATAATTATTATATCTATGATTTATGTTGAAGGTTGCACCAGATGGATGTAAAGACCATTTTCCTAGATGAAGTAAATAAATAATAAGTGTACATAGAGATACCTCAAGTTTTTGAAGTACATGAAGGAGTCTCTTGCTTGCAAATAGAAGAAGGTTTTTGTAAAGGCACTTCATACTTGGTATTCTTGTATTAATGGATCAAGGTTGATTTTTTTATCATATAAATTTTTACTAACAAGAGAAAATGAAGTCATGTAATAGAAGGAGTAGTTTCCTTTCTTTAGCTTCAGAGGGAGTTTACCTCAAATTTAGAGATGAAGGACCTAGACTTGATGCACTAGCTCCTTGGTCAAAGAAAACACCCAATCAAGGTGACAGGAATGTAGCCATGGTGAGGCTATAGTAAAGGAATTTGATCAATTTATGGTTGAGCGAAGGCATGTGGCTCAACATGCGTTGAATTACCAACATGGTATAGTTGGTTATGGTATAGTTAATTATGGTTTGATTTATGTCATAAATAATGAAGTACAACTATAGGGATACACAGATTTAGGTTGAGTAGAGAGTGCATAAGATAGAAATAGTACATCAAGATGTTTCTCCACTATGATTTCTTAGATGAGTAAGATGTGTATATTCGTTGCACTCATTACTATAGAGACTGATTATATTGCAACTTGGTTGGAAAGTTGTGAATAAGTATGGATTCATAAGCTATTTGCAAAAAAATTTGGTGAAGTACAGGAGACGAGCATAGTGAGATATAGTATTGAGACATGGTTTAGAATGGAGAAGTGTGGCTCAAGTATTATTCAATATATAAGAAATTTTATTACAAATCCTTTGTCCGAGGATGAAGTTTGTATATTTTGAGGACAATATTGGGGTGAATGTGAATGCTTCCCTCAATGAGAGGGAGTGTTGATGTTGATATATCAGGGAAATTCATTCTCCCTGAGTCACGTATTTTGACGAAGATTAGGGAAAGTGATCTAGATAGGGATATACATTCTCTTTGGGTCAAGTATGTTGACCAAGATTAGAGAGAATGGTCTAGAGTGTATAGAGGCCTAGGAATACTCAACCATAGGGTTGAGTGGGTTTCTTCAGCATTAGGCTTAGAATTACTCTCAAGATAGGATGAGTGAGCACATTTAACATCAAGCCTAGAATTACTCAAGTGAGTGAGGATTTTGGGATTGGGGCAAGAATTAATCAAATAAATTGAGTGTGTCCTTAGGGTTTCACCGTGGTTCAAATATGTTGACCAAGACTAGTCTATATACCATGGGTCAGAGATGTTGACCAAAATTATGGTGACTAGTACCATGGGTTAGAGATGTTAACCAGAATTATGGTGATTAGTGATGTACTTTGGGTCAAATATGTTGGTGACTAGTGATGTACCATGGGTCAGAGATGTTGATCATAATTATGGTGACTAGTTGATGTTGTTGATTTACTGTGGGTTGGGTAACCAAGTTTATAGTAATCAGATGATACTGATGTTGATAATAAATGATGAGTTTTTTTAATATTTTCTTATATATTTTTTTTTCAAAAAGAGAATATATTGATATTCATTATGAATACCACCCTAGAGAAGAGGAAGTGTTTAATTTTTGTAGTTATAGTTGGTATTCATTTTTTATTCTATCCCTCCAAGATTAAGAAAATGAGGAATATAAAATTTTCCTTCAAGTCAGCTTCAAGAGAGGGAATATGAGTTTTGAAATTTAAATTATTTTTCCCTCCAGAAAGGTAAAGTCAGCCCTCCAAGAAGTACATGTTAGTTTTCCCTTATAGCCACACCAATTCAATTCATCAGATCACTATACAATTTCCATTTCAGCTCTCCCCTTGGACACCAACTCCGATCAAGAGATATTTTGTATACACAAGCAAAGGATTAAAATGGATGATGAGTTCCTCTGAAGAAGAAGCCTTTTGTGGTAGCCAAAATATATTTTCTTTTCTTGAATAAATTTTTCTAAGGCACACGAGTTTGAGAGAGAAGATGAAAACTAAAGTTAATCTTTTGGATAGACCAAATTTATGGGTAGACCAAGGTTCTGAGTAGATCAAATATTTGAGGACGACATGTTAATTGAGGTATAAGTTTGAACCTTTGAGGTAAGTTGAATATCTGGCTAGAAGGTATGTTCCTTGACATTTTGATCGCCATTAACTGAGACTAGTTGTGAAGCAGTTTGACCAAGTTTTACCTAGGTTTTTTTTATGGTTGGGTTGATACTATTTTGGTTAGAAAATTATTTTTGATATATCTCTTGTTGAATTGAATGATTTCCCTAAGAAAAGGGTTGTTTGGTTTCCCCCCCAAGTGGAATCTACAAGGGTAAATATTTGTGTCTCTCGTTCTATGTTTTCTACTTATCATCTTATTTCCATTTTATGTTCTACTGTTGAATACCTTCTATGTAATTGCTTAATGATGATTGTGAAAACAAGAGGATTTAATTGAAAATCATTAGAATTATTTATCAGCTAATAAGGCCATTAAAAAACAACATTATATAGTCAAATACATTTCCAACAATGTAAGCATTTCATTAATCAAATTTTGAAAACAAAATTTGTGACTCCCAAAAATTGTCCTCCCATGATTGACCACCATAATTCAAGAATATGTCATGTTAGCCACTATTACTCATGAAAAAGGGGCTAGCCACATGGGCACTATGAAGAATACTCTATAAGGGTTTAGTTGTAACTCATGTTGAGGATTGAATGGGACAATTGTAATGTCTAATTGGCTATTGGGTTGTGTTATAACTGAACCATTAGGAGGAAAATGGGTTCAATTCTATTCCAATGCATTTGGTTCCATATTAGAGTGAACTAGATGAGAATTGATAAAGAGAGGGTAGAATAGAGATGTATTTTGTTCTATAGCGACCCATGGGCCACGTGTCTCACTCCTTTGTATGCACCAATTCCATTCATATAAAGAGAGAGTGAAGGAGTCTCATGTTCTAGTTGGGTTTTCTCTCGAAATAATTTCCAAATCATATATTGGTGTTATAATAGTTTGTCTTTTTTTTTATATATTTTCTCTATTTTCCACATTTATATATTGCATGCATAAAAAAAAAAATTAATAAATATATAAAATATAATGAAAACTAACCCTCATAGTATAGATTTCAAATTTCAACATATTTTTATTAGAATTATTGGGATGAACTATCCAGCGAAATATGCACCACAATTCATAGATCATCCTTTTCTAGTTTTCCATTCAAAAAGGATGACTACACATACATGTGGTAAACTAACAATTGGTTCTCAGCTATGATGGCTAACATAGCTCTAATAGTATATAACCTTTCTATTGGAGCAAAGGTTTCACTACAATAGATACCTAGTTGTTGTGCAAATCCTTTGGAAACTCACCTTGCCTTATATTTTTTTACTTTTCTTTTTCATCTAGCTTTTTATTGTACACTCACTTAAAAATAAGACTAAATTTATGAGATAAGAGATCAACAAGATCCCATGTATGATTCATTTCAATAGATTCAATCTCTTCATTCACAACCTATATACAATGTTCTTGTTTCAGTGACTCTTCAAAACAAGTAGGATGATAGAAAAACACGGAAAAAATAGATTGTTGATCCATGTCATTACACTAATATATTTCCATTAAGATCCATGTTCTTTTATTTCTCATCAAATCTTCTAACTGAATTATTTCTCACTAAATATGACTTCTTTGATTTCTCATTCAATCCATTGATTTTCTACTAGAAGAACTATAGTATTTTCTTTGCACCTGTAACCTTGGAAATCATGGTGGAGGGACTTGCTTTCCTGAACTTTCAACTTATTCCTCTACTAAGAGAGAGATTTCTATCATCCATTTCTTCATTTTCTTAATCGTTTCAATAATTTTCATTCAATATTTTCACATCTTTTCTCACCACAAATTTATTAGTGATTGTATTATGTAGTCTATAGACTTTGTATTGTTCATTGTAACCACTGAAATTTTTCACTGATGTTGTCAAACATCAAATTTACTCCTTATCTCTTTGGAGACATGTGCATACAAAATACATCCAAAATCTATGAAATAAGAAACATTTGACTCACAACTAACTTCCTAACTCACTTAATACAAGAGAATATTTTTAACACAAATGAAAAACTTTAATGTGCATGTTTAAATGAATAGTGTATAAATTGTTTCACATAAGGGTTTTCATTGATCAAAAAAATATGTCATTGATTTCAAAAGGGTATGTATGGACAATAGTATGACCATTAGTGATGATTAACGAAGTAGAAATACTCTTCGTGAAGCAATATGATAGCTTGACCTTTCATAAGGTCTCATTACATGAGGATACGGGAGCTTGAAGTTACTTGAGTTTTTGATGAGGTTAAAATGCTCAAAATATATTACTAATAACCTTGTCTCACAGTACTCATTGATACCTTTCTAACAATATATTCTTCTCAGAAAAATTCCTCCTGGCCTTGTTGACTACCGGTGTTAGTTGGGGAAAATTTACAAGGCCAGAATATAGGGCCAAAACCCAAAGATTTAATCTGTTAAAAAATGTGAAAGTTTGGAGCGAATCCACCAGTGGACAAAAAGATCAATGGTAACAAGCGGGTTGAGTTGTGCATTAGTTAACATAGTTAAATACCATGCAAGTCTTGGATCAATCCATCATTTCCTTAATATATCAACAACCAGGTTGAAGTAAAACAACACGATGTTTAATGAGACCACGAGACCCAATCGAACAATGATGTCAGACATAATGACACATGGAATCACTAGATACTACCACGTGGCAGTGACCAATAGCACTTTTGGAATGACAAGGAGGTTGAAATTGGGTGACACATGGAACCCATCTCAGGATGCCACATGGATCATTGATGTCGTGATGATGTCATGGATATTTTTCGAAATCTGTGAGCTCTAGGTCATATGAGTCAGTGACCAATAGCACTTTTGGAATGACAAGGAGGTTGAAATTGGGTAACACATGGAACCCATCTCAGGATGCCACATGGATCATTGATGTCGTGATGATGTCATGGATATTTTTCGAAATCTGTGAGCTCTAGGTCATATGAGTCAGTTATATTAAACTACGACTCAATGACTTGAAAAAAAATAAAACTTTGAATTATCAAGATGAGTAGTGTTGCCCCTTCCATGGCCCAAAAACTATAAATATGAGACCAACAATGGCTTGGAACTACAAAATAATTGGAAAATTTATTATATCATTCGCATTGAGGCTATCTGTGGTTGATATTTTTGTTTAAGCTGAAATATTTTCATTCGGTTCGGTTCATTTCCTCCAACTTGGTTTATACGTGGGACGCGTTTTTATTTTTGTTTGAATACTGGTTTGATTCAAGCGGATTTTTGTTATATTGACTCAACGATGGCCACGACACCTATTTGGTATCAGACGACAACCCCTTCGACTGTCACATTCCTGTATCGATGGAGGAGGGTCACCGTGTCCTTGAGCCATTTACGATGAGGTTGAGTACCGAGTAAATCCATCGTGGCCCTGATCCATTTACGATGAGGTCGAGTATTGTGTAAAGCCACCGTGACCCTAAGCCATTTACAATTAGGATGAGTGTTATGTAAAGCAACCGTGAACCTGAGCCATTTATGATGAGCTCGTCGAAGTACTGTATAAAGCTATCGTGTCCATGGGACTTTATGTGGATGAGGTTGAAGGTTGAGCATTATGTAGCCACTGTGGATAAGGCCGCTGAGTACTATGTAGGCACCATGGATGAGGTTGACTACTATGTAGCCACCGTGGATGAGGTCGAGTATTATGTGGCCATCGTTGCCCTGAGTCTTTTCGTGGATAAGGCCGAGTATACTGTAGCACCGTAGCTTTAGCCTTCATGAAAGAGGGTGAATTCAGTATAGCCACATGAACTACGACAATTACATTTGAGCCATGGAGGACTCGAGAGTCAATGGGGATAAGTTGAATATGATAACACCGCAATAAATAAATGAGAATCACATAGTGGTCCAAGGCACACCGAGAGCATAGTTTTTAAATTGTTGGTATTGTGTATTTGTAGTCGTGAGTTCGACCTCTGACCTAAAAAACTTGGTAATGTTTTTTTAATTATATTCAGCCATTTTTTTGAATGATTAGTAGGTTCCAATGACCAGCATTGGAATCTGATGTACTGATTAAAAAGCACTTAAAAACAGGCATTTTGTCCAACATTTAATTTTATATGTGGTTTATTATGGTTTTTTGGGCTTTTAGAGTCATTATGGACCCAAATTGAAATCTGGAAGAATTTAAGCGATTATGGCTCATATATGGATGCAACTAGATGGGTTTAATGTAGCGATGACTCTTATTTGATGACCAGAATATCGTTTGAATATTTGGAAGGCCTATAAGCTCTTATTTGATGACCAGAATATCTTTTGAATGTATGGAAGGCCTATAAGCAGATCGTAGGTGTTTCTATACATGAAGATAACATGTTTCAAGGAATGGTTTGAGTGACTAGATTAGAGTTCTTGTTGGAGCAGAGTTTATGACAATAGTATGACAACAACAACAAAAAATATTGCTATGAATGGTGTGACAATTGAGATGATGGTTTCAAGTTTGAGATGATGGTTTCAAGTTGTATTTTAATTCTTGTTTTGGTTTATTGAGAGATTAATTGAGAGATCATTTGTGGCTCATGAAAAATCATTTTCACAAGTGCAATCTATGTATCTAGTGGGTGTTAGAAAACATCTTTGATCCCAGTCATATACAACACATACAAGAAGTAGGGAAAATTTTAAGGATGGAAAATTATCTTAAAGTTTGAAAACATTCACGAATCTCGCTAGTCCTTAATATACAAACTAATTTTTATTGATGTATTTGTAAAATTATCTAAATTTATAATGATTATATATATATATATATATATATATATATATATATATATATATATATATATATATATATTCTCTATATAATTTTGGCGATTTCTAACACAAATTAATTTTATATTGTAAAATCTGTCATAATCTCTTTTATAAAAAATGGAAATTGGCGAATCTTTTTTTGGAAAAAACGTGGAAAATTAGCCTACCTGCAAATATTAGCCCCTAAAATTTTCCATGAAAAAAACAAGTTAGTGATATATTTGATGATGTAATTTGATCTGTAATTTCATAGAAATTTATCAAAGTGTTATGTTCCATGTATTTTCAGATCAAAACATGTTTTTCCTCATATGTATGCTAGTGGTCATGCTTAATATACTAGTTTTCAACAACACACTTTAGTTATGGATATTTTTTTCAATTTTAACAACCATCATGTCCAGTTTGCTTAAAATCTACCATTTTCAGCCTTGCATATGTAATTTTCTACCATAATTTTAATTTACACAATTAATAGTTTGCTTCATAGTAAATACCACATTCTATAATTCTAGTTTGCACAATTAATAGCTTTCTTCATAGTAAATACCACATTCTATAGATATCCTTGCATAAGGAATTATCATTGTTTAGTCTCTCTAAGGTCTTCCACTTATTCACAATTGCATACCACAATATTCAATTATCCATGCACCATACGTACATTATGAAATTGTTGTCTTTTGAAAATTATGAATTCGATAAAATAGGAAATGGCATAGTTAATTGAGCTAGGACGGTGGTCTTAGATGTTGTTGAGAAGAGTTAGATTTAAAAATAATAATAACAAACATAACATTGTTTCGATTAAAAAATAATAATAATAAAGTAAAAATAAAAATAAAAATAACAAATTGGCTCTTAATTTTGAACCTGTTATGCGTTAAAATATTAAAATTTATTGAATAACTTATGAATGTGAACCACAAAGGTAAACAGTGGAGGGAAACTGAGGAAAATATTACATTATGCCAGTGAACACTTTTTTGGTAATATTTAATCACATATATATTAAGCATTTCACATTTCAGAATGATAATTTCATCCAAAATTTATATTAGATGATTGTGTAGGTTTTGTGTTTTTTTCCTTGGATAATTAGATATATATGATTGTGTTATTTTACTAAGCATAAAGAAAAATCAATTCGATATCATTAATTAAAAAAAATGTTATTAGTTATTTGAAGTATTGAAACTCTTTAATTTGGGTAAATTTTAACTTAGAATGACTAAGAAATTCGTGTAAACAGACACCATATATGAAAATCTCACCTTAACATCAATATAAATTTGATGTAGGTGATCACATCAATATGAAGTTATCCCGCTGTCTGATTGTAAGATAGGATAAAACTATGAAAAACAAATTACTGAATATTATGAATTATGAATCGTTGGTTATTGTAAAAAACAGTAATTATGTACTTTTCATATTAAACATGAATTTATCATAGTTATTATCGATTATAGTAACCAATAATTCATAATTAACGAGTAATATATTTTTCACCTTTTATATCAATTATGAGTTTTTGATTATTTTCAATGTGATTTATTCCATTGACTATCATAGTTATGGATTTAGCATGAAAAAGTAATGTTAATTTATCATAAACTATTTTATTTGGTTATTAATAAATGTTTTACCTATAAATATAGTTTTTAAAGGCATTGTGATATTTTTTGGCTTAATGACATGTTTGTAAATAATTATACATAAATTTGTTTTTATTTTGTGAAGTATACTACATTGGAAAATAGATGAACATTTTAATGATTAGTAATTTATTATTCATAATGTTTATTTGTAAGTTTGGAATTATTTTTTATTTTGTAAATAAAGGCAAATATGGGAACTTAATGGCTGAGTATAGATAGATAAAGAGAAAAATGGTGCAAATTGATTTGGGAAATTTATTATTATCCATTCATAATTCATAGCAATTTAATCACGGTGATTAGATTTAATTAAGAAATTATGATATTGGAAAATTAAATATTTCCTATAAGATACGAAGTTATTTTTAAGAGTGGGAAAAGGGAGCTCATAAATGAGAAAACAACTACTTTCTCCCTATTACTGAGGTGTATACAGTGGTTAACCAGCAAAAGAGAAATAGATAATATATGTGATTTTATTGCTTTTATCTCATTATTTTGGGAGAAAAATTTGAAGAGAGTGAAGAGAGGCAAGAAAGAATAGAGAAAAAAATTGCAAGCCTAGTTTCTTAGGGGGACAAGAAGTTTGTTGTGTCAAGATTAGGAGGAGCCAAATATTTAGCTATCAATTTCTCAAATATATTTTTAATTTATTTATTCATGGAAAAAAATTATTAGTAATACGACCTTTTAAAAACTCTCTAATATTGATTTTGTATAAATAATATAGAATATTATATAAAGTTTTTTTTTTTAATTCCTGAAACCACACGAGGCCAGAAGAAAATTATGTTTCCTTTAAATAGATAGAACATTACGTGTAGCATGTTAACGTCGTACTTCTGATTATAAATATTGTATTGTATATCAGTTTATAAAGGTCAAGTTCCCTTACATAGAAGGAAAGGAACGTGTAGCATTTTAACATCGTCTTTGTGATTATAAATATTGTATTGTGTATTAGTTTATAAAGATGAGGTTCTTTTATATAGAAAGAATGTAAAGTACAGGGCTGACTAGAATTAAAAAACTATATGACTACAAACACAGCTTTTTTCCAATAATAATGATGAGCAGTAAATTTAAATTTATATATTGTTAAAAACTAAATTTATTAATTATTAATTAAATGGTTCTAGAGGTGAGAGATGAGTGTACACACACTTATACAAATATTGAATATTGAGTCAAATGAGCCTCAAATATATATGTTTTCACACTAACCGGATGGTTTCAACCACTCCCTAGATATTAGGATATGAGGTCTAAGATTAGATTCTCAAACCTATCCTCATCATAACAAAAATATAAGTTTAGGTTTCTCCATTACTCTCAATACTCCCTTTTAATGGAGAAAGGGTACTAAACAATAACATACGCCTATTGATCTAGTCTCAGCTAGGTTTACAATAAAAAACATGAAAAACATGGTAACAAAGGTTTTCATTTTGGAATTTATGCTCGTGACTCCATAATTTTTCATTATGAGGTGAGGCTTCATCTTCGCTTTCCTCATCGTGAGGTAGTTATGTATTTTCACCTAATTTCTTCCCCAGTGATGGAAAGCTTGAATTATTATTCTCACCCTTCTCAAAATTATGACAGGATGGATAGGAGAATTTTCCCTCTCACTATTTCTGGTGTCAACCATCTGAACATCAACAATAATGTCTTCATCATTTATTGATGCAACTTCTGTGTCGATTTCATAAAGACATTTTGTTTCAAGCCATGCTCCAAGAAACTTCAATTCTTCTTCAAACTTCTTTTCTTTTTCCTTGTTATTGTTTCTAACGTCTCCACACACAGAAATATTCATGAGATCATCACAATTTAAACTCTCTCTAGCTTTGTCTTCTTTTGTCACTTCTTTGCAATCAACTTCATGTGGCTCATCAAATTGATCTTCAACATTTTGTTCCTCTTTACATCCTTCCTGAAGACCAACTCGTAACTCTTCAATCTCAAGATCTTGCATAACAGATTGTGCCTTTTGATTCTCATGGTCATCAACAAAACCACATTGTTTTTCTGAAATTTCTTCAGACTAAAAAATACTACCCATGCTAACGCCTTCAAATTTCCACATGAGAAAATCCTCATCATGAGAATAAAAAATATCTAAAAATATAGACATGTTGTTAAAGTCTAGCTTATCTCGCTTTATCTTCCTTCTAGATTTCTTTTCAACTCCACTTGGTCCTCTAACAAGCTCCAACAACCCCGTTACCATGTAGGAGGGAAACCTCTTCCTTTGGAACCTCTTCAATTGTAGAACCTTGTAGATCGTAGCTTATGTGCCATGCAGGTCTTAATGCCCTTGGCTCTTGCGACGTGCAACAAATGAATTCTCAACAAGCTGGAAACGTTATCAATGTCTAATTCTGATGCATGTAATTAGAAATATCTGATATGACATATATTTCTGAAAGAATGCAGCAAATCAATTAATATTATTTTTTAATAAATGCTTTCCACCCAACTGAACTACGTAATTGGGCCTTCACATATAGCTTTGAGAAATGTAGCAGTTTCTCTGCATTTTTCCAATAGTTGGTGGTGGCACGAGCACAAAACTCTACCACGATCTTAGGCTCAGTCTTCACGCAGCATTCTGAGCTGCTCTCTACTGCATAGTTCTGTTTTGCCTCTCCACTTTGATCCACACATCCAATTATCCACCTCAGCACATAATTGACTTTGGTAGGGACTTCGACAGTCAGTGCCATTGCAGACTCGATTGGTTGAGGTAGTTGATTCCGTTAGACTGTTTGAAAACTGTGTGCATCCAAGCGATTCTCGCACCTGGATCTACAGAGATCCAACACTTACACGTTTCGTTAACAACCATACGTAGCAGGCTAGGGAATGAAAAGAGAGAAAACAATATATGGCTCGTTATATGGGGATGTGGAATTTCTATATGGACAATGATTGATGAATTATCCACATCTAATTTAGTGAATGAACCTTCATCAATATTAAAATCTGATCTGCCTTGACCTCACAACAAATTCTGACCTAGAGCCTCGACCGTGAGGAAGCCAACACAACTGGCTCACATAGCAACAGGCTGCCTCTACCACAGCTCACGCATATCGGGGTTTTCCTTCCTCATGAGCAGCTCCGTTCCTCGATATCCAGTAGACCAGATCTCTTGCTACACCATGGAAGCCACCCCAAAAAACAAAAGATCAGATCCTTACAGATCGACTGTATCCAGTTGTGTTGACTGTTTTAATGATCCAGGTCCAAATGGAAAAGGTCGATATATAGAACCACTTTTTTTCTGAAATACGGGTAGAGGAATGGAGAAAATTATGGATAAAATAATTTTCTTAGTGATTAGATGAGATCCGATCTGCAGGCTAGATTCCACGATTCTCATAAAAGCTCAGGCGGATTCCTCCGTTCACCCCCAGATTCCATCCATATATGAGAAAATAACTCGACCACTTTCCCCTTCTGGATGCACACTTTTTTAATAGAGCGATGACCAATAGATTGATTTTGATTTATTGTTAAAATTGATGAGCTGCAGTGGATCCTCTCCTTCACATCAAACCACATAGAACACACTCCACCATAGACTCATCGACATCAAACCATTGCAGCTGTCATACAAAAAACGCAGAACGCTGCAACGAAATCTCCAACTCTTATATCCTTACGTCCTAAGATTCTACACACAGCACAGGCCTTCTTAGATTCTACCTGAAGTTCTGATACCATGTTAAAAATTGAATCTATTAACTATTAACTAAATGGCTCTCGAGGGAGAGACCTGGAGAGTGTACACACACTCATACAAGCATTGACTATTGAGTGAGATGAGCCTCAAATATATAGGCTTCCACACTAATAGGATGGTTTCAACCACTCCCTAGATATTAGGATATGAGGTCTAAGATTATATTCTCAAACCTATCCTCATCATAACAATAATCTAAGTTTAGGTTTCTCTATTATTTCCAACATATATAGTGAATGAAGTCTATATATTTACAAAAATTTGAAAGACAATGAGAACAAACTTATATCAAATATTATTTTTATGTGAAAATTGTGGAATCCTAAATTATGTTGAGAATGTAAACAAAATTCTAAAATAAATACTAATGGAAAAAGGTTATAAAAATAACCATGTAATTGAAAAATAATTACATTATAAATATTAAGTCAAAGTTTCATGCATGCAATTCAAAATTTATATATTGGAGAATTTTGGGGAAAATCCTCTCAGAAAACTAAATGCAAATGAAAATATCAGTAAGACAGAGTCATTATGCCTATAATGTGCTTCTAATCTATGAAAGTACACAAAAATTGTTTCATCTCTCCAATACAATACAAGAAAACTAAAACATTGATGCAAGCATCACTAGCTCAAGTAATAAAAACGAGACAAGCTACCTGGAACAAGAATAAGATCTCGATGAGTGTTGAAATGTGATTACAATTTAAATATATTTCAAAAGAATTATCTCTTGATATAAATATTAATAGTACCTCTTTCAAAGAGGATAAAGAGAATAATTAGTAACTATTACTTATTAAGTGAAGAATGGAAATAAAAGTAAACAAAATTTGAAGCAACAGAAAATTGAAAACAGGGGAGGGTATTACCTATGAATATAAGGAATAACACTTTTGTGTCTCCTTATTTTCTATGCCAAAATAAGATAAGAAGTCGAATGAATTCTTGTACAGGAGTAAATATTATAAAAACCTAATCAATAAATGGATGAAAAATAAAAACCCTCTCCAGCAGAGAGTGGAAAATATGGTTTATATGTAGAAACCAAAGAATAACGTTTTATGTAGAGTACATAAAAACTTGGAAATGAAGTTTTATTTTACCAGTTAAGAAACCCTATAACTAGGGTATAAGTAAAAGATTCAAAATGGATGAACAATTTCTCTTACTACCAGCCTATATCCATCTTAACTCTGAATCTATCCAGCACCAAGAGGGATCAAATCTCTCGAGGTGCAAACCTCTTTTTTGAGTGCAAAACTTGAGGAAAGGTTTGCACCTCGAGAGATTTGATCCATCTCAGCGCTTGATAGATCTGGAGTTAAGATGGATCTAGGTTGGTTTCATTCGTGTGCTACCAAGGAAAATCTATCGAAGATATGAATAATTTTATCAATAATATGTAAATATATCAAATATTAATATAATCATTTTAAATATGCTAAATATTTATGATATTAACTTGGTAATTTTAATTTTAAATTTTCTTAGTTACCTCAGTTCGTTGTGATGATAAATATTTTTAATAACTATAATGATGAAAAATGATGAAATATTTTTTTTGAATGCAAATTGACAATAATAGTGTTGAAAGATATAAATTGTGAATAATAAGAATGTAGAAATGTTACAAATAGTCTTCATTGTGATCAATCTCAAACTATTTCCTTCTACTATTCTTATTGCCACCCATGTTAGTTTTTTTATCTTTTCATATCAATTATATGAAAAAGAGAATTTAAATCGTAAACCATTTAAATCTTTAGCTCTAGCTGTTGTAGTATACATGATACCTTGTCTCTCTTGCTCTCCAATATTAATAGGTTAAATTACTATAACACAAAAATCAATATACATTGTCAATATCTTTTTGTTCTTACACTAAAATAAATGCACATTGTTAATCCAATCACTTTAAAATTAATGTACCGTCATATATCCAATTACATCAAATCATAGAACAACATATACATTTAAATCAATGCATTTAATGCAAGCAATCAAATAAGATTATAAAATAAATTCTACATTGAAATCAATGCACCTAATGCAAACAATCAAATAAGATTAGAAACCAACATCTACACTGAAATCAATGCATTTACTCAAAGAAATCAAATAGGATTAGAAATCACCATCTACACTGAAATCAATGCATTTAGTGCAAAAAATCAAATAGGATTAGAAATAATCTACATTGAAATCAATGCATCTAGTGCAAGCAATAAAATATAATTATAAATCGACGTCTAAATTGAAATCAACACATCCAGTGCAAACAATCAAATAGTATTAGAAATCACCACCTACACTGAAATCAATGCAACTAGTGCAAGTAATCAAATATCATTAGAAATAAATATCTATACTAAAATCGATGCATCTAGTGGAAATAATAAAATAGGATTATAAATCACCATCTCCACTTAAATCAATCCATCTAGTGCAAGAAATATTCTTCCCTCTCTCCACCATCCATCCATATCTATATCCCCCTCCATCTCTTTTTTTTTGTCTCTCTATCTCACCCCCATAAACACACACGCTCTTGCACTCCATATATATCATTCTCTTTGTAAATCAGCCCCTCTCCCCATCTCTCTCTTCTTCGCTCTCTTCACCTTCCATCTATATCTCTATCTTCCCCTTCTCTCCCTATGCCCCGCTAATGTCTCTCTTTCCTCCTTTTGTCCTCTCTCTCTCTCTCTCTCTCTCTCTCTCTCTCTCCATATTCCTTACCACTCACTCTCTCTCTCTAGAAACCAACATCTACACTGAAATCAATGCATTTACTCAAAGGAATCAAATAGGATTAGAAATTGCCATCTACACTGAAATGCATTTAGTGAAAAAAATAAAATAGATTAGAAATCATCTACATTGAAATCAATTCATCTAGTGCAAGTAATCAAATATAATTATAAATCAACATCTAAATTGAAATCAACACATTCAGTGCAAGAAATCAAATTGTATTAAAAATCACCACCTACACTAAAATCAATGCATCTAGTGCAAGTAATAAAATATCATTATAATAAATATCTACACTAAAATTGATGCATCTAGTGCAAATAATCAAATAGGATTAGAAATCACCATCTCCACTTATATCAATCCATATAGTGCGAGAAATATTCCTCCCTCTCTCCACCCTCCATCCATATATATATCCCCCTCCATCTATTCTTTTTTCTCTCTCTATCTCACCCCCCCTAAGCACATGCACTCTTGCACTCCATATATACGAATCTCTTTGTCAATCGCCCACTCTCCCCATCTCTCTCTTCTTCCCTCTTTTCACCTTCCATCTATATCTCTATCTTCCCCTTCTCTCCCTCTCCCTCAATAATATCTCTCTTTCCTCCTTTTGTCCTCTCTCCCTCTCTCTCCATATTCGTATCACTCACTCTCTCTCTCTAGAAACCAACATCTACACTAAAATCACTGCATTTACTCAAAGAAATCAAATAGGATTAGAAATCACCATCTATAGTGAAATCAATTCATTTAGTGAAAACAATAAAATAGGATTAGAAATCATCTACATTGAAATCAGTTTATATAGTGCAAGTAATCGAATATAATTATAAATCGACATCTAAATTGAAATAAAAAAATTCAGTGAAAGAAATAAAATTATATTAGAAATCACCACCTACACTAAAATAAATGCATCTAGTGCAAGTAATCAAATATAATTAGAAATAAATATCTACACTAAAATCGATGCATATAGTGAAAATAATCAAATAGGATTATAAATCACCATCTCCACTTATATCAATCCATCTTGTGTGAGAAATATTCTTCCCTCTCTCCACCCTCCATCCATATCTATATCCCCCTCCATCTCTTATTTTCTATCTCTCTATCTCACCTCCCTAAACACACACACTCTCACACTCCATATATATCAATCTCTTTTTCAATCCCCTCCTCTCCCCATCTCTCTCTTCTTCCCTCTCTTCACCTTCCATTTATATCTCTATCTTCCCCTTCTCTCCGTCTCCCCTACTAATATCTCTATTTCCTCCTTTTTTTCTCTCTCCCTCTCTCTCCATCTTCCTTATCACTCACTCTCTCTCTCTCTCTCTCTCTCTCTCCACCTTTCTCTCTCTATGTCTTTATTATTACCTCCCTCTCCCTCTCCCTCCCCCTACAAGTCCATCTCTCTTTCCCTCCCTGTTCCTCCCCCTCTAAGTCCATCTCTCTTTCTCTCCCTCTCTCCACTCTCTCACATCCTCTCTCTTTCTTCCTCTCTTTCCATTTCTCTCCCATCTCTCTCTCCCTATCTCTCTCTCTTCACCCACCAACTATGTTACTATATCCCTCCCTCTCTCCTTATATATCCTTCTCCCCCCTTATCTCCATCTCTCCTTATTTGTCTCTTTATCTCAGCCCCAAACATACACACTCTCTCTCTGTCTCTTCCTTGTCACTCCTTCTCTCTCTCCACTTCTTACTCTCTATATTTCTTATTTACTACATCTCTCCCCCTCCAACTCCATCTCTCTATCAATCCCTCTCTCCTCCTCTCTCTCAAGTCATCTCTCTCGCCCTTCCTCTCTCTCTCTCTCTCTCTCTCTCTCCTAACTCCCTCTCTCTTCGCTGATCTCTCTCTCTCTCTCTCTCTCTCTCTCTCTCTCTCTCTTCCCACATCACTCTCCTCCTCTCTCTCATCCTTCCTCTCTCTCCCTTTCTCTCCTACCTCCCTCTCTCTTTTCCCTCCAATCCTCTCTCTTCCCCCATATCTCTCTCTCTCTCCCCCCCTTCTCTCTCTCTCTAATCCTCTCTCTTCCCCCATCTCCCTTTCTTTCTCTCTCTCTTTCCACCCCTCTCTCTCTCCAACTACATTACTATATCCCTCCCTCTCTCCTTCCCTCTTCTTCTCTCCCCCCTTCTTTCCATACATCTTACTTTTTCTCTTTATCTCACCCCTAAACACACAGAATCTCTCTCTATCTCTCCGTTATCAGTCTCTCTCTCTCTCTCTATTTATTCTTAGTTATGTAAACTAATGAACATAAATATTTGTAAATATTAAGTAGATTATGGAGTAAATATGAAAAGAGGTTTTACTTACTTACCGTACCTCTCGTTTATTTATATTTTTATTTATTTACCATACCTCTTTTATTTACTATGGTATTTGGCCCATAGGCTTGTTATATAACTAGATTTTTATTTATAATCCTATTTGATATATTGTTATTTATTTACCTTACCTCTTTATACCACTTTTATATTTATTTATTTACCATACCTCTTTATGCCTATTTTATATTTATTTATTTATCATACCTCTTTATACTCCTTTATATTTATTTATTCACCATACTTATTTTATAAATATGGTATTTGGCCCATGGTATCAATATTAATTTGTCCCATGTTATTTGTCCCATAGGATTCATATAAATAAAACCTCTTTTTTAAGTTTTTTTTAAATATAAAAAGGTTTATGGAGTAAATATAAAAATAATTTTTATTTATTTACCATACATCTAGTTTATATATATTTTTATCTATTTACGATAGCTCTAAAGTAAGTATAAAAATAGGTTTTTTTTTTTTTTGTAAGCTTAGGTGGTACCCTCTATTTTCTATTAATAAATTCAAGCAAAAGATACAAAACTAGACCTCAACCTGCTCGTAGGAAACCAAGTATTTTGGCCATCAAAGTTCAAAATAAGTCAACAAGAACATAAAAAGTCTTAATAACTGATACCAAATCTGTATATACTAGATATCCAAGTGGAGAAACCATATCATGTACAAAAGGAAAGGAGCATTAGAACCTTAAACACAAAATGCAACATAAAAACAAGAAAATTTTAGTCCTCCTCAGAGTCAACAGGTGCTGGAGCTTTGGTGGAAGCTCCTGGTAGTTCAAAAGGAACCTGTTGCATTGCTTTAATCTCCTTCTCCAGTATTCCAAGTCTCGTATACTGATGCAACTGGCGTAAATTGATTTCCTGAATATTTCTATTAATATCCGCCAAGGTCGATTCCAGCTTTGTCTCCAACTTTGTCTCTGCTATAGACATAACAACTTTGGCTAGGAGGCATTTAATTATCCAGTAAGTGCGAACAGATTGTTGAAACATAGAAGTGCATCCTCGGGTATGCCCAGGATCCGGAGTCACAGTCTTCATATCCTCAAAAGCCATGTCATCCTCCAAGTCTATATTATCCAGAATCTCAGATTTCCAGCCATAGATGCGACCACGAACTGAATTGGGCATGTCATTCATGAAGGTTTAAACCAGTGGTTCAAGGTGTTGCTGAATCATCTTTCTTCCCCTTTTCTGGTGTGTTTTAGAAGAGGAATGCTTTCCCTTTCCCCTAGTGGTATTTCGGCCTCGTTTTACCATTGTAGAAAAAACTGAAAAATATGTTAAGACTTCCATCCATAGAACAAGAGGAGTCAGGGGCACAAATACCATATAGACAACACCATAATGAACATCACCATACCCCAGGTCCACTACCGAAAAATATCGAAGAGATAAACACCCAGCATAGACATAAGAACATCAGAGAAGAACCAGACAAGGCTGAGAAACAGGCCGCAAAGAAGAATTGTGATCATAATGCAACAATAAATGGGGATAGATAAGTGGCCATATTAGAATCCCAAAACTAGAGGTAGGCCAATAACATAGGTTGAGACAACCCAGACGAAGATGCATGAAAATGCTGAAGGTGTTCCATAAGAAAGCGAGGTGAAAAGGCAAAGCCGAATTGAAATACTGATAGAAGGAGGGGTTAACAATATGACCATTCTCTTGAAAACCTGAAAAAAAAACCAAGGCATGGTAATCCTGACTAGCAACAGAGCAATTTCCAGGAGCTGAGTCACAAACACTGTGCATGCAACTAGCCAGATATCCCAAAAAGAAAACTAGGATCATAATAGCCAAACCGTGACAAATTCCAAACAACCCGTCAACGACAGAACGAAAAATAATAAAACCAGAAGAGTAATGTAACTAGCTCGCCTAAAGGTATAGAGCATACCACAAAATACGAAATATGCCTGGGTTAGGGAAGAAAAACAGGAACAGACTAAGACTAACAAGCAGGAACATACAAGACAGAGCAGAAAAAAAGTGAAGAAACTGGATGCATTGATGAAATTCATAATCCTGCCGCATGAATTAAAAACAGAAGTGACCATACCGTCATTCCCACAAATATTGTAAAAAAACCATGAGATAAATCTGCAGAAGAGAGGAGAGAAGATGCGAGAACTGAAAGGTTAGACACGGAGATACATACCATGGCTGAAGTAGCTCCATCACCCTGAAACCCTTGTGACTGTCACCACTGCATGCACTATCAACCTCAGGAATGAAAATCCGAACAGAACAATGAACAATGAAAAGGCATACAACCTTGCAAACGTTAACCCCGCACCCATGGCATGGTTTCTGAGACATGACTGACAACCTAGCTGGCCGATCCATCTGGAGGCTTCGGGAAACAAAAATAATTTAAGAGCATGGGTTCTGGACGTCCCTTCGATTAACTCCTTGTAGCGGTTGCATGCACCCACCACGTGGTAGGCGTACATAACCCGCATACCCTCCACCACGTCAGCGTACAGTTTCCACCTCAACACGTTCGAACTGAGCTCCCATGTGTGGCCTTGTGCATTGTAAGTCGTGCTCTGTTCAAAGTACTTCGCATCCCGATCAGGGAGTACTATGATCCGGAGTATTACAAACCAAATCCTTTGTGAGAATGGTATGAATATCAGGCATCGTATGCAACAACTCCCATTTCCATGGCCGATCCAAATGACCATCAACATTTCGGCAAACTCAATTCACTAGATAATCAATTGCCTGGTTGCCTTGGCGTCTCACATGCATAGGTATGACATAATCGATTTGCTTGATTTGTTGTTGGATTTCTTGTATCAATCTGGCTGTTCACCAACTCTTGGTGATTGACTCCCAATTCATTCCTTGAAGGAGTTTTTTAAGAATGCCAGTAACCATGGCAGAATCACCTTCAATTTCTAGCCTGTTATAATGTTCGCACTTAGCAATAGCAAGTCCAAGTTTCACAACGGCGAGTTCTGCTTCATTATTTGTAGAATGCCCTATGTCAATAGCAAAAATCTAGAGAGTTGTTCCTCTACAATAACGAAACAATCCTCCGATGCCTACCTGTCAAGGATTCCACTTGGACATGCCATCATAATTTATCTTAAGAAATCTTGATTATGGTCTATCAAAAGTATTTCTTACATGATAGGCTAATGACACTTGTTTCCAGAAGGAGGTTGCAACCATCTCTTCTGCTAGATTCAATTGTTAAAGGATTCAACGTTCCTGAGCTTGGACCACCCAATCATCATGATCCCATTTTTCAACCAGAATGGTTTCATGGATTCCTTTCTTAGTAAGGTTCCAGATATCTTCAAGATTAACTTTCCAGTGTTGAAAGATCCTGCGATTACGTTCTTTCCATTGTGACCAAAGGAGAAAACTGACTACAAGCACCCATGCTCTGTTCACCACAGGGATTTTGTATCCCCTTTTCCTCCGGTTTGAAATATTTTGGGTTAAACTATTATCATTTCGGTCAGTTTGTTGGAATAAGCAATGAAGGTTTAGCGACAGCCGTTGCATATCTGGACAAGTATTCAACAAATGTTCCATTGTTTCTGTAGATGCGTCACACATAACACACTTAGATGCCCAATGCATTCCCCTCTTCTTGAGTTGGTCGCATGTTAGGATCCTCCCATGCCCCACCAACCATAAGAAATTCTCTATTTTCAGCCAATGCTTAGTAGCCCAAATCTTCGTCGACAATCGATTAGCCAGGAGATCCAGTTTTTGTGCTTGCAGTTGATAGGCTTCCTGAATCGAAAACATTCCCCTCGACCTATAACCCCATCGCAAAATATCGGAACCCTCCTGTATAGGGATCTTCCTTGTCTGGAGTTCGTTTGCAAAATTTTCCCACTATTGTGTTTCTAGAGCCTGTTGCCAATGACCCTTGTGTTTCCATCTCCTCCAGAAGGAGTCATGCTAGTCATCCCAATAATATTGAACCTCCACACAGCGAGGGTTTCGAGTAAACATAAATATTTCTGCCAAATCTAGTCGGGTGAACAACTTCTCCCATTGCTGCCATGAGTCCTCCCAAAAGCCTGTGTGACTACCATCTCGAACCTCCCAGAAACTGTGTTACCTGATCAGATGTCTATTGGCAGGGGCAAGGTTCCATATCCTCGAGCCTTTTTCAATAGTAAGGCAATTAAGCTGCTTCTTAACCATTGGGGGCATATGGTACTTCCTAGCCCAAATAGTCTGCCATAACGCTACTCCTCCTTGTAGCCACCTCCACCATAACTTAGCACCCATGACCTAATTAAGAATATAAGGGTCCTGTAGACAGAGCCCCCCCTTCAATTTAGGTAAAGCTTATCCCAAGATAACAAGGCCCATTTTGTCTTTTCCTAGGCACCTTGCCATAAAAATTTCTTATATAAACTAACTAAATCTTCACAGGTTTTTTTAGGGCAAGCCATACCCGACAACTGGTAGATAGGAAGGGCTTGGATGATAGATCTAAGGAGAATAACCCGACTAGGCAAGTTTAAGTCTCTAAAGGACCGGTTGAGCATACGTTTCTCAATTCTAGGCAAAAGAGCTTTCCAACAGCTGGTTCTGACTACATTTTCAGACAAAGGCATTCGAAGATATTTGGAAGGGAATACTCCCAAAGTAAAACCAAGAGTTCAACCATACCTCATGTTTATTTATATTTTTATTTATTTAAATTTTAAAATAGTGCAACTTTGATGGGGAAATATTTATGTCTTTAAATATTTTAATTTATCTATAGAATATGGGTCTTCTTTTTAAAGATTCATTTTATAAATATTTAATTAAAAGAAATATTAAAAGATTTTGGATTTTAATTTTTGTGTTGAATTAACTCTTTTTCTTTGATTTAGGAAATGGTATTGACTTTAGTAAAGAGTAAAGATGTTTAAAATTTTACTTAATTTGGAAATTCAATTGGTAATTTTTTTTGTTAAAGGTAAATTTATGATCCATTCAAATTCACGTATATAATTTACTATCCATTCAAATTATATAAATAATACATAGTTTTATTTTAATATTTAACCTCAACCCATTAATAAGTTTAAAAAGTTATATATAATCTAAATATTCAAGTTATATAAAATTCAAGATTAGGTTAATGTTTTAGCAGAAAAAGTAACATTTATTATTTTTTGGGAAGGTGACATACCCAACATCGAGGTCATACTGGGTTATAGGTGGGACACAAAAATTTAAAACTACATTAAACAAAAAAAATCATTAAACAAAAATGTTACAAGGACCGAAAAAGCAAGTAGATCCCCGAGTATGCCAAATAACAATAACGCTGAAATTTTTATGTAACGACCTTGAATTAAAAACAATATCTAAACCATATAATAAAAGGAATTATAAAAGTATAATACCTCTTCTTGGAGAGGTGGTATATATATAATCATCCAGAAATAATATCAAAAGTCGCATTCAAAACCTTGTAAGGAGATTGTTTTGGAACAAACTTTAAGTCGATAAATATACTGCCAAGGAAGGGAAAATAAACATGAATTTCTCATGACCATGAGTTTAATCTTTACCTGGAAATTCCAAGAACGTTGAATGGAGGTGTGAAACCTTATGACCTTTCTCGAAGAAAAATCCAAACAATTACAGAATATATTATATCAGGAACCCGGGAAAGGATATGGGGCGGTATTCCTCTGAATACATTAACTTCTTCCAAAAAAATACCAAAAGGCTTGAAATGTGGGGAAAGGAATAGTATGAGAATATATTTATACGATAATAAAACTGTGAATTTAAATCCAAAGAAATTAATGCTCAACAAAAACTATACAGTTTTTGCAAAAACAAACTATAGTTGATTTACCTTCGCCAACCAGAGAGAAACCTGGAGTAAATCCACCAACTCGTTTGATAGAAATGGAGTCAACTCAGTGTGATATATATAGAGAGTGTCGAAGTAAAAGGAAAGAATTAATATTGAAACCCTAGCCACAGAGCGGCTCATCGGGCAAAAACGTGAATCAAAATGAACGAGCAATAGAACTGTGAGGCACTCATTACGATACACCAAAACCTTTAAATATACTTACACCATTTGTCAACCAAGGAAAGATGCCAACCGTCGATTGGGGGTTAGGTAAATGTATAAAATCGTGGCTACTTTGGATGAAGGCCATGTATATTATGGAAACCTCCAAAATCATTATGTAAATCAAACCTATATTATGTAAATAAAAGCATTCGAACTTGTTAAATTGAAATACCACATTTATCATAGAACAAAGGAGTTGGTCCATTTAAAACGGTATCATAGAACAAAGGAGTTGGTCCATTTAAAACGGATTAACAGTTGTCAACCATCGTATCTAATTTAATTAAAGGACTACCATATCAATAGTGGCGTTGTCTTTTTAGACATTAAACCTTTTCTTTTATAGATTTATATCATCACCATTAATTAGTTAGAAATATTTTCCTCTTCATAATATAAATATTTTACAAGGTGATAATATCAAAGGAACAATGTTATAATAATACCCAAACCTTATAATAATTTAATGTGGTGATGTTAAAAAAGAAAAGAAAAAGAAGACAACATAATCTTTATTAGGATTTGGTAGTGTTTTTAATTACATTATGCTATATATTAAAAGAAAAAAATATAGGGTGTAAATGGGAGCCTTTACAAGTAGTATTAGAGCTATACTTATACTAATTAGGCCTTTTATGGGTCCTGAAATTGAAATAGTTATACATGTCATGAATAGATTGTGTAAAAGAACTAAATATTGAAGGATGATTGAAGAAATTAATGGACATACTTCTGTAGGATCAGCAAGGGGTGATGCATAACATGACAATGAATTAGGAATGGTTGTTGGTGGAACCAGTAATGAAAGAAAACAAGACTCTGAGTTATTGCAAGTGATAAGTGTTTTAAAAACATATCTAGATTATATTAATTTGAATCGTGAAAGGTTGGTCAAAGAGAAAGAGGAACAAGAGGAGATTAATGGGTACTTGTTAAGAAATTTGGAAAAAGAAAGAGCTAATAAAAAGACTCATAGAAAAATATCTAGAAGTAAATCCAAAAGCACCACTGATAGAACCAACTCAATAACTTCTAGTGACTCAAGTAGCAGTATGGCTTTTCCTAGAAAAAGGAGATCTTTCTCTTAGTTAGAGGGAGATGTTAATAGGATTGTGCCTCCTAATTTTGATGGTGAATCTAAAGGAGCAGAATATTGGCTCCTCAATTTGTCTAAATATTTAGAAGTATATAATTATCCAAGTAATCTGAAGGAAATATTGGTAACTTGCTAGTTGACTTGTAAGGCATCCTTATGGTGGGATGAAAACAAATCTATCCAAAGAATAAAAATCAAGAATTTAACATGGAATTTTTTCAAGAAATAATTTAAGAAGAAATATTTGACTGAGAGGTATTTTGATGAAAAGGTTAGGGATTTCCATGAGCTAAAATTGGGATAGTTTACCATGGTTGAGTTTTTTAATAAATTCATGAGTTTATTAAGGTGTGGACCCTATTTAAAAGAAGAGAATGTGAAAATATAGAGATTTATTACTAGCCTACATTTTTTATATAGAGAAAGAATTGAGTTTTACCAACCCAAAAGCATGGATGAAACTATTAGAAAAACAAAACTATGTTTTAAAAAAAACTGAAAAAAAGGAGAGAATTCCAAAGGATGGATGGCAAGGAAACCCGAAAAATTTAATAATACAAAGAAGGGGTTTAAAAATCCTAATTTTGGTAGAAGTGTGGAAGAAGGAAATTATAACATAAATCTTAATCAATAAAAGAGTTTTGGTTAGAAAGGAGGATCTAGTACAAGGAAAAAAAACTTCAATGAATCAGTAAAACCACCAGTTAATGTTGGGGTTGTGGCAAAAACCACCTTTGGAGAGACTACCCACAAAACTCAAATGTTAAGGAAGCGTCAACTGTGAATGATGTTGCTTATAACATACCTAGAATTAGCACTGCAATAGATGGAAGGTAGGCGGATCATCAGTCAAGCATGGTCAAAGTTCAAGGTAAAATTTCTAATAAAGATGTATCTATGCTAGATATAAGACTTTTGTGATCCATAAAGTAGATAGATGTCTTTCGGATTAATCACATTATTAAGATTTGGTCGACATTTCGAACTCGCTAATGTGGTTCACCCTTAGGACAAGGTGAAAATCTTAATCGATCATCATGAATAAATAGTAAGAATGCAACATTGCCCAGATATAGCCATTAAAAACTATCTGTTATTAAGTTAGTTAATTTAGTTATTAAGAAAATATTTAAAATAATTACTTAAAAGGACAAAAAAATATTTTGATAAATATTTTTATTTTTAGAAATATTTTTAATAAACATTTTAATTATTATAACTATTATAATTAAAATACAAGGAAGTAAAAAAATTCATAATCTAAGAAGAGGGAAAAAGGGGAAAAAATAAGATCAAGAAATATAAATAATCAGGGAAAAAATATAAAAGAAAAGAAAATATTTAAAGTTAAAGATAAGAAGGAGAAGGGAAAATGACCAATAAAAAGCTTACAGAAACCTAGGAAACAAAGAACACAATAGGGGTGGGAAAGAATTATATGGAGAGATATGGAGTCCAATTCTTACTTAATTTCTAGACTCCATCCCTGTTGAGATTTCTAGCATTACTCTCAATTTCAATAGCCTCCTTGAGCTTCCTATGGTGGAAGAAGCCTACCTTAGCCATGACCTTGGAGTCCTCAATGAAAACATGGTTACATCAAGGAGATGGGATTTCTCCGACTCTAGGTGGTTGTCGTAAGATATTCTTAGAGCACGTGTAGCAAGAGTGCAAAGAACACCAATTTTTTAAAAGGAAAATGATGGGAACCATCATGAAGATATTGTTCTGTGTGATTTTTCTTGCAGAAAACTTGGTGAGAAATAAAAAATATCATCCATTATAGAGAGAAGGATGTCTATGAAGGGAAGGAAACCATCCACTTTTATTTCCATTATGAAATCAAAGGAATCTAATTGGGAGTTCTGGTGGAAAAGAAACAAATCTAAGTTCTCACGACAATGGGGAAAAATGACACAAGTATCATCCATAAACCTCTTCCACTTTTTAGGTCAAAATTGAGTTGAGGCTAAGGCCTTGGTTTCAAAATATTCCATAAATAAGTTAGCAACTATAGGGGAGATAGGGGAACCCATACCATTTTTTCTCATAGAAATCACCTTAGAAATTGAAGTAAGTAGAGGTGAGGCAGAGACCAACTAATTTAGCAGTGTTCTGGTATGAGATTATATTAATGACATCAATGGCCTTGCGGATGGGGATTTTGGTAAATAGTTATGTAACATCAAAACTTACTAACAACTCCCGAGGTTCCAACCTGATATCCTTCCACTCTATGATAAAGGAAATCGAGTCCTTAACATAGAAATTGGTGAAACCCACCACGGGCTTAAGCGTATGGGCTAAGAATTTAGCAAGAAGATAAGTGGGTCCACCTATTGTGTTAAAAATAGGTCTTAAAGGGCCCTAGCTTTATGAATCTTCGGAAGACCATAAATTCTGGGGGTAAGGGGGCCGCTCTCAATGAGATTTATAGAGAGAGGATTAAGGGAAGAATATGACTTAAAGGTGAGGGAAACCTCATATGATACCGATTTAATAGGGCTCTTTTTAAGCTTAAAGTAACTACCACTATTCGAAATATGGTCAATCATTTTTTTGATATACTCGGATTTATCCAAAATGACTATGGCACCACTTTTGTTAGTGTTGAGGATAACAATGTCAGGTTTGTCTCTCAGGGCTTTAAGGGCAAGAAACTCAAGCCTGCTAAGTTTTCTTTTGGGAGGCTTAGCCTTCCTAAGAACAATAGGACTAACTTGCCTAATAGTCTCCTTACAATTATTTGGAAGGTCCCTAATAAGATACTCGATGTCATAGATAATATCATGGGAATGTTCTTCGAGGCAAGGGAAAAATTAAGCCCTTTATTAAGGAGACTAAAAATAGAAGAATCAAAATTCATACTCAAAAGGTTAATGGAATTCTTCCAAAAATTATTATTATTATTATTATTATTATCATTATTGGCGTTATTATTATTATTATTATTTTTGTTCTCATTACTATAATTATTGTTAGATCTGAGACTTTTGTGATCCATAATGTAGATAAATGTCTTTCAGAATAATCACATCATCGATATTTGGTCGATGTTTCGAACCAACTAATGTGGCTCATCCTCAGGAGAAGGTGAAGAAGTTAATTGATCTCATTAAATAAATAGTATGGATGCATCATTGCCCAGATATAGCTGTTGAAAAATAGCCATTAGAGAATTAGGTAATCAGTTAAGAATCAATTTAATTAATTTTATTTTATTAATTAATGTTAAATAATTTTCAAATTTTATTAATAATTATAATAAAATATTATTTTGTAATCCATACCATATATATTAAAAATATTTGTTATATAAAAATTATTTAGCCATAAATAAGGCTAAGAAGGATTAAAAAATAAATTAATTAATTAATAAATATAGACAAATTAATTAAAAAATGAAAGGAAGGGGGGTAATTTAAAAATAAAATAGAAGAAAATAAAAAATAAGATGGAAAAGGACACCGGAAGGAGACTTAGAGCTAGAACGCAATAAGACTCCAAAGGATATCCGGAGGGAATCACATCGAGATAGCTCGAGTCCAGCTCTTACTCAATTTTCAACCATCATCTATGTTGAGATTCATAGCATGCTTCTCAATCACAATGGCCTCTCTAAGTTTCCTATGGTGGAAATGATAAACCTTGGCAATGACCCTGGATTCCTCAATATAGACATGGTGACAAGATTTTTTCACATGTTCTGTTAAAGCCAAAGTGCGGAAACGATTGTGCCTAATGTCTGCAACATGATCTTGGATTCCTTTCTTAATGTATCGACTTGTTTCTCCAATATATGGAGCACCACAAGAACAAGAAATCAGGTGTACACCTTTATTTTCCTTAGGGTCGACTGGGTCCTTAAAAGAACCAAGAGAATTTCTAATGGTATAAAGAGGATTGAACAAGGAGGAGACATTATTTATTTTAAGGACATGTGTAATCCTAATAGTGGTCCCTTGGATGAATGGGATTTTAACCTTCGAGATAGGGTCCACAAGATTAGTTTTTCCACTTAACCCTCTGTAGTCGTTTTGAAATGATTTAAGGCCCTGGGCTCTATTGTACCCATTATTTTTAGAGACATCAATAAGATGGGATTTCTATGACTCCAAGTGGTTGTCATCAAATATTTTCAGAGCCCTTATAGCAAGAGTGAAAAGAACACCAAATTTATGGGTGGGAAAATGATGAGAACCATCATGAAGTTATTGTCAAGGAATCTACTTCCTTCATCAAGCGATGGAAAGATATTAGGCTAGAGCCTGGTGAGTTGTTGGGAAGTTTTGACGTTGTGTCCTTATTTACCAAAATCCCCATCCAAGAAGCCATTGGTGTCATAGACCATGTCTCGGATCATCACACCGCTAAATTAGTGGGACTTTGTCTCAACTCAGCCTTCTCAACTTCCAAGGTGATTTTTATGAGAAAATTTGCAGTGTTACGATGTGTTGCCCTCTTTCCCATGTAGTTGATAACTTATTCATGGAATATTTTGAAACTAAGGCCTCAGCCTCAGCTCAATTTCACCCTAAAATGTGGAAGAGGTTTATGGATGACACTTGTGTCATCTAGCGCCATGGTCGTGAGAAGTTAGATATGTTTCTGTGCCACCTAAATTTGTTGTTTGATTCCATCAAGTGTACGATGGAAGTGGAGGTGGATGGGTGCCTTCCTTTCCTTGATATCCTCCTCTCTAGAAGGGATGATGGTTCCATTTCTCACCATGAATTTCATAAGAAAACCCGAACGAAACAATATCTTCATGGAGTCATGTTATTTTCTAATATTTGGCAATCAAGTGAACCTCCTCCCTATTAAGTAATTCCTCCACATTTTGAGTACATGAATAATGGTTGCCAATTCTAGATCATGAATAACATATTTTTTCTCATTTTCTTTCAATTTTTTTGACTCATATCAAATAACATGACCATCATACAACAAAATCCCCCCCATACCTTCATTACTTGCATCTATACATACCAAAAAATCCTTATTTGGCTCCACTAATTTTAAAATTGCAGTTGTGGTCAAAACTCAGTTTAGTTTGTTAAAATTATCTTGAAACTTTTGACTGCACTCAAATTTTATCATTTTCTTCTGTTAATTAGTTATTGGGTATGAAAGATTATAAAATCCTTCTATAAATATCCTATAATAGCCTATGATATGCATATCTGAATTCTTATACATTATTGGATGTTGGCCACTCCATTATTGCTTTTATCTTTCCAGTATCAACAACATTTCCTTCTTCTGATATTACATGTCTTAGATAATGAATTTATTTTTGGTGGACTGAGCACTAATTGAATTTAGCATATATTTCGTTACCTCTAAGAGTTTAAAGGACTGTCTTCAAATGTTTTTCATTCTCTTCTTTCCTCTTTGAGTATCCCAAAATATTATTTATAAAGACAATCACAAATTTATTTAGAAATGATCTAAGGACATTATTCATGTGACACATGAATGTAGAAGGTACATTGGTAAGCCCAAATGGGAGTACTACGAATTCATAGTGTACATAATGTGTGCGAAATGTTGTCTTATGCATCTCCTCATCCTTAATTCTATATGATGATATCCTGATTTTAGATCAATTATAGAGAAAATAAAAGCCCCTCTAATTTGATCAAATAAGAATATATTATGGGTAGAGGATATTTATTTTTTATCGTCATCTTATATAATTGTATATAGTCTATGCACAATCTCAATGTACCATATTCTTTTTTTAATAAAAAGTATTGGTGCTCCCTAATGAGACGCACTTGTTCTTATGTAATTTTTGTTTAAGAGATCTTGCAATGGAATTTTATCCTCAATATGTTCAGGAACACTCATTCTTTATGGGGCCTTGGAAATTAGAACAATACCAGGTATAAGATCAACATTAAAATAAATATCCATTTTTCGAAGAAGTCATGGTATTTACTCTAGAAAGACACCTTATATTGCTCTAGTATAGGATATTATTCTAATCATGGCTATTTTTTATTTTCAAAACGGTCTTGTACTTGGAAAGTGAACATTTGAAACCCTTTTCTACCATAATTCTTCATTTTATTGCAGATATTTTCCTCATCATATTTTTTTATAGATTCCTTGAACCATGCAACCTTCCCCTTTATCATCAACATAGGTAAATGAATTTTCTAGAAAATTTGATATCACTTTATGTGTTTCTAACCTGTCCATACCTATGACGATATAATAGGATCCCAAGGGTAATATGTTAATATTGAGGGTGGTATGAATTCCATTCAAATTTACTATGCAATTTCTGTTGATTTCAGTAACTTTTCTCTTAGTTATTATGGCCAAATATACTAACCAAGACTTCTTTTGTTTTCCTTTTTCAAGCTTACACTTTTCAACTACAACATGGGAAACATAACTTAATGTAGATCTTGGATCTATAAGCATAGATACATTTCATATATGCCTTTCAGATTAATCACATTATTATTTGGTTGATGTTTCAAACCAACTAATGTGGTTCATCCTTAGGACAAGGTGAAAAGCTTAATATATCATCATGAATAAATAGTAGGGATGCAATATTCCCCAGATATAGCCATTAAAACTAGCCATTATTAAGTTAGTTAATTATTTATTAAGAAAATATTGAAAATAATTACTTCAAAGGTTAAAAAAGAATATTTTAATATATATTTTAATTAAATAATAATAATAATAAAAATTTTAATTATGTAAAATATTTAAAAATATATTAATTATTAAAACTATTCTAATTAAAATACAAGGAAGTAAAAAATTTCATAATCTAAGAAGAGGGAAAAAAAGGGAAAAATTAAGATCAAGAAAGATAAATAATAAGGGAAAAAATATAAAAGGATAGGAAATAATTATAGTTTAAGATAATAAGAAGAAGGGAAAATTACCAAGAAAGAGCCTACAAAGACCTAGGAAACACATAACACAACAAGAGTGGGAAAGAATTATATCAAGAGAGCTAGAGTTCAACTCTTACTCAATTTTGATTTGCCATCCTTGTTGAGATTTCTAGCATACCTCTCAATTTCAATAGCCTCCTGAAGCTTCCTATGGTGGAAGTGGCCTACCTTAGAAATGTCCTTGGAGTCGTCAATACAAACACAGTGATATGATTTTTCTACATCTCCAACAAGTGTTGATGTGTGAGAACGATTGTGCCTAATGTCTGCAACTTGCTCCTAGATTCTCTACTTGGATTTTTAACTAAGTGTTACCAAATATTAAACATCAACATGACTCCATTATGGTTGTGGTTGACAAAATTACCAAATCAACACACTTCAGCCAAGTCAAATCCACTTTTAAGGCCATAAATATTGCAGAAATATTCATGAAGGGAATTTTTAGGCTTGATGGATACCTAAAGTTATGATTTAAGATAGGGATGCAAAATTTACATCCAAAATTTTGGAAAGGGCTATTTGAAAATATGGGAACAAAGTTACACTTTAGTAAATCCTATCATCCTCATAACAATGTTCAAACAGAGAGGACCAATCAAATATTGGAGGATATTCTAAGGATGTATGTAAAATACAAACAAACTAAATGGGAGGATTGCAATAATGTAAACTATCAAATGGGAATTGTATCGAATACCTGTTTTTTTGAGGTAGCAAAAAATCATCTGATTTTGAAAATTGTTGATTCATAATACACCACTTTTTTTGGAGCATATTTTTGACACTTTTAATTTTATTGTATATCAAGTATGAACATTTTTTAAAAATTGTTAGTGATTTTCATGTTAATTTCGAAAGTGTTGACGCATCTCTTTATCAACCCCTTTTTTTAAAGGGATTATTTTTTACACTTTAAATTTTCATACGTATTAAATATGAAATTTTTTGTTAAAACATTAGTGATTTTCATGTTGATTTTTAAAAGCATCAATATATTTTTAAGGCATATTTTTGACACTTTAAATTTTCTTATGTATCAAGTATGAACATTTTCTTTAAATGTTAGTGATTTTTATGTTGATTTTAAAAAGTGTTGATGCAAGATCAACTCCTTGTTTTAGAGGGATTATTAAATTTTTTAAATTATTAAGTGTGGATAATTTTTTTTCAAATGTTGGTGATTTTTCATAGGGATTTTGAAAAACATTAACATTTATTTTTTTAAGGCATATTTTTGACACTTTAAATATTTGTATGTCCTAAGTATACACATTTTTTTTTAAAGTTGATTATTTAACAAATTTTCAAGTTGTCTTATTCTTCTTCTTATTTTTCGTCCTAAGATGTTTGTTTTTTAAGGGTTTTCCATACTTTTTTTTTTACAATGTTTTTTTATAATGATTTTTTTTTTAAAGTTAAAAAAAATAATAACATCAATATTTTGAGGTTAATATTTTTTATATATTTATATATCATTAGTTAATAATTCAATACACAAATATAATTGTCACTAAAAGATAATAATTTTAAACACACAACAAAAACTACACATTTTGCATATCAATATAATTAAAAAATATGTATTTGAGGACATTTACGCTAAAAATGACAGGTTAAATAAAATATTTTTCAAAAAAAAAGAATAAAAAAAGATTGGAAATGTAACAAATTTTATGAATTTTTTTATGAAATTTATATCAAAAGCTAATGACTTTTGATTTTTTTTTTCCCAAAAAAACAATCAGATAAATTTTTAATTAAAAATTCAAAAACAAATGTTGAAAAAAATAAAACATACAATTTAAATAAATAAAAGAAAATCCTTAAAAAGAAAATTAAAGACATAAAAGATAAATAAAAAATAAAAACAATTAAATTAAAAATAAAATAAAAAACATAAAAATAAATATTAAAAAATAAATAAATAAAACATTAAAACATTTTTTTTGAAAATTGAAAAAACAAAAACCATTAAAAAAAAATTATTTGAAAAATAAACCATTAAATTAATTTTTACTTTTTAAAATAACATTAAAAAAATCTTTTAAAAAATAATAAAAAAATTAAAAAAATCATATAAAAAAAAAAACGTAGGCCCCATTAAGGCCCCTTCAACCCATGGGAATATCTAAGGGGCCACTAGCTGGGGGGCAGGGGTGTGTGCGTCCTACCCTCCCTATCCTGCAACCTCTTAGGCCCCCTAAGTGGGGCATATGTATTTATGTATTTATTTATTTTTATGTTTTTATTTTAATTATTTTTAATGCTTTTTTTTACTAATTATTTTTATTGATTTTTTTTTTTAAATTTCTTAATTATTTTTGGGTGAAAACATTGAGTTTGGTTACACTTTTTGGCAAGAGAAAACATGTTTGGGTGGAAAAATAGATGGCTTGATTAAGCCATTTAAGCATTCAATCGAGCCTTTTTTAAGTGCTCAGTCGAGCTCTTTGGGTGTTAAAAAATTATCTAGATCATGTGATAAAAACAAAACCTCGATCAACAGTTATGGCTCAATCGAGGTATAAGGCTCGATTGAGCCATTTTGTTTATTAAATATCGCCCTTGCGGTTTGCGCGCACCATTTGCATAGACTCTAGGTAATTTTAGAGCTCCAACGAGAGTGTCATGATAGATTGACCGAGAGTATTAGAGCTCATTCGAGCAATTGAAGCATGGAGCGTTCAAATCAATATGGCTAATGACTCTGCCAAAACCACAGAGGATAAAACGAAAGTAGGTATTCTATCTTTTTTGTTTTTATTTTTTAATATTTTTTACAGAATTAAACAGTTTATTTAAATAATAAAACCCTTGTATAAAAACCATGAAAACCAATTAATTAATTAATAATAATAATAATAAATAAACCATAAAAAATCATGAAAATCACAAAAAAAACCTTCAAAAGAACTTAGAAAATCCCAAAACCAACCACGAAAACCATAAAAAAACCTTTCAAAACAACTTAGAAAACCACAAAAGAAACCCACAAAACCATCCAAAAAATTCCTTCAAAACAATCTAGAAAACACTTCAAACCCACCAAAAAAAACTATAGTTTAGGTTTAAAACCTTTTTCTTACTTGCAATGTTTTGTTTATTAAATGCATTTTTTTGAATTTGAATGGTAAAAATGTTTTCTCTAATTATTTTAGGTTTTAAATTTTTTCTTTAGGAATTTTCTGAAATGAATTTTCAAATTTTTTATATTTTTTGTTATTTAAAATGCATTTTAAATTTCTAACAAACTTGACTAAAAATATCCCCAAAACACTCCAAAACATAAAACAATGAAACTATAACCAATAAATAAGTAAATTAGGAGCTTCAAATTGACATGATGAATATGGTTTCTCATGGTAAACTTCTATTTATAAAATCAGAAATTTTATTTTACTTTATTATTTTAAATTTAAATTAAAATATTTGTCAAAAATAAATATGGTATGACTGTGGTTTTAAAAATAAAATATTAATCTCAGAAGGAGAAATATATATATATATATATATATTATTTAACCTATAACTATATATAATAATATATCTATATATATAAGTTCATGTTTTAACAATGCATTATTGATAGATACATTAAATCCATCATGAAAAGTGCATTTGGTCGAGTGAATAAAATCATTTAGACTCTTTATTTGTACCATATTGTTTTATTATATAGCTTGTTGTACAAGAAACATTGTCTTCATGTGCATGCACCTAGTACATGTCATTTTTCAAAGTCAAACATTAAGAACTTAAATTCTATTGGAATATTTGGTTGGCATGTAATTTTATTAGTTTTGTAAATAGGGTTGTTTCAATTTTTCACATATATGTTTACATATTTATGTGCTATGAATAGAATGTATTATTTATAAACGAGAAAAGTGTGAATGTAAATTTGATCATTTCCTTCAATTGTGTTTACATCAAACTCAATATTTTGGCTCTTAAATTTTCAAAAAATGGACTCTCAAGTTTAGGACTTTGGGCTAGATTATTCTTCTTGAGTTTAGAAATAGTTTTTTTGTCAACATTCTTTTTAAGTCAACATTTTTTTCTTGGATTATTTTATATGTATTATATGTAATAGTTTTGTATTATATGTAATACTTTAGTCAACATTTTTTCTCAGATTAGTTTATATGTATATAAGTATAATATTTAATATTTTGAGGCCTCCCATATATGCACCCCTACTGCAGGTCATCACAGTATTAGGGGTTCTATTAAACGTGGTCAGGCTCATGATAGATCACGTAACCCACTGATAGTTCACATTCCACTCATAAATCCTTCCTCTGACACTAGTCAGAGTGTCAGAGGCAGTGTTTCTATCTCTGTGGATGATCATGATACCTCTAGTGGAACTTCTTCTCCAATTTTAGGTACACCTCATACATTTGTAAATCCTCTTTAAACATTATGCATTTATGTCTTGAAAATGTATTTAATTGTTAAATTATCTTCAACTGATGTGTTTGAATTTAATTTATATGTTATTATGATTTTAGTTTGTTAATTATATATGTTAAATTATGTTTTTTATTTTCAAGCCCTCAACAGGTTGAAGCTAAGGATCAAAGTGTAGCATCAATCCCTCAGTGGGATGATGCTACAACTCATGTCACATTGGAGGATGTTACGACCCATCATATGCAGATCACATAAGATATATTGTTATGAAACCGACTCACAAAATAGAAGAAAATATAGATCAATGCCTTAGAAATCAACCTCTTCAAAGGGGAAACCTCCTTTACATTAAATAAATGAACAATTCGTGGATGATACAAATGAAAAAACCTCCTTTCTATATATAGGAGTTCATGGGGTCACAATATAATCCTAGACTACCAAAAAATAATAATGGAAGGGCACAACAATAACAATAGTGGGATTTTATGGGGCACAATAATAACAATATGGGGACTACAAGGGTAAAGAAATAACAATAAGGGGGCTACACTAACAAAAATAAGGGACTACACTAGTAATATAGGGACCTAACATGCCCCTCTCCTTGAAAAAAGTTTTGTCCTCAATGCTTGATTTGCTCTATATTATTCTGTATAAAATTCTCATCCTCTCGTGTGGAACCTTTAGTGGGTAAGTTCTTCCACTTGATGAGATACTCTAAAATTGATCAATTTTGTAGTTATTGAGTTCTTATCCCATGAATTCTTCAGGTTCCACTATAATTTTTCCTTCCTCATCATGTTCTCACAATATTGTTTGAACTAGAATCTTGTCACCTATAACCTTCTTTAAGTATGAAACGTGGAAAACCAGGTGCACTCGAGAGAAGCAGGAAGCTCCAATTTTTATGGCATAGTACCAATATTTTGCTACACCTTGTAGGGATCATAATACTTTGGCGATAATTTATTATCCTTCTTATCTTGCTTGAGGGACATTTTTTGTATGGTTGTAGCCATAAAAATACCCAGTATCCTACATCAAAACTTCTCTCGCTACGATGTTGATCTTCTTGTTGTTTCATTCGCTTTTGTGCCAAATTTAGGTTATCCTTTAAGAGTTGTAGAACTTGTTGTTGATGCTCGATGTGATCTTCCACTGCTTGAACCTTAGAATTTTCTCTTAAAGATGATGTGATGGATGGTGGATGATATCCATAAAGTGCCATAAATGGGGTCACTTTTGCTATAGTATGGAAGGAAGCATTATACCACCATTCAACCAGAGTTAACCACTTTACCCATTGTATTTGTTATTAGATACAAAAAAATAAAGATATCCTTCCAAAAATGTGTTTTTTATCTCAATTTTCACATCAAATTGAGGATGATAAGATGATTTATTAGCTATTTGAGTACCCAAAAAAGAAAATAATTCCATCCAAAAATTTCCAATGAAAATGGGATCTCTGTCGTTTAAAATAATCTTTGGGTTTCCATGTAGCTTTTGAATTTTTTCCATAAATGCAGTAGCAATTGTACTTGCTTTAAATGGATGAGAGAATGTGCAAAATTGTGCATACTTGGTAGTTCTTATCAACTACCACCATGATGACACTCTTTCCTTCGGACTTAGGTAAACCTGTGATAAATTTCATTGAAACCTCCTCCCAATGTTGAATTGAAATGGATAAAGGTTGTAGCAGACCCAAGGTCTTAACTGTCTCAACTTTATTTTTCTATAAAATCAAACATTCTGCCACAAAATTTTGAATATTAGATATAAGGCCATCCCAAAAAATTTCTTTCTTCACCCTCTGTTAATTTTTTAAAAATCCTAAGTGTCCTCCTAAGGGAGAGGTGTGCAATTCCAAAAGAATATTTTGTTTTAGTTGGGAGTTCTTACAAAGATAAAAGCGATCTTTGTACAATAAGGAATCATTTTTCCAACTAAATCTATCATATGTATTTGGATCTTGATATAAATTTTGAATGAGTTTCCACACTTCATTGTCATCCTTCCATTCCTCCCTTGATTCAATTATCCAATTTGGTCTAATAAGAGAGATGGCATAAAGAAATTTTTCCACCTCCTCATCCTTTTTTGAGAGTGAATTTGCAACAAAATTTATCTTCCCCTTTTTTTAGATGATTTCAAACTCATAAACCAACAACTTTGTGACCCATTTTTGCTTCTCTTTTGAAGATAGTCTTTGTTACAAAAAGTATTTATGACAATCATGATCAATTTTTACCTCAAAGTTTCTTCGCATTAGGTAAGTTCACAATTATGGGTACTACCAACACCTCCCATTGTATTTATGACAACATCAACACCTCCCATTGTTCTAAATATAAAGTTACAATGCATACATTTTGTGTGTTTTTCACATTATGGAGATCAAAATGTTGCTCCATCTGTAGTATCCATGTTACAGGATCTTTGCCATCAAACTTCCTCATATCGATCTTTGGAATATGGTGGGTCTTCAATCCAACATTAGAGTTTATTAAATCACGATTAACATTTATTTTTTTTATCATCATGAGTTTCCTCTGCTACCTTTTTTCCATTAGGAATAATTTCTTGTACCAACTTTTTCAAAGATTCCTTTAAACATTCCATGTCTTCTCTTAGATCATTCTTCATGTCTTCCATGTTGTCTTTCATTTTTTAATCGATCTTAGCTTCCATTTCATCCATATTAGATTCCATTCCATTATATAGACCATCCATCTTAGCTTCCACGCTTTCTTCAAAACTTCCCTTTAATTTTTGGTCACTCTTTGCTAGAGAGAAATTTATTCCACTTGGTCTTATAATTTTTATATATCATGTTGCACTTCTTCCTCTTCATGATTCATAGTAGAGCCTTATGAGGTCTTAATGGGTGTTGAATTCTTCTTAGGGTGGGTTTTAGAATCCAATATTGATATCTATTCTTAAATATTCCCTTGGAATCACTTCAAACTGATTTTCCAAACAAGACTTACGCAATTTGAAAAAAAATACACAATTTTTTCTTATTTTTTAGGAGCTTGATATTGAAACTGATTTATCTCTATAATTTCGGATCCGATAGATTTTATCTTCCATCCTTTAGTATACTTATGAATCTTATTTCCAATTCCATAGGTATGACCTGATTTGGATTATTCAAGGAAAAGTTATGCCCAATCTACCACAATGACCTAATTATGGACTGTATTAGTAGAGAGAAATTGTACAAAGTGCCACGTGTCATTGTTTCCTCCTTCGACTCTAAAATAAATACACATGAAACCATAGTCTATTTACTTTTAGATAATTTTTACAAAATTTCGATCCGATGCTTAGAGAGAGAGTTATAACGATTTTCCGAAGATCACCTCTTTGAGATGAAATTCAGGAGCTTGAAAAAACCCTAACTTCCACAGGTCATATCTCCGAATATATTGTGAACCAAGATCTAAAATTTTTACATTAAGTGCCTCATGATTTCTTCGCATATGTTTTTTCTTTTTATCTTCTGAACCTTCATAGAAAAAAATTAGCGAAAATTCCACAATGATCTATTTGAGGCAGTGAAACCCTAAAATCCAAAGCTTTGATACCAAATGTTATGAAAATAACTCACAAAATAGAATAAAATATAGATCGGCACCTTATAAATCTAACTCTTCAAGGGGGAAACCTCCTTTATATTAGATAAATTAATAGTTCTTGGATGATACAAATGGAAAAACCTCCCTTCTATCTTAGTAGTCCATGGGGTCACAATATAGTCCTAGCCAACCTAACAATAATAATATAAGGGGACAAAAATAACAATAGTGGGATTTTATGGGGCATAATAATAACAATATGGGGACTAAAGTGGTACAAAAATAATAATAAGGGGGCTACACCAACAGTAAGGGACTACACTAGTAATATAGGGACCTAACATATACGTAACACCCCTTCCAATTCATCGACTCGTCTTCCACTGTATTTGATGTTGAATAGCATCAATAGGTAGGTCGAGACATACTGGAGGTCAGGACCAGATAGCCACCTCCTATAGTCCATACATAGGATTAGGAGGAATGAGGTTACGACCCTATATACTTGGGAGGTGGTGAAAGAGGCCTGATTGATGCTCCTGGGGAGAATATTTCAATGCTAGAAATAGAGGTCTGATTCCACTGAAAATTTTTATGAATGTTGATGCAACCCCTTTTGTGTATAATAGATTAATTAGAGCTTGTGTCTAGTTCCACCATGATGACCAAGTCTCCATTTATTTTCCGGGCATTTATATGCAGAGTTTGTGTTAGATATGATGTTGGATTACACTAATACTATATATTGTTATTATGGACCTAGCTTTGGACATTAATATGAGCATGACAGGTCTTGTACGGACCCTAGGCATGTACCACCACCTCCGAGATTCTTTCCACTACCATCTCAGAGCTTGGTATTATCGACAGATCTAGAGGAGAAAACAGAGCTTGGTGGTGAGAATAGGGAGACTATTGTAGAGAGCATGAAGACGTCAATGGCCAGTGTGTGTATTGCATTTATGGAGAGATTATGACACCACCACCATTTCCTTATGACCTTTCAATACCCTTATATGATGATGAATTCCTCGGAAGTTTACCATTTTACCACCTTTTGACATATACATGTATGTATCATGATGTCATTCGTGAGACTTGGAGGGTACACGACTTGCATGACATATTGTCAAATTATCCATAAATATTTATTTTAATTTCTAGTTTGTATTAGATTTCATTTATATCAATAAGTTCATGATAACATGTAGAAACATCCAAACTACATGGATGAGCTTATGAGGTCATTTTAGCATTGCAGTTGATAAGCCATACCATCCTTGACCAAAAAATGTTTCCATGGATTCTCCTCCACCTCATATGTTCACTAATGTGGAGGAGATTCACTATGTACAACCACATCGGTCAACAATTCAGGTAAAAAATTTTATTCCTAATATTTGAACATTGTGATTTTTTTATGTTATACATATATGCTATTTAATTTGTAGAATAATTATAATTTTTCAATCTCATTGTGTACACAGGCCCATATGCAGATTTTCATTGATGTCATTGTTATGTGGAGACATGAGTGGGATGTTTGGTTTAGGGGAACTGATGATCTGGGTCCATCAATTCAGGCCCCAATCATTGAGCCATAGGAAACAAAGAACCAAACCCAAATTCATCATACCCACATCCCATCTAACTTTCATTTGGATTCGACTAAGGTTAGTAGATTCATGTATATGTAATTAAAAATCTAGTTCAAAATCATTTATTTCCATATTGTTTATTTTGTACAAATAATGATCTAATTATTTTGAATTTGAGTGTGTTATATTGAAGTACTCATTTATGGACACTTCCTTTGTGTGACAGAACTCACATAGGAGTTTTGGTGGTACTAAAAGTGTCATAGTTTGAATTTTATGGATTTTTTAAAATTATTTCAGTAATTTAAAAAAGATATCTATATACTATATCTTTTATTAGTAAAATATATGTTCAATTTTTATTTCCAATTTCATATACCAAGAAAATAAGTACAATCTTAAGTTATGTTGTAAGTCACTTTGATACTTAAAATGAACTAAAATATATCATGTATCAATTTACTATTGAACATGGAAAGAATTCCAATCATGCTTCATATTGGCTTGTAAAAGGTGTATTTCAGTGCAATAATCATGTATGTTATTACAATTCACTTTTAAAAATAAATTATTTGAATTATAAAGTCATCCATATATATATATATATATATATATATATATATATATATATATATATATATGAAAATATTTGTGACCCACACAAATACTATTGCAGGAAAACTTTTTTAAGCATTTCAATCAATTTCTTATCTCAAGGTTCGATTAAAAAACACAAATATGATTGAAATACTTTATATTCAATTTTAAAATATTTGAAGATGTAAAAGTTACAAATACAAGTTTTATCAATTTTATTTTGTTTTATATTATCTACAAAATCTTAGTCCTAATGCATGTCATCAACAATTTTTTTGTGCTTACAGAGAAATCAATGCACAATGTTCAACTAATTACCTTGAAATTAATGTACACCATATATCTAGTTACATCAAATCAGAAATGAACATCTTCACTGAAATCAATGCATCTAATGTAAGAAATCAAATAAGATGAGAAATAAGCATCTACACTAAAATCAATGCATCTATTGTGAACAATCGAATAGGATTAGAATTAAACATCTACGCTAAAATAAATGCATTTAATGTTGCAAGAAATCAAATAGGATTATAAATCAGTGCATCTAGTTATAGCAATCAAATAATATTAGGAATGAACATCTACATTGAAATCAATGAATCTAATGCAAGCTCAATCAAACAAGATTATAAATTAGCATCTTTATTGAAATTAATGCATCTAATGCAAGCAATGAAATAGAAATAGAAATCAACATGTACATAGAAATCAATGCATCTAAAGAAAGAAATCAAATAGGATTTGAAATCATCATTTGTACACTGAAATTGATTCATCTAATGAAAGAAAATTAATTCCCTTTCTCTCCCCCCTCCATATATTTCAATATATCCCTTTGTCTCTCCTTATTTTTCTCTCTATCTCACACCCCAAGACATGCATGATCTCTCTCTCTCTCTCTTCTTCCCTCTCCCCCCCCTTCCATCTGTATCTTTATCTTCCTCTATCTCTTGTTCTTCATCTCTCTATATCACCTCACAAACATACATATTTTTTATCTATATATAGCTATATCTCCCCCACTCTCACTCTCCCTCTCCGTCTCCCTTTCCCTCTCTCTCTCTTCCCCCTCTGTCCCTATGTCTACCCTTTTATCTCCCTTGTCTCCTACTCTCATCTCTCCCTATCTCTCCATCTCCTTTTCCACTCCCTCCCTCTCTCTCTCCACCTTTATCTCTCTATATGTTTTTTTCTTACCTCCCTATCTCTTCCCCTCCAACTCCATATCTCTCTCTCATCCTTTCTCTCCCACCTCCTTCTATCTCACCCCCTCGTCACTCACTCAGTCATTCTCTCTCTCTATATATATATATATATCTCTATCTCTCGATTTTTTTCATGCAACTTTTTTTACTATCTCCCTCCCTTTTTCACTATCTATTCCCCTTCTCTCCATCTCTCATTGTTGGTTTTTCTATCTCACCCAAAAACATACACACTCTCCCTCCATCTCTCTTGTCACTCACTCTCTCTCTCCACACCTTTTTCTCTCTATATGTCTTGAGCTTCTTCCTTCGCTAAATTTTCCTCCAACTCCATCTCTCGAGCTCCATATATTTCTCGGATACTCTCTCTCCTCCTATCCCTCTCTCCATATTTGTGTCCCCATGTCTCTCTCTTACCCTTCTCTCCCACTCTCTCTCCTCTATATTTCAAAATTTTAAAATACTTTGACAATTAGAATATTGTGTTTAAATAATTTATTTTATTTTTATATCACACAACAATGTTTTTTTATATAATACATATTTAAAATAAAATATTTCAAATGTGGGTTGTACATTCACCTTGAGGGAAAATGATTATTTTCCATGGAAATATTGTCTAAATTCTTCCAAAATATTAATGTTCCAACTACCTCCATCAAATAAACATAGAGAAATTCATGTCTTCCAATTGAAATTGTTTAGGTTTTATTTCTTTAAAGGTATCTTTAGGTTATGAATACTTCAATATTTAAAAAATATTATATATTTTATTATGTATTTATAAATAAAAATAGGTTAAATAAAATCAACATATTGAGTCAACTTGTGTCACTCTTTTTGTGTTAATGACTCTTTTTTTATGTTTACAACATTTAACAGCCAAATTTATTAATGTAGTTGTGCTAGTGAATATTATAATATAAAAAAATTATATTAATCCAAAATTAATAAATTTAATATTAACATTAAAATATATTAATATTATTTTTTTATAGTAATATTTGATTTCATAATTTAATTTAATAATAATAATAATAATAATAATAATCATGTTTTAATATTAATATTAAATTTAATAAGGTTTCTACATGACAAGAGAAAAAAAATTATAATAAAATTTGGAATTTTAAAATGTGGTAAAAACTTAAATTTTAGATCATTCAATTTTTTTTATAAAGGCTCGATTGAGATATATAGCTCAATCGATCCATGGCACTCTATCGATCCCTGATTAACCACCTGTATGGATTGATCGAGGGATTATGAAACTCTTAATCGAGTTATTTGAATCTGAAACTTAAGCACTCAAGCACTCGATCGTGTGTTTTAAAATATTAATCGAGCCTTTGAAGTCATAAAATCCACAATTTCAATGCCTCTTCTACAAAATTTCCTGCAATGCCATTTTATACCCTAACAGACTTAGGGAAAAAAAATTCCTTAGGTGGTGGAGTTGATCATGTTGGATTCATGAAGGAATCCTTTATTCAATGGCATATGAGTTTGACATGTTCAAATTCATATGATATTTTTCATCTAATTTATTTTAAACTTAATGCTTGAAATTTTTTTGAACAATTTTAAAGAGGTTGAATAAAAAATCAATATTATAAAATATACACAATGAACAAATTTCCCAAAATACATCTATCTTTGTTTGCAAGTCCTATTCAAAAGGGTACTCTTTATTTTTCAACTTATTTAAATAGTTGAAAAAAACTTACATGAACACATGTATCTCCAAAATGCAATTGAAATATTACTTCGCCAACTTCAAAAATTAATAAAAAAACATATTTTTGTATTATATATATATATATATATATATATATATATATATATATATATATATATATATATATATCTGAAATTCTTAGCTCTCTCTATGTAGATCAAACCTGTATATATATATATATATATATATATATATATATATATATATATATATATATATATATATATATATATATATATATTACACATTTTAGACTAAGTTATGTTATATGAACACACACATGCCTTTTAAGATGCATGCATCTCCAAAATGCAATTGAAATATTATTTTTCCAACTTCGAAAATTACTAAAAAAACATAATTTTGTATTAATATATATGTGTGTGTGTGTGAAATTCTTAGCTCTCTCTGTGTAGATCAGACTCATATATCTATATATATATATATATATATAGTTAGTTAGTTAGTTAGTTAAATTACACATTTTAGACTAAGTTATGCTATACAAACACACACATGCCTCTTAAGATGTCTAAAATTTTGTAAGGAAAAGCATTTCATTCGATGGAAATTTTACATATTATACTACACTAAATATTTTTGAGAAAAAATATGAATATGACAATAACATAATTCTCCACCATTTATCTTTTTACTACAAAAACTTCATGGTGCTGATCTAATTTTTGAGGGCTTCAATTCAATAAAAGAGGAAAAACTTGAAATTTCATCGCCACATTTGGCCCAAAGGTATAACTCATCTTTACGCATTTACCCTTTTTTTATTTATTTTTATATTTTTTATTTTAATGATTTCTAATTAAATTTGTATTGTTACCTTTTTTATGTTTTTTTGCTGAATTTTTTTTTTTTAATGTTTTAAAAAATGTCTATTATTATTATTATTTTTAATTATCCAATTTGTTTTTTATTGTTTCATTTTTTGTGCTATTAAATTTTTTTCTTAAATTATGTTTATTTTAAAATATTTTCTTGTCTTTTTTCTTTATTTTTGTATATTTTTTATTTATTTTAAATGTTTTTTTTTTCCTTTTGTTAAATTTTTATCTTTTATAAGTTAACTTTGTTTTTTTTTTTTTGCATTTTTGCTTTTCATTTTTTTTTAAATATATATTTTTATATTTGATTTTTTAGTTAACTTTGTTTTTTTTTTTTAACATTTTTTCTTTTGATTTTTTTTTCTTTTGGAGTATGTTTTTTAATTTTTTAATATATATTTTTATTTACTTGTTATTATTTTTTTACTTTTTTTTTTTTTTTTTGTCTTTTTTTAGTTTAAAATTTTTGAATGTTTTAATTTTTGTTTTGTTTTGTATTTTTATTTTTTACTTATTTATGTATTTATTTTTTATTTTTCTGCAGGGCCCGTGTTGATCCTTGACCCTTGACTATCAACTCGACCACTTTATGTCTCAATTTAATGGCTGATTTTAAATTTTTGGTTATGTTGGATCAAGTCTGCCCCTACAATGTGTCAATTTTATGGTTGATTTTTAAGTTTCATTGTAATGGGTCGAGTTTACCTACATTGCATGTCAATTTGATGGTTTATTTTTAAATTTTTGTTGCAATGTGTCAAATTGTCTTAGACTAAGATTTTAAAATACTTATACTTTTAGCATTTAAAAAATAAATTACTCTTGGTATAATGACTATTTCATTTAGTTGTTTATTTTTTAAGTTTTCCTAGTCATATAATTTTTTCATAATGCTATGGTTGGAATATATTGAAAACTAAGGTTTTATGTAGTGACCATCTTTGGTTTTAATTCCATTATTGAATTTTTTTCAAAATTTTAAGGTTTTTCTTAGTCATGATATTTTATCTTTAATGTTATGGTTGAAAACAATCAAAAGTATTTTATCTTTAACTCCATGGCTAAAAATTGTTGGAATTTTAACGTTCCTCAGACATGTGATATTTTGTATTTAATGTCATGCATAATATTGTTGGAATTTTATAGATATTTTGAGCTATGATATTTTATCTTTAACACCAATGCTAAAAAATGTTGAAAATCTACCCTTCCAAAAACAAATATGTTATTCCAGCATCAACACTTTTTTTTTAGGATGTTTTTTCACAAAAATATACTTTTATTTGCTTTTACTTTCATTTTTAAAAAAAATTGAAAATTTAAACTGATTAAAAAAAATTATTCTAGTATCAACACTTTACGTTTTCAGAGTATTTTTTGCACAAAAAAATGGCTTTCATTGGATTTTACTGCCATTTTAAAAAAATGTTATAAATTTACCCTGAAAAAAGAGAAAAAAAAAAGTTTTATGGTTTTACTTTTTTTACTTGCACCTATCATAATTTTCCTATAACAATGGATATCTAACCACCTTTAAAATTAGCCCTTTTGAAGTCATGTATGGAAGAAGGTGCAAAGTTTTCCTAATTTGGGATCATCCTAAAGAAATAGTACCACCATGCATGTTAAAGAAATAGTCAAGCAGGTTAAACAAAATTTGAAAACAACCCAAGATCATAAGAAAAGTTATGTAAACTTGAAAGTAACTCAGAATGAATTTAATGTGGCAGATAATGTGTATTTAAAGGTCAAGCCTAAGAAGAGTACACTCAAACTTGGCATTTGTGCTAAGTTATCTCCTAGATATCATGGACCCTTTGAGGTGTTAGCCAGAGTTAGACTTGTCGATTATCAACTAGCCCTACCAACCAACATTAAGATTTATAATGTATTTCATGTTTCTCTATGAAAAAAGTATGTACATGATCCATCTCATGCAATTGATTGGCATGTTGTATAACTAGAGTGAGAAGGAGAGTTCCTAGCAAACCGACTATGTATTCTAGACCAGAGGGTAGTTACACCTAGGAATAGATATGTAGCACAGTTGAAAGTTCAGTGGAAGCACTTTACTCTAGAAGAAGAAAATTGGGAGTTGGAGGACGGTTTCAAGGAAGCATGTCCTTCTCTATTTTGATAAAGTTGGGATGTGTTTCTAGAAAAGAATATGATAAGACACTGGGATAGTGTCAAATTTAAGTGGCGGAGGATGTGATATCCCTTGGTTTAATGATGCTTTTTTAAATAATTATGCATAAATTTATTTATTTTGGTATATATGCTACATTGGAAAACAAATGAAAATTTCAGTTATTAGTAATTTATTACTGATTATGGCTATTTGTAAAGTTTTAATTATTTTTTATTTTCTAAATAAGGACAAATCCATGAAATTAATGGTTGAGTACATATGGTGAAAAGAGAAAAAATGTTTCAATTTAATTTGGAAACGCTATTGTTGTCCATCAATAAGTTCTAGGCATCTAATATAGTTGATTAGATCTAATTAATAAATTATAATATTCGACAATTAAGTGTTTCATAGAAGACATGAATTTGGCCTGAAGGGTCAGAAACAAAATCTTATAAATGAGAAAACAAATACCTGCCACATGTTGGTGAGGTGGAGGTAGTTATTAACCACCAAAAGTGTGGTAGATGGATACTATTTTTGAATTTTCATTCTTTTGTCTCATTATTCTGGGAGCATAAATAGAAGAGACTAAAGAGTGGAAAGAAAGAATAGAGAAAATAATTGCAGGCCTAGTTACTCGGGGGGACAATTAGTTTCAGGTTTCAAGGTTTGGAGGAGCCAAATATTTAGCTATCAATTTCTTAGCTATTTGTTCAAGTCAATATTCGTACGTGTATTCTTGGTTTTATTCATGGAAAAAAAATTTAGTAATATTACTTTTTTGGAAGTATTTATTCTTCATTGTGTATAATGAATAAATAATATTATAGAAAGTTTTTTTAATTCCTAAAAGCACACAAGCGATGAAGAAAATTATGTTTCCTTCTCTAAAATTCAATTGTTAAAATAGATAGAAAAGTAATAAAAATGAATGCCACGCATATTATCATGGTGCTTATAATCATAAAAGTTTCATTTTTATATTAGTTTATAAAGATTAGGTTCCCTACTATAGAAATAATGTATAGTACAAGACTAGATGGAAATAAAGAATATATGATTGGAAAGAGTACCTTTTTCCAATCAATAAGGTTGTTCTCGTTATAAATCATATGAATGGCACTAGTATATTCATAAATATATGTATATATTATTTATGTGGTAGAGTAAAAGAATGTTACTGGTTTCAATGAGAAACATATGCCTCAAACTAATCATAACTTTAGGTATGAAAAAATACATAGTAAAATATATAAATATCTAAAAAAAAAAGCTATTTTTATTAAAGAATTATACAGGGAAATTATCATAACACGGAAAAGAATAATTGAAAAACTGATGAGTAGGACGTAGTCTATACATTTACAAATAATTTGAAATACCAAGAGAATTAACTTATATCAAATATCATTTTTATGTGAAAACTGTGGAATAGAAAATTATGTCGAGAATGTAAGGAAAAATATATAATATACACTCATTGAAAAAATTTATACAAATAACCATTTAATTTAAAAATAATTATTCTATAAATATTGAGTCACCGTTTCATGTATGTAATTCAAAGTTTTTATATTAGAAAATATTTTGGAAAACCTTCTGAGATAACTAAATACCAGCGTAGATCCATTAAGATGGATCTAGGTTAGTTTCAGTCGTGTGCTACCAAGGAAAATCTATCAAAGATATGATTAATTTTATCAATGATATGTAAATATATCAAATATTAATATAATCATTTTAAATATGCTAAATATTTATGAGATTAACTTGGTCATTTTAATTTTAAATTTTCTTAGTTACCTCAGTTCGTTGAGATGATAAATATTGTTAATAACTATAATGATGAAAAATGATGAAATGTTTTTTTTAAATGCAAAGTGAAAATAATAGTGTTGAAAGATAGAAAATGTGAATAATAATAATGTGCACATGTTACAAATAGTCTTCATTGTGATCAATCTCAAACTATTTTCTTCTACTATTCTTATTTCCACCCATGTTAGTTTTGTTATTTTTTCATATCAATTATATGAAAAAGAGAATTTAAATCGTAAACCATTTAAATCTTTAGCTCGAGCTGTCATAGTAAATATGATACCTTGTCTCTCTTGCTCTCCAATATTAATAGGTTAAATTACTATAACACAAAAATCAATATACATTGTCAATAACTTTTTGTGTTTACACTAAAATCAATGCATATTTTTAATCCAATCACTTTGAAATTAATGTACCGTCATATATCCAATTACATCAAATCATAAAACAACATATGCATTGAAATCAATGCATTTAATGCAAGCAATCAAATAAGATTAGAAAATAACTTCTACATTGAAATCAATGCATCTAATGCAAGCAATAAAATAAGATTAGAAACCAAAATTTACACTAAAATAAATGCATTTACTCAAAGCAATTAAATAGGATTAGAAATCGCCATCTGCACTGAAATCAATACATTTAGTGCAAACAATCAAATAGGATTAGAAATAATCTACATTGAAATCAATGCATCTAGTGCAAGCAGTCAAATATAATTATAAATCAACGTCTAAATTGAAATCAACACTTCCAGTGCAAACAATCAAATAGTATTAGAAATCACCACCTACACTGAAATCAATGCATCTTGTGCAAGTAATCAAATATCATTAGAAATAATATCTATAATAAAATCGATTCATCTAGTGAAAATAATAAAATAGGATTATAAATCACTATCTCCACTTAAATCAATCCATCTAATGCAAGAAATATTCTTCCCTCTCTCCACCCTCCATTCATATCTATAACCCCCTCCATCTCTTGTTTTTTGTCTCTCTATCTCACCCCCCTAAACACACATGCTCTTGCACTCCATATATATCATTCTCTTTGTCAATCACCCCCTCTCCCCATCTCTCTCTTCTTCCCTCTCTTCACCTTCCATCTATATCTATATCTTCCCCTTCTCTCCCTCTGCCTCACTAATATCTCTCTTTCCTCCTTTTTTCCTCTCTCTCTCTCTCTCTCCATATTCCTTATCACTCACTCTCTCTCTCTAGAAACCAACATCTACAATGAAATCAATGCATTTGGTGCAAAAAATCAAATAGGATTAGAAATCATCTATATTGAAATCAATTCATCTAGTGCAAGTAATCAAATATAATTATAAATCAACATCTAAATTGAAATCAACACATTCAGTGAAAGAAATCAAATTGTATTAGAAATCACCACCTACACTGAAATCAATGCATCTAGTGAAAGTAATCAAATATCATTATAAATAAATATCTACACTAAAATCTATGCATCTAATGCAAATAATCAAATAGGATTAGAAATCACCATCTCCACTTATATCAATCCATATAGTGCGAGAAATATTCCTCCCTCTCTCCACCCTCCATCCATATATATATCCCCCTCCATATTTTCTTTTTTGTCTCTCTATCTCACACCCCCTAAACATGCGCGCTCTCGCAGTCCATATATATTAATCTCTTTGTCAATCACCCCCTCTGCCCCTCTCTCTCTTCTTCCCTCTCTTCACCTTCCATATATATCTCTATCTTCCCCTTCTCTCCCTCTCCCTCACTAATATCTCTCTTTCCTCCTTTTGTCCTCTCTCCCTCTCTCTCCATATTCCTTATCTCTCTCTCTCTCTCTAGAAACCAACATCTACACTAAAATAAATGCATTTAGTAAAAGAAATCAAATAGGATTAGAAATCACCATCTACAGTGAAATCAATGAATTTAGTGCAAACAATCAAATAGGATTAGAAATCATCTACATTAAAATCAATTCATCTAGTGCAAGTAATCAAATATAATTATAAATCGACATCTAAATTGAAATCAACAAATTCAGTGCAAGAAATCAAATTGTATTAGAAATCACCACCTACACTAAAATCAATGCATCTAGTGCAAGTAATAAAATATCATTAGAAATAAATATCTACACTAAAATCGATGCACATAGTGCAAATAATCAAATAAGATTATAAATCACCATCTCCACTTATATCAATCCATCTAGTGTGAGAAATATTCTTCCCTCTCTCCACCCTCCATCCATATCTATATCCCCCTCCATCTCTTATTTTCTGTCTCTCTATCTCACCTCCCTAAACACACACACTCTCACACTCCATATATATCAATCTCCTTTTAAATCACCTCCTCTCCCCATCTCTCTCTTATTCCCTCTCTTCACCTTCCATCTATATCTCTATCTTCCCCTTCTCTTTGTCTCCCCTGCTAATATCTCTCTTTCCTCCTTTTGTTCTCTCTCCCTCTCTCTCCATCTTCCTTATCACTCTCTCTCTCTCTCTCTCTCTCCACCTTTCTCTCTCTATGTCTTTATTCTTACCTCCCATTCCCTCCCCCTCCAAGTCCATTTCTCTTTCCCTCCCTCTCTCCACTCTCTCGCATCCTCTATCTTCCTTCCTCTCTTTCCCTTTCTCTCCCATCTCTCTCTCCCCCTCTCTCTCTCTTCACCCACCAACTATGTTACTATATCCCTCCCTCTCTCCTTATATCTCCTTCTCCCCCCCTTGTCTCCATCTCTCCTTATTTGTCTCTTTATCTCAGCCCCAAACATACACGCTCTCTCTTTGTCCCTCCCTTGTCACTCCTTCTCTCTCTCCACTTCTCACTCTCTGTATTTATTATTTCCTACATCTCTCCCCCTCCAACTCCAACTCACTATCGATCCCTCTCTCCTCTTATCTCTCAAGTCATCTCTCTCATCCTTCCTCTCTCTCTCTCTCTCCTAACTCCCTCTCTCTTCCCTGATCTCTCTCTCTCTCTTCCCTCCAATACTCTCTCTTCCCGCATCACTCTCCTCCTCTCTGTCATCCTTCCTCTCTCTCCCTTTCTCTCCTACCTCCTTGTCTCTTTTCCCTCCAATCCTCTCTCTCCCCCCCCTCTCTCTCTCTCCCCCCCCCCCCCCCCCTCTCTCTCAAATCCTCTCTCTTCCCCATCTCCCTTTATTTCTCTCTCTCTTTCCGCACCTCTCTCTCTCCAACTACATTATTGTATCCCTCCCTCTCTCCTTCTCTCTTCCTCTCTCCCCCCTCCTTTCCATACATCTTACTTTTTCTTTTTATCTCACCCCTAAACATACACACTCTATCTCTATCTCTCCCTTATCTCTCTCTCTCTCTCTCTCTTCTTAGTTAACGAAACTAATGAACATAAATATTTGTAAATATAAAGAAGATTATGGATTAAATATGAAAAGAGCTTTTACTTACTTAACATACCTCTCATTTATTTATATTTTTATTTATTTACCATATCTCTTTTATTTACTATGGTATTTGGCCCATAGGCTTGTTATATAATTAGATTTGTATTTATAATCCTATTTCATATATTGTTATTTATTTACCTTACCTCTTTATACCACTTTTATATTTATTTATTTACCATACCTCTTTATACTTATTTTAAGTTTATTTATTTATCATACCTCTTTATACCTCCTTTATATTTATTTATTTACCATACTTATTTTATAAATATGGTATTTAGCCCATGGTATCAATATTAATTTGTGCCATGGTATTCGTCCCATAGGATTCATCTAAATAAAACCTCGTTTTTAAGTTTTTTAAAATATAAAAAGGTTTATGGAGTAAATATAAAAATATTTTTTATTTATTTACCATACATCTAGTTTATATATATTTTTTTTTTATTTACGATAGCTCTGGAGTAAGTGCAAAAATAAGTTTTATTTATTTACCATACCTCATGTTTATTTAAATTTTTATTTATTTAAATTTTAAAATAGTGCAACTTGGATGGGAAAATATTGATGTCTTTAGATATTTTAATTTATCCATAGAATATGGGTTTTCTTTTTAAAGATTCATTTTATAAATATTTAATTAGAAGAAATATTAAAATATTTTGGATTTTTATTGTTTGTGTTGAATTAACTCTTTTCCTTTGATTTAGGAAATGGTATTGACTTTAGTAAAGAGTGAAGATGTTTAAAATTTTACTTAATTTGGAGATTCAGTGTGGTAATTTTTTTGTTAAAGGTAAATTTATGATCCATTCAAATTCACGTATATAATTTACTATCCATTCAAATTATATAAATAATACATAGTTGTATTTTAATAGTTAATCTCAGCCCATTAATAAGTTTAAAAAGTTATATATAATCTAAATATTCAAGTTATATAAAATTTAAAATTAGGTTAATGCTTTGGCTGACATTAGAAAAATTAAAATTATTATTTTTTGAGAACATATCCAACTTCGATGTCATATTGGGCTGTAAATTGCACCTCTCGGCACAACAAATGAAAATATCAATACAATAGAGGCATTATGCCTATAATGTGGTTATAATCTAGAAAATGACCCAAAAAAAAAAAAAATAGTGTCATATCCATAATATAATACATTAAAAAAAAAAAATGAGTGCAAGCATCACGATCTCAAGGACTACAAACTAGTCACCCAACCTGGAATAGGAATATAAGAGCTCGATGAGTGTTGAAAAGCGACTACAATTTAAATACTTTACAAATGAATTATATCTCACAATTAATATTACCTGTGTCAAAATGGATATGGAGAATAATTAGTAGTTGTTACTTATTAAGTGAAGAATGGAAACAAAAGTGATGGGAAAATTGAAAATAGGGTGGGGGTATTATCTGTGAATATCAAGAATAACACTTTAATTTATCCTTATCATTTGTGCTAAAATAAGACAAGAAGTCAAATGAATGCATCTACAGAAGTAAATCCTATAAACACTTTGTTTGACGGAAAATTCTCTTCTACAGATAGAAGTGAACTCCATAGATCTAGTGGCTCGATCCAGAAACAATAGAAAAAAAAGGCTAATATTTTCCTTAGAGAAATTAGAACATGGAAGAAATACCTACCTAGAGTCTAGTAGAATTTCTCCTTTTCTCCGTGCTTGTGAACATTAGTTCCATCTCCAAATACTATAAATGGAACATGCAAAAAAATTATAACAAACACAAGAAATACAAGATACAAATAGCATAAACTAATATCTCTAATAAATGAGTCAATAAGGAATTGAAATATATATGTATCTAATAGACATAATTATAGGGAAAAAATCATTTTATATCGATGAAATGTAGGAGAATATTACAACCCTTTTACAAATATTAACCATTTATATGTCTCCCACCTAACTTGTCCTTCCTTAGTAATACTAAAAACCTTCGATCATAGCTCATGGATGGTAATGGATCCTTAGGTAAAAAGGAGCAGCATCAGGGAATAGCTAAGAGTCTCCAAAAGCCAACCCAGACTCTACAATAGGTATTGAGTTTATAGGGTAAATAGTGTAGTTTGGGTTTTACCAATCTAGGAATTAGATCCACATATGAGGGGCGTAATCTCTACGGATAAGAGATGATACCTCTAGGATAGAATTTCGAGATCTCAATCAATATTAAATGGTTAAAACCACTTTAGAAGCTCCTGGAAAGATAATATTAGAAATTATTTTTTGTTTTTCTTGAAATTCTAGAACCATCACACCGAAAGAAAAGGAAATATGTGTTGGTCATTGCAAGTGCTCAGTTTTACAATGTGCAATGCTGCAGGTTACTAGAAGAGAAAGTTTTATTCGTCCAAAAACTACGTTTACTTAGTTTATTAACCTAGAAAACTTGGAATCTTTAGAGAGATAATTCTTAAGGCTTTGCAAATGGATGATAGAAAGGTGTCAAGGATGTTGATTGATTTGGTTTTAATTCCATTTGAGAAGATGTGAAAAAATTACCTATAACAGATTTCCCCCTAAAGTACAATGTGAGAAGCAGCCATTGAGGACTGAAATGCTTTACTTTGTGACAAGTATGGATCAAGAAAATGTTGATTAAGATAATTATTTGCTACAATACATAGTCATTATGATATCATTGCTAAGGTATGCATACCCATACTCAACCTATAAGACAATATTACATGTGCATAATCGAAGTCATGTCCATGGAAGACAAACGTTGGACCCATGTTTGGATGACTTTCTGAGCGATCATAGCCATCATAGTTTGTGATATGGTTTGAATCCTGAAATTGCAACCTGGATTGATGAATTTATATATAGGGTCTTCTACCTCATCACTTGATAGTATGAGTCTAACAATGTGAATAAATGAGCTAGAGTCGAACATAGTAGACACTATTTTATTATTGGCCAATGTTGTAATCCATTAACAGACATGATAGGAACCACTGATAATGATAATGGATCTCAAGGTACTATTGTACAATTTATGAGGTGTGAATAAATTATTTGAAGTCAAACTCCACACAGGATCTTCTCGTCGACGTCCAATGGTGAAAACTTGTCACCAAAAGTGAGGAAACTCACCATTGAGTTATGTAAGTTCCAAGGCACCAAAGGAAATTTCTAATTTTACTTCATGGATAATGTGTTGATACTGACGGGAAGTGACCCGTCACAATAATACCTTGATGTATTGCCCATCAACGACACAAAGCAGGTATCAATATTTGAGACAAAATTTGATGATGCAAAGCTCGTTCAGAAGCGGATCACATGCAGTAAGACTTAAGGGTATTGTAGAAGATGTCAACTGAAGGTGGACTTTATCTTGAACATATTGGTGACACTGAATGGACTTTGAAGCATTGAATCAAAGACCCATCATGAAGTATTTAATTAAGTTCTAATCAATACAGATACAATCGGATTTCCCAACCCGAAGTAGTCACGGAGATGAAGTAAAAGAGTGTCTTGTTAAAGATCAAATCACTACAATTATTAGGAATTATGCCCTCTATTCCCAATTTCCCAACCATTTCTTGATAGTACCACTTTAGTTTTTACAAGCTTGAGGAGGATAACATATGCTTGATCTATAATTTCATCCTTTGGATGAATCCTTCTAATTAATTTAATGAACCCTAAGAGGGAGTCGATCAGTGTCATCATGCTTAATGAGTCCGATGTTGTTTAATAATTTTATGAGTCTAGTAAACGTGTAACTTGGCTTCTTTTTCATGTTTAGATAGTTTGAAAAAGAGGCGAAAAAGAATAATCCAAGATGTTCCTTTTCGTAAATTTGTCTCTTAGGTCCGAAAAGGCATAAAGCAATACCCATGAGAACCTTTTAGTCATGTTTCACTAAAGTATTCATTTTTCATAAATAGTCCATTATCCCAATCTGGAAAGGGTTAAACTTATACTGGGTAGAAATATTTTCATTTACATGAATAGTTTCAAAAATATAAGTACTCGGAACTCTTTTCAGTTTTTAGGAATTTGAAAAGATCTCAAAGAGGACTCCAAGGCGTTCCTTTTTCGTAACTTTAAGGAGCCTAAAAATTTATAAAAGTGTACTCATTCATAGTAATGAATTGCATTTAACTTATAATCTACATTACATCCTCAAATTACCTTTTAACCTACTCAGAGCACCAAAAAAATATTAAAAATACATAATACATGGTAACAATTAGGTCAAAATATTAAAATATATTTAAAATAACTAATTTCAACATAAAAAAAAGGTGAAAATGTAACTTCATTTCTTACCATTTTAATTTTACCAAATTTAATGAGATTTGAGTGGGTTTTTACCTTCAAAATTCATCATTTGATTGTCCGGTGGACCATTTCCAATTCCATCATTTCTACGTGAGAGATTTATATTTTCCCTTCATTTCTATGGTTTCCATTTCTTGTTTCATGCATTCTTTTCGAAAAATTTTGAGTTTTTAGGTTTAAAAAGTTTTCCTTGGCCCATCGCACTCCTATATCGGGAGGTGCAATGGATTGATAAAATTAATACTAATAAAGGCAACCTAGTGCACTCAGTAGTGGGGGTGAGTGTGATGGGTCTCTCTGTTCAAGAATAGAGAGTGTGATGGGTGCAAAGGGTTTTCAAAATTTTGATTTTGAGTTGGTTTTTCTCCAAAAAAAAAAAAATCAAATTGCTAATCTTGTGTGTATTTTTTTTTATTTGCAGGTGTTTTACCAAGGAGAAAATGGCTTTGACCCAGAGATAAATAGAGTATGAAGCTTAAGACATGATTTTTTCTAGTGACCTAGAAATACTTCAAGCTTTAAGAAATTGTGAGCTTATCAATTTTTTCATGATTCCACGCATGAGGGCCCAATTAGAGTTATTGGATTATTTGGTCAGATGTTGGAACACACAGGGACAATACTTTAGGTCTGGAGTACATATTTTCATAATAGATGTTGAGGACATCTACTTCCTTGACAGGGTTTTCATGGAGAGGAGATCCCATTCCATTATATAGATTCAAGAGAGGTGCGGAGATATTCAAGGATTAATTTTTTGTTCATTGTCGACCTTACGCTGAAAAAAACAAGGATGGGAAAGTTGAGATAAAGGATGTTGTACAACTTCCTCTTAGGACAATCACTACTCTAAGTTGGCTGGTAGTGTTTATTTACATTTAGCTACCAAAACCTTGATGCAATATTCCTTAGAGTGCTTAGAGCCCACAATATTCAACTGGTGTGAATGGGTTATAGGCAATCTAAAGGAATGGCTCGATAGAGAAAAGATTTGATGATTGAATAAATTTATATATGGCTCCATTGTAGTATCATTTTATTTACAAAGAGTGGCATTGCTACGACCTTAGCAGATATCTCACAAAATTATTGGGCCTAGAGAGGCTCAAATGAGGCAATGGGTAGATTTGATGGCCACGCATGGAGGATAACCCATGATGTCATTCACTATTATCTTTTTTGATTGGTTGTGGGAGGAAATAATTATGATTTAGGGCTAACCATATGTCATTGTTAATTTCTGTGGAGACTAAGAGATTTTTTTACCTAAAGGTGAGAAATGGAATGATACAGGTAAAACAAAGTCATTTTGAGTATTTTTTTTATCTTTTGGTTTTACAATTTTTTTATTATTTTAAATGTATCACATACTATCTATTGGATTTACGTGTAGATATTGGACCTGTGCAACCATTAGGAATGTTTTGTATTCATCAACAAGCACAATTGCATCTTGTACAAGTTGAGGTTGTAGGGGAAGAGGAAGAGATGGTTGATCAAGATACTGTAGAGATACCCACTGAGTTTGAGCACCATATTAATCATTTGACCCATAGTTTTTCAAAGAAAAGGATTAATGAGGTCACTATATGTCTTCAACAATACACCATAAGAATGATAAAGTGTATCAATCCTTTTCTCTGCAAGGTTTTCCACGTGATTGTGTGTTATCGCGAACATCATCGGGATGATTTTCCTATGAGGTTTTTGAGAAGTTTTTTCTATGTGTATTTTTATATTATAGGCCATGTGGCCATGTGTCTCGGACACAATATTTGTAAAACTAAACAATATATACAATTTTCTATCTAGAATTTTCTTCTACTTTGTTCTACTCTCTTGCACAATGTATGACGATGGTTTGTGCATTTACATATGTTGCAAATAATTGTATAATACATAATTAGCTAATGAAATTGTTAGTGTATTAACACTTCTAGGAACATCTTCATATTGGATGTAATAAAAAATTCATTCTAAGAGGTGAACCCTTAAAAACATGCATAATAAAGTTGGACTTCATACTGAATAGACATTGTTTAAATTTTTTACCACAAGTTGTGAATCAATTCTAACAATTAAATGGAAAATTCCACATGAAATAGAATTAGATAATAATTGGATCAGTATGGTATGCTCTACAACATTATTAGCCAAGTGACCAATATAAATTCCTTTTAGACTCACTAACGCGTCAACGATAACATAGACTTCCCACACTATAGAGGAAAGGTTCTGAGTACTACGACTAGAACCATCAACATATCCAACATATAGCTAAGAGAGTGCCAACATATTTAAATAAAATGAAATTCAGCGTAAGTATATGTGAAATAAAACTTTAGAAAGCCATATTGTAAACACAGTATAAAACTTATACAATATGTATATAGTGACTATGCGGAAGAAATATAATCATAGTATTTTTTCAGATACAACCCATTTTGGGGTTGGACCAAAGGAATTCCATCAAATTAAACCAATTCATAGGCTCATTTCTCTAGTACAGGCTTGACTATCTATGGACCCAACCATAATTGGTTGAGCTTCCCAGCTCCTAACTTGTTAGCTTCTTAGTCGTATAAAAGGACTATGTCATCCTCCGAGAAGGCACGAGGTTTAACATTTTGGTCAAATTATGCTTTGCACATTCTTTGGACTCGTTGGCCATTGCAGCATCAATTCGGGTCTCATCTAGGAAAGCTAGGTGCAAAAATATTCCTCTTCTATGGAAATTGCAGGAATAATATCAATGGAAAGCTTTAAGGATGGAATTTCAAATTCAATCGAGAGAACTACTTGTAGATCATACACCAACATAAAGGGTGTGAATTTAGTTGTTGTTCAAATAGATGTTCAATATACCCATAAAGTGGAAAAAAATAGTGGTATGCTAATTCATCTTATGAATCATATTATATGTTGGAGCATCATTTTCAAAACCTTATTAATAGCTTCTACTTTCTTGTTAGCCTGTGGGTAATAGGGAGTTGACTTATCATGCTAAAGGCCCAACTTGACAGTAATTTTAGACATCATGTAATTTTAAAAATGTGTACCGTGTTCTGTAATGATGGCTTAAGGCACACCAAATTAGGAAATAATATGGTTAAAAAGCAACAATACAAAAAAAAAAAAAAAAAAAAAAAATTTGTTGTAAAACTTATGAATCACTTCGACCCATTTTGTAAAGTAGTCCATGACAATGATAATGTATCCATGCCTTCCATCCAAATGAGGGCTATAGGACATGAATTCAATGCCCCATTTGGAAAAAGGTCCAACAAAAATAATTAGATGCATAGGATAAGGTGGAGCATGGGATTTCCTATTAAAAATATGACATTCCTGACATTTCTAGAGTTCCAAAATACAATATTGAAATATAGTTGGCCATAAATAGACAACTCGTAAAATATTTTGGGCAGGCACATAGCCATAAATTTTTCCTTCACATGCTCTAGCATGATAGTAATTTAAAGATTTCTTGGCCTCCTCATAAGTAATACAAATTTGAAATATTTAATAAACACCATGGAGGTAAATAGTATCACCAATTATGATGTATTGGCGAGCTTGGTTTCAAATTTGATGTTGATAAGAACTAGTAGTGTTAGGCTGGAAAGTTCAGGTTTGGAGATAAATGATAATATCTCCATACCAAGGATCATAAGAGTCAATAAAAAAAATGTTTCATTTGGAATAGAATCATTATTTTTTTATTGTAACTCATAGGAGGGAAGGCAGTAAATCAGTTCAGAAAAGACTACATATTTCATAAATTTAGTTTTAATGAATTCCAAATCAAACTCTTGAAGGATAACTATCAATTTTGAGTATCCCCCCCCCCCCCCCCCCAAGAATTGATGTGACAAAATGTATGTCATTGGGTTACAATCAGAAGCTACAATAGTCTTCCAAAGTAGGATATAGTGGTGAAATATCTAGATAGCTTGAATAGCTGCCAAAGCTAACTTTTTGATGTGTGAGTACTTAGCTTCAGCCTCAATCAATTTTTGGCTCAATTAATATATGGGGTGTTCGTATCCTGTGTCATATTATTGTACCATAACCTTTGCAATTTTGGTAACTTCCACAACTAAATAGAGGAAATGATCATGTTGATAATTAGGGGGACATATAAAATATGCTCTAGCTAACACATCTTTCAAAGCATCAAATTGTTTTGAGAAATTTGATCCCAATGGAAGGGAACCCCTTTTTTTAGTAAGGGAGTAAATCCTTTTGTAACTTTTTTATAGTTAGGAACAAATATACATAGAAAGTTAGGCTTGCCTTGAAGGTGTTGTAACCGAACGAGCAAAGAGAGAGCAAGAACATCTATGATTGATTGGACTTTCATTGGATCATTTCGTATCCCATTCTTAGACATGAAAAATATTTGAAGTCAACCAAATTGGACGCTAAATACGCACTTGTGTGTATTTAACCTTATGTTATAATGTCGACAACATAGAGATATCACTCTAAGATGCATTGGATGTCTTTACGATGTTTAGAATGGGTAAGAAAGTCATTTAAATAGGGTTGCACTATATTATTGATATCATGGAAAGCATAGTTCGTTGCTCTTTGGAAAGTTGCACTAGTGTTCTTCAAACCTAAAGGAAGTTGGTGGTAGTAAAATGTACCCCATGGAAAAATGAAGGTATTATTATATTGGTATAATGGAAGGATGCTGATATGATTTTAACTAGAGAAGCCATCCATAAATTAAAAAATTTCGCTTATGGCACAATTGTCAATAATTTGGTCGATAAAAAGGGTCAGGTAGATGTAATTGGGTCAAGAAAAATTAATATCCTTATAGTTTATGCATACTTTTATCATAGCTTATTTATTTATAATGGGAAAAATATTCAAAACCCAATCAATTGAAGGAATGGAATAGATAAATCTAGCACACAAAAGCTCTCGTCTTCTCTTTTATGGTAGCATATTTCTTTGGGTGAACTAGATGTAAATGTCACCGAACAAGCTTAGCATACAGATAGGTTTTAAACTAGTGCACCACAATGTTTGGATCTATGCCCGAAATCCCTTCAGATGTCTAAGAAAATATGTCACACAATTCTTGAAAAAGGTCCTTATAAATCTTAATCTCATCGAGAGAACAAGATGTCCCATTATGGACATTTTCAACAACTCCAGGTTTGATATAAATTTAAAGGGGTATGATTTCCTTAATATTGCCAAAATTTTCTCTGAATTTACCTCATGAATAGAGATAGAACGCCAAAGTGACTCATTAACTTTGGGTGAATAAAAACATTCAATATTATTCTCAATAATTTCAAGAAAACATGATCAATGATGATTATCATCCTATGGTTTTTTGTCTAACATGATGATCTGCATAATTCTTTCGTTGTTGGGAAATATGTTTCTAAAAGGCTCATAATTAAAACCTGAATATTTGGAATGATCATCCTAATTTACTAAGGTATCATCGTCATAATTATCTGAAAAAGTCGAGTAAATAGCTTCATATTCTTGCTCGATTGGTTTGAGTGGCATATGGTCGCCAAACGAGTGAATCTTAGAGTTTTCAGGTACTATCTAGGGATTAGATGGAATAGTAAAAGACAAAATCATATTGATGGAGCCAACCAGATTGGGAATTTAAGGAGGAGGGAGCATGAAAGTTCCCATTAAGGATGAGTCTTTAATAAATATTATCCCAACATGTTGATAAGGGTGTGGGGATTCACCGATAAGTGGAATACTTATATTATTTTTGGAATCAATCGAAAAAAAAGGCAAGTTGATCGATGGCCATGATGTCCCCTGAGTGAGGGAAATAAATCATCCTAAAATAGGTTGAGGTTGTGGCTTCCATGGCATAAATAAATTTTCATCCCATAAGAGGTAATAATATAAAGTTTCATTAATGACTTCAACCTCTACTAATACTATTTTTCCATCTAATTCCACTTGTAATGAATTCAAGATCCCGTAAGGCTTAAATCCTTTATGATCAAAGTATTTAAGGGTTGATGGTGATTGATTGATTTGTGGATAAAAAATGGATTTCCAACATGAAAGTGACATGATGCAAGCTGAGGCACCTTCATCTATGATTGTGCAGTGGATAGTTTTACTTCTAACAAAAACTTGACACATGAATTCCAGTTGGGGCGGAATTTTAGGAGTGTGGTTATCATGATTAAATACAACAATATTTTAATCTAAACGCTCTACTCCTCCAATAAATAAAATGAAATATCTATTTTTGGAAATAAAATGCTGCAACAACTCGAGAGCTGACATGGATGAATGAGTATGAGCTATATCTTCAACTATGTTGTAATTTTATGCAACTCTTGCAGGTGAGTTAAATGATAACTTATGAATCATTCCTTTAGGAGGTTTTATACTTAATTCAACAATTGGATTCTCTATATGGAGAGGAAAAATGTAGGTTGAGTAGAGATGGAAGGTTTATCATTAGCATTTTCAGTTGAAGGATTCGGGTTTCCATAGTCTTTATTCCTTGTGTTCACTAAGACACTATTATTATTGATAATAGCAGTCAACATCATCACCTATGAAGAGGATTATGCATTTTTTGAAACTGTATTTGTCTCCTAGTTTGGGAAAGGATCTATCAACAAGGTAGGCACAACGGATGCATATTTCAAGAATCTATTTATCTCTACATAATGTGGACATTCTTTCATGAAATGTTTATCATTATAGATAAGACATGGGTAACAAGGCTTTCGCTTCTCATTAGGAGATTGATTCCTATGGTTTTCCTATGGAGGGTTCTCTTATTTATTATTTCATTTCCCATTTTTATTATTTTTAGATAGCAGGGATTTTCCTTTATTATAATGATTAAAGTTTATCTCAGAAGTACCCATAGGAGAAGGCTTGGGAACGTTTTGATTGGTCACCGTGGGAGCATATTTCAAATTAGTTTGATTAAAATATTTTCTCACTAATTTTTAATCGAAGGAACTAACCACACCATCAGCAGCATGTGATTCCTTTGTGTTGAATTCTTAGTTAAACTGATGGGGGGGGGGGGGGGGGGGTGAATCAGTTTAACACATACATGAGATTTTTAAATTTTTCATCGGCTTATTTACAACTTATTTTTATAATCAACCTTAGTACATGAATAGTCTTAATATGTTGCAGCAAGTATTAAATTAATGTGTCATCAAACTTATTATGAGAGCAGCAAACATTATGCAGATTTGGTAAATCATCTAAGTACACAGGCAACACAGATAAAGACAGCAGATATAAGTGGAAACCCATAAAGGGAGAAAACCACATTTTATTATTGTTGTGATGCAAAGGCAAGCTCCAACTCCCTCTCACCATTGTTTTCCTATAGGCACCAACCCACAAGAGGCTCCAACCTCAATTCTACAAGCTACAACTTGCAAGGAAGCTCCAACTCCCTTAAATTTTCTGCAGGCACCAACCTACAGGAGGCTCCAACCTCAGTCAACTACAACTGAGAGCTATCAAGCTTCAACTTGATCGGGAAGCTTCAACTTCCTCAATTTATAACAAGAAATGTTTGCTGATTTACCTCAGATATCGGCTATGTTCTATAGCACCTCTTTCTTCTCCTCTCTTCCTAATATTCTTTGCCTCAATATTCTATACTTTTCATTCTCTATCCTTACTCTCTCTTACTCATGCATATCAAGTTGATATTATATATATAGTTCATTACATGACTGTTTTTATTCCACAAGGAATTTGGAGTGAACAACCATGACTCTTTGACTTCTGTCTTCTCATTCCTTTGTCCAACTCATTTAAAATTATAACAATATGTACAAATTTCCATGTTACAGTGGGATTTTTATTTTCCTTAGGATACTTGCCTTTTCATCACAAACAATGTAAAACAATTAAAACATTTACATTTTCAGTTACAGTATATAAATTTCACTCAGCCCTTGGCTTACTGGTTTTGTCCTTTCTGTAGCAGTCATGCAACTGTCCTGCATACTTTGTTCACTGTATTTTGCATATTTTCCCATTTTCTGTGCATATTCACTTGTCCAATTCATTCCTATACATATTCTTGTTCACCAAACTTTCATCTCTGCACGCTCTCCTCTTCTTTTTCCTTTTCCATACACATTCATCCCACTCCACTCTTTTTCCATTTTCTCTTTTATTCAGTTCCTTGTTCATTGCAATTATATAACTGTTGTATGTACAACTACCTTTTAATAAAACATAAAATAACTCGGCGTTTTTATAAAACCTTTTTAACAACATGGATATATCAGTACTCACAATATTTATCATGAACCATCAACAATTTAACCTTTGGTTTCTTCGGGCCCCATAGCATTATTTACGAGAAATGCTCATATAATATCTTCGGGCCCCATAGCATTTCACACTGTATAATTGAACCCTCTATTCAATTTTAACTGAATACATTCGAAATTCAAAAGATTGTAAGGTTAACTCCTATTATCCTTTCAGCATTACCACTTAACCCACACTGGTCCACACATTTATATTTCGATTATTTCATAAACAACAAAAAAATGTTGGCCCATACCTCAGAATATAAACTTCGACTTTGATTAAACTCGACTTCTGATGATAATAACCTCAGCCTTTTCATTAGGCATAATGTATCCACATATATTATACATCCTTCATAAATCAAATGTTAAAACCCGTAAATAAACCTTGGCGTAGATTAAGTCCCAGCACTAATATTTATAATGTTCGGGCCCTAGCATTTAACATACCTCTGTGTAACTTTGATCACAATCCAACGATTATAAGCCCATCGCGCTGCTTCAGCTGATCCAACAGATATCGCTTGGTTAACTTGCATGCGAGTTAACATTCAATAGTTGTGTATTGGACTGGACCCCAGCGCTTAAACAACCCTTCATATCCGACGGCGGAGAACACGTTGTCTTGCTCCACATGATCCGATGGATATCGCTTGGCATAGATGCACGAACGATAATGTGTGATATGAGTGGTTTTTGGGACCCCGCTGTATGCCATGTGTCAACCGCTCTATGGAATCACTCCAATTTCTTGAATACCACTTGCCCGTCGAAAGCGGTGCGATGAAAACCATAATCCTGCCTTTACTGTTCACTCCGCTCGTGGTTCCTCTCCTTCACTCAAGGTTCCATCCGCCTTTATTATTTATGAGTTTAGCTATTCTTTCTCAAGGTTCCATTCCTTTTTTCCATCATCGCTACATTTCTCTTAGAGTAATTGTCAAATTCCAAGTTGTATCTATTCAAAAACATTGATACAAGCCATGTCAAATGTCCAATTAAAATTACCCCCACAGGGTTGGGTTCATGGAAACCAACCTTGGCATTTCATAGTTTCAACAATGCGTGCAGGGCCATCATTTACAATGTATTCTATATACAGGCATTCAAAAAAAATACTCTTCGTCATATAGTAGACGCCTCATTCGACCAATGGTCTTTTACCCTCAACACAGGTTTTGACGCACATTCTCCATACACTTTCATCATTAAATAGACAGGCAGCTGTTAAGGAGATTCAAGACATTTTCTCATTGCCGCAAGAATTTAATTGTCAGGAACCTCTATATATATATGCACACAGGATTTAATTCGATCACTGCACAGATAACCCTGAAACAATTTCTTTCTTCACACAATGAGTTTACTTACAGGACTTTGTGGTTCTGGACAAGTTCTCTATGTAGGTGTTTTCATACGACTATCCCCAATTAACAGTTTCCAATCTTTCTCTTTGAATAGAGTGAAGTTACATCATTGTGCCCACATCCACATACTTCAAAATGTGAATCACATGGAGACCCTTATTACAGAGTTTAAACATCACTGGTTCTCATACAAGTTCTAATTGAAATCAAAGCTCTTTCATATAGAATTTGTTTCATCAACTTCCTAGCCTGCCTCTTTTCCTTGCTTGCTGCTTTCTCTGCTGCCTCTTCGCCAACTCCTTTGCCATCAATGACAACATTTACAACAGTCTCCCCCTTTAGCATTGATGGCAATACACTTCCTCTACTTTCCTTTTAGGACCCTTTCTTCTGTTGCTAGCTCTTCCTCCCCCTTTGAAATCAATGGAAAGGGGTTGCGCATTTCTTTAGTGTAGATTGTATCCTTTGTTTTTATCCTTTTTCAATATCTCTTGCATTTCCTCTCTCTGAGATCTTTTGACTTTGTACCCTACTGCTCCAAAGTTTGGATTGAATCTAAAATTCTGACCCTTTAGCCTTTTCATTGACTCTTTTATGCTGGATGTATTCTTTCCATAATCCTTTGACCCTGAGGACCCGTTTCATGGTTTCCTTGTTGGATGATCTCCCCCTGGAATGATATTTTCATTTATGTTCTCCCCCTGAAACTGTGCTTTTTCTTTATATCAAAGAGTAGCATCTACAGATACTACCCCTAGTCTATCTCTCAAATATTCAAATGGTTCTCTAGCAAGAGGTTTGGTAAATATATCAGCTATATGTTCTTTTGTTGGTACATATTCCAGCTTTAATACCCTCTGAGCCACTTGTTCTCGGAGAAAATGATACTTGATTGGGATATGTTTAGTTTTTGAGTGAAGCATAGGATTTTTAGATATACTTATAGCACTTGTATTATCACATTTGATTGAGATAGGTTCATAAATGCTTACCTTCATGTCTTGGAGGGTTTTCTTCATCCACATGACTTGTGTACAACATGTTGTTGCTGCTATATATTCTGCTTCTGCTATAGATAGAGAGATAGATGTTTGTTTCTTGCTTAACCATGCCATCAAACTTTCTCCTAGATAGAATGCACCTCCACTTGTACTTTTCCTTTCATCCACACAGCTGGCCCAATATGCATCTGTGTATGCTATCAAAGTGAAGTTTTTGCCTTTAGGATGCCAAAGCCCATATTTTGCAGTTCCTTGTAGATAGCCGAATATTCTTTTGACTACAAGAAGGTAATTTTGTTTAGGTGTTGCTTGATATCTAGCCACTAGTCCTACTGCTAGCATAATGTCTGGTCTTGATGCTGTTAGAAAAAGCAGACTTCCTATCATGGATCTATAGAGTTTTTGATCTATATCTAAAGATCCATCATCGGCACACAGCTTGCATCCCATGATCATGGGAGTTGACACAGGTTTGCAGTCCTCCATTTTGAACTTTTTCAACATTTCTTTCAAGTATTTTTCCTGTGAGATGAATGTACCTGTGTTCTTTTACTGAATTTTAAGTCCTAAGTAGAAACTGAGTTCTCCGATCATGGACATCTCAAACTTTGATTTCATCTCCTCAGCAAACCCTTTTGCTAGTTCATCTCTGTTGCTTCCAAACATAATGTCATCAACATACACTACAACGATCAAGAGTTCATTTTCATGGGCTTTTATGTATAGATTGTTGTCTACTACGCCTCTCTTAAAGCCTTGCTTTTGCAAATACTTATCCAGTCTTGAGTACCAAGCAAGAGGAGCCTATTTCAGTTCATATAGAGCCTTCTTTAGTCTGCACACATAGTCTTCTTTGTCTGTTAAAGAGAAACCTTCTGGTTGTTCCATGTAGACTTCTTCTTCTAGATCTCCATTCAGAAATGTAGATTTCACATCCATTTGATATACCTTAAAGTCTTGGTAGCACACAAAGGCCAGAAATATTCTGATGGCTTCCATTCTGGCTACAGGAGCAAATGTTTCATCATAATCAAGTCCTTCAATTTGTGAATATCCTTTGCAAACTAGTCTGGCTTTATTCCTGCTTACATGTCCTTCCTCATTCATTTTATTTTTGAATACCCATTTTGAGCCTATGACATTTTTCCCTGTGGGTCTAAGAACTAGTTCCCAGGTATTCTTTTTCTCAATTTGATCCAATTCTTCATTCATAACATTCACCCAAGACTTTTCCTTGCTAGCTTCTTCAAATTTCTTTGGCTCTATTTGTGATAGCATGCCTATTTATACCTCTTTTTTCTGCTCAATTAGCTACCCTCTTGTCTGGAACCCTTTTCTCTTGTCTCCTATGATCTGATCTTCAGGATGGTTCTTTTGAGTGTATCTAGAAGGGGCTTTAGAGCTTAGTTATGCATATTATGTTGTCTTTCTTGTTTCATCATCATATTGGTCTTCTTCTTCATGGTTGTCTGATTGACTGTTGCATTATGTATCTTTTGTGTTGTTTGGAAGTTCTTCATCAAATCTCACATCAATTCTTTCTACTATTTTTCGAAGAGTCTTGTTGTAACACCTATACCCTTTAATTTTGGAAGAATATCCTACAAATATCCCTTCATCTACTCTTGCATCAAATTTCCCAAGATTTTCATCATTATTCTTTATGTAACATTTTCTTCCAAAGATTCTAAAATGTTTGATTGAAGCTGGTTTCCCATGCCATAGTTCATAGGGAGTCTTGTCACTGCTTGGCCTTAAGTGAGCTTTCTTAGGGATATGCACGGCTGTCTGTACTGCTTTTTCCTAGAAGGTTTGAGGAATATTACTCTCTTGCATCATGGCTCTGGCCATTTGCTGTAAAAATCCGTTTTCTCTCTCTGCTACCCCATTCTGCTGAGGTTTCCCTGCAATAGTAAATTGTTTCTTTATCCCATGTTCATTGCATAGGTCAGCAATGTCATAATCTGTGAATTCACCTCCTCTGTTTTATCTGATGCATTTTAGTTTGCATCCTGTTTGATTTTCTGCTAATGCTTTGAATATATTAAATTTTTCCAGAGCCTTCGATTTATTCTTGAGGAATGCCACCCATGTCATTCTGGAGAAGTCATCAATTATTAGCATGAAGTAGGATTCTCCACTTAGATTTTTAGTTCTTGCAGGTCCACACAGGTCCATGTGCACAAGCTGGAGTGGTCTTCTTTTTGATAACTCATCTTTGGCCTTAAATGATGTGCGGATCTGTTTTCCCAATTGACAAGATTTGCATATGGTATTAGAAGGTCTTTTTATTTCTGGCATGTCTCTAATAGATTTCTACCTATTTAGTCTGATGATGTGATTGAAACTGATATGTCCCAACCTTTTATGCCATAACCATGACTCCTCAAGTTTGCTAAGATGACATTCTTCATCTTCCTCTTTCACAATGTAAACGTTACTCTCTGTTCGAACTCCTTTGAGCAGAGTCTTACCTATGGTGCTTGATATGACTTCACAATCTTGTGCTCTAAAAAGAAATTCACAGCCTTTATCACACATTTGACTGACACTTAGCAAATTAGCTTTCAACCCATCTACAAATAGTACATCTTGGGCCTTTCCTCTGCCATTATCTAGACCGACTGAGCCTTTTCCTTTTATTTTTAATGATTTATCATTGCCAAAAGTAACATTGCCAAATTTCTTCTCATCAAGAGTAATAAACTTACTTTTGTCTCCAGTCATGTGTTTTGAGTAGCCACTGTCCAAATACCACTGGCTTTTCACGTCTTGAGCAATTAGAGCCAAGTCACATTTATTCACCTTCTTTACCTAATAGAAAAATCCTTTTGTTTGGTATCTTTTGTGAGATGATGAACTGCTTCTTCTGAGAGGACATTTGGAAGGCATGTGTCCAAATTGATTGGATACACAACATTTGATTATAATTTTTGCAGAATTGTGAGTATGAGCAAAATTTCATTGATTCATAAACCCCCTTGGGGTGTTGAACATCGCTCTTTGTCCATAATTTATACACTCAATGATCTTATGGCCAAATTCCTTACAATAAAAATAGTAACCATAGAAATTATTTGCATACCTGATGTAAGGTTGTCTTCTCCATTTGTTTGTTTGAGACAGTCTCTTCACTGTTTGCATCTTTTTCTGGTTTGAATTACTCCTCCTTGCATGAAAATATGCACCAATGTGTCCATGCTTGTGGCAGACATAACAAGTGGAATTCTTTATAGGAGGGAAGAATCTCCTTTGATGGCTTTCAAATTTGACATACTCAGGGGCATATAATTCTTTTTCTGTTGTCTTAGAATTTATTGCCTTCTTTGTTACTAGAGGTTTCTGCTGATCTCTGTTTTCCTTATTACATGTTCTTCTTTTGTAGGAATTGTCTGAGGTGCTTCATCATTCTTATTTTCTTTTACAAAAATAATCTCTCTGTTTTCCTTTTCTTTCCTTTTACTTGATTCCCCTTCATAGCCTATTCCTATTTTTATCATAGGAGATCTTTTAGCATCTAGAATTTCGTTCAACTTACTAGAGCTTGTTGTTTGAGAGGGATTTGTAAACACTTTCCTCTGAGCATTTTCTAATTTTTTCCTCATACATACAACTTCTTCTTCTAGCCTCTCTTATTCTCAAGTTTTATCCTTGATTTGCTAAAGTAACATGTCTTCTATCTTCTTGGCTTCTTCAATCTCTACCTTCAGCTGCATGAGGGCTTCTGAATTCTTCTCTTCTCTCACATACTTGAGGAGAATGTCCTTTTGTTTTTTTCACTTTAGTTTGAGTCGGTCAATCTCCTCCAAAGCACTTTTTAGCTCCCCCTCAAGTTCGACTTCACCTTCTTCTTCTACATCTTCTAGCAGGAGTCCTTCAAGTTCTTCTATGGCCATCAATAAAAATTCAGAGGTTCCTTCTTCACTTGAGAGTTCATCTGAGTCTTCAGATGTACTGCTGTCTTGTTGAGCATAGAAGGATTTTATGCTGAACTTTATTCCTTTCTACCAGTTCTTTGATGTATTTTTCTCTGATTCTTGGGCTTGATTCCTTACTTTCTTGAGAGGAAATTTAGCTGCATAGTGTCCAACTCTTCCACAGTTAAAGCATTTGAAAGGAATTTTACCTTTGTATTTACCTGAGCCTCTATCCAGTTTCTTGACGAATTTTGCTTCTTCTTCATCTGAGAAAGAGAATATGTCTTCCTCTTCTTCTTTCTTCTTTTTTGTTTTAAAGGCTGCCTCCCTCGTACTTGGCTTCTTTTGTGGGAGCCTCATTTCATATGCTGTTAGATTTCCAAGTAGCTGGTTCATGATCAAGGTCTCCCAATTAGTTGTTTCTTCTATTGCAGACACCTTGGGATTAAATCTGGGTGGAAGAGATATTAGAATATTTTGTACAATTACAACTTATTTTATGGTTTCACCTAGAGCCTTCATGTTATTTACTATTTCTACAACCCTTAGAAAGAAGCTAGCAATGTCTTCATCATCATTCATTTTTAAGTTCTCAAACTGGGCTCTATAGACTTGAAGTTTGGCAGTCTTAACCTTCTTGTCTCCTTCATGGATGTTCTCCTGAGTATACCACATTTCTTTGGCAGTGTCTTTGTGCATTACTTTAATAAAATCTGCTTCACACAATCCATTTAAGATGGCATTCATGGCTTTTGTGTTAGCTACAAAATCTTGTTTGGTTTCTTTCTTTGTGTCAGTTGCCTTTGGGGCATATCCTAATTCCACAGCAACCCAAACTTCTCTTCCTAGAGACATTATGTATGTCCTCATTCTGATTTTCCAGAAAGCATAATTTTCACCCGTAAAGAAAGGAGCTTTATTGGTTGAGCATCCTTCTTTACTAGTCATCCTGAGAACCTAGGATCTCCTTTCAGTTGTTAAACTGGTACAAAGGAACTGGCTCTGATACCAATTATTGAATTCTTAGTTAAACTGAGAGGGGGGGGGGGGTGAATCAGTTTAACACATACATGAGTTTTTTAAAATTTTCATCAGCTTATTTACAACTTATTTTTATAATCAACCTTAGTACATGAACAGTCTTAATATGTTGCAGCAAGTATTAAATTAATGTGTCATCAAACTTATTATGAGAGCAGCAAAAATTATGTAGATTTGGTAAATCATCTCAGTACATAGGCAACACAGATAGAGATAGCAGATATAAGTGGAAACCCATAAAGGGATAAAACAACATTTTATTATTGTTGTGATGCAAAGGCAAGCTCCAACTCCCTCTCACCATTGTTTTCCTGCAGGCACCAACCCACAGGAGGCTCCAACCTCAATTCTGCAAGCTACAACTTGCAAGGAAGCTCCAACTCCCTTCAATTTTCTGCAGGCACCAACCTACAGGAGGCTCCAACCTCAGTCAACTACAACTAAAAGCTATCAAGATTCAACTTGATAGGGAAGCTCCAACTTCCTCAATTTATCACAAGAAATTTTTGTTGATTTACCTCAGATATCAGCTCTATTCTGTAGCACGTCTTTCTGCTCCTTTCTTCCTAATATTCTTTGCCTCAATCTTCTATAATTTTCATTCTCTATCCTTACTCTCTCTTACTCCTTATGCATATCAATTTGATATTATATATAGAGTTCATTACATGACTATTTGTATTCCACAAGGAATTTGGAGTGAACAGCCATGACTCGTTGAATTCTGTCTTCTCATTCCTTTGTCCAACTCATTTAAAATTATAACAATATGTACAAATTTCCATGTTACAGTGGGATTTTTATTTTCCTTAGGATACTTGCCTTTGCATCACAAAAAATATAAAACAAATAAAACATTTACATTTTCAGTTACAGTATATAAACTTCACTCAGCCCTTGGCTTGCTAGTTTTTTCCTTTCTGTAGCAGTCATGCAGCTGTCCTGCATACTTTGTTCACTGTCTTTTGCATATTTTCCCATTTTCTGTGCATATTCACCTGTCCAATTCATTCCTATACATATTCCTGTTCACTGAATTTTCATCTCTGCACGCTCTCCTCTTATTTTTCCTTTTCCATACACATTCATCCCACTCCACTCTTTTTCCATTTTCTCTTTTATTCAGTTCCCTGTTCATTGCAGTTATATAAATGTTGTATGTACAACTGCGTTTTAATCAAACATAAAATAACTCTTGGCATTTTTATAAAACCTTTTTATGAACACATATATATCAGTACTCACAATATTTATCATGAACCATCAACAATTTAACCTTTGGTTTCATGTTTACAAGAAATGCTCATATAATATCTTCGGGCCCCATAGCATTTCACACTGTATAATTGAACCCTCTAGTCATTTTTAACTGAATACATTCGAAAGTCAAAAGATTGTAAGGTTAACTCCTGTTATCCTTTCGGAATTACCACTTAACCCACACTAGTCCACATATTTATATTTCGATTATTTCATAAACAACAAACAAACGCTGGCCCATACCTTGGAATATAAACTTCGACTTTGATTAAACCCGACTTCCAGTGATAATAACCTCGGCCTTTTCATTAGGCATAATGTATTCACATATATTATACATCCTTCCTAACTCAAATTTTAAAACCCGTAAATAAACTTTGGCGTAGATTAAGTCCCAGCACTAATCTTTATAATGTTCGGGCCCTAGCATTTAACATACCTCTGTGTAACTTTGTTCACGATCCAATGGTTATAAGCCTGTCGCACTGCTTCAACTGATCCGATGGATATCACTTGGTTAACTTGAACAAAAGTTAACATTCAATAGTTTCGTATTGGACTAGACCCCAACGCTTAAACGGCCCTTCATATCCGACGGTGGAGAACACATCGCCTTGCTCCACACGATTTGATGGATATCTCTTGGCATAGATGCACGAACGATAATGTGCGATATGAGTGGTTTTTGGGACCCCACCATATGCCACGTGTCAGCTTCTCTATGGAATCCCTCCGATTTCTTGAATACTACTTGCATGTCGAAAGCGGTGCGATGAAAACCAGAATCCTGCCCTTACTGTTCACTCCGCTCGTGGTTCCTCTCCTTCACTCAAGGTTTCATCCGCCTTTATTATTTATGAGTTCCGATCTTCTTTCTCAAGGTTCCATTCCTTTGTTCCATCATCGCTATGTTTCTCTTAGAGTAATTGTCAAATTCTAGGTTGTATCTATTCAAAAACATTGATACAAGCCATGTCAAATGTCCAATTAAAACGACCCCCACAGGGTTGGGTTCACGGAAACCAACCTTGGTATTTCATAGTTTCAACAATGCGTGTAGGGCCATCATTTACAATGTATTCTATATATAGGCATTCAACAGAAATACTCTTCGTCATATAGTAGGCACCTCATTCGACCAGTGGTCTTTTACCCTCAACACAGGTTTTGACGCACATTCTCCATACACTTTCATCATTAAATAGACAGGCAGTTGTTAAGGAGATTCAAGACATTTTATCATTGCCGTAGGAATTTAATTGTCAGGAACCTCTATATATATATGCACACAGAATTTAATTCGATCACTGCACAGATAACCCTGAAACAATTTCTTTCTTCACACAATGAGTTTACTTACAGGACTTTCTAGTTTTGGCCAAGTTCTCTATGCAGGTCTTTTCATTGGACTGTCCTCGATTAACAGTTTCCAATATTTCTCTTTGAATAGAGCGAAGTTACATCATTGTGCCGACATCCACATACTTCAAAAGGTGAATCACACGGAGACCCTTATTACAGAGTTTAAACATCACTAGTTCTCGTACAAGTTCTTATTGAAATCAAATCTCTTTCATATAGAATTTGTTTCAACAACTTCCTAGTCTGCCTCTTTTCCTTGTCTGCTGCTTTCTCTGCTGCCTCTTTTCCAAATCCTTTTCCATCAATGAAAACATTTCCAACACTTTGGAGGTACAGGTGGAATACTATGTTGGCTTCATGGAGCATTGGATATCTTGTCAGAGAGCATGCTAGATTGGGTATAAATCAAATCCATATATTGAGCACAAGAAATGACTTACTCTTCAGAAACAAAGCCGCCTTTATTAACTTCCTCAATTATAATAAACAAGAGGGATTTAATGAACCATTCTACCAATAACTAATCAAGAATGTAAGTTTTTACCAATCCACATTGACATCTCCACTCATCTATATGATTAGATATATGGGTAGAGTCAGAATGTTTTAATGAAATCAAAATCTCAGTTCTAATTTCATAACGAATAGATAATTGGAAATGGGTTATAAATGCAGTTCCCAAGGCATTAAAGTTATTAAATTAATCTTGTGTTAATTCAACATACCACTTAGTTTCTATACCATTAATATTTCTATAAAAAAGTCGTAAACAAATTGAGTCATCATTTAAGGAGTTAGAGGAACACATAAATGATCGGTCCTAACAGGAGTTGACGTATCTTCTCTAGGACTTCTGTTAAATTTTGGAATTTCAATTGGCAATTTGGTAGGAATAACTAGTCATCAAGGAGAACGAAAAATCAGATCATTCATTAGCAGGGATAAATATGGTAAGTCAAGCATTGAAACAAATGGAAATTTCCTATTAATGTCCATTTGTGGAGGTTGACCCTATGGATAAAGGTTAACTAGTAGTGGAGGATATCCTCAGTATGATGGAATGGGTTGAGAAAATGGTATGTTCATTCTAGGATAAGGAGGATTTTTTTAATGAGGATAATTGTAACTAGGTTTTCTAGCTCCATGAAAACCTTAGTAAGGTTGGAACGATTGAATTTAGATTTTTTGGCCTTGATAAGGCATTACTGGTATATTATTTTGACCAACGGGAATTTTTGGAATAACTTGGAATGGTTTCCCAGATGGATTTTGCATCATTCCAATATTGGGTTGATTGGTTGGTACCTATGGCATGTCATTAACAAGTTGGTTTACTTGAATCTGAAGTATGGAATAACCAAGAGGTGGAGCTTATAATGCACCCTAAAGAGGTTGGGTATATTTGATTTGACAAATACCAGATACCATTGGAATAGTTTGTATGTGGGATATAACCTCAACACGTTGACTCACTTGAGGTGCAACTTGGAATGGTTGAGGTATGAACTAAACATATTGGAAATTAAGAGCCTGGGGCATATCAAGGACAAATTGAGAGGTTAGGGTTTGAGTTAATGCCAAACTAGGATGAACGGGAAATCTAGGATGCCAAGGAATAGCAGCCATTCCTGGAAATGGAGGACCCATAGGAATATGACTTTAATAGGGTGGAGCACCAAATTGTAGCATTCGATCAACAAATGGTAGCATTCTAGCAACAGTTTGTCCCCATGTTGGAGGATAAGGATTATATGGAGGCTACCCCCCAGGAGGAGGGTACATGATGTAGGGTAGAGTATATTGTTGTAGGTGACCTAATCCACTAAGAAATAGACCATATTTATGCTCTAAAGGAGGTTGAGGTGCAATAGGTGGAAGGGGTTCTGAGGTTATCATTAAAGAGGGAACAGATGGTATTATTGATGAATATGGTAAAGGAGATGTCCATGGATTAGTCAATGCACTAGAAAAGGTTTCATAAAATGATTGGTAGTCATGTGGTATTGATCTACCACCATACAAATGCATTTTTGATGAAGTTACAAACATAGAATTTTCAAATGTGATTCGAGAAGGGGTAGCTTTAGAAGCACCAAATTCAGTAGTTTTCATTTTCTTATTCTTACGGCAACCAAGTGTTTCCTCTCGAGGTAAAGGAGGTAATATTTGTATTCTATTTGAATGGTGGGGTTTTTCAGAGAGATCTTCCATGATGGATCAATTAATTTTAGAAATTAAGACACAAATAAAATAAAAGTGGTAAATAGGAAAAAGGGTTTACCAAGTCACTTCAAACTACAGTATATTGTTTCCAGTTTATTTAGGAAATATCCTTGAATTATGTGTTTTATGTATCATAGTGAAAAAGGATGTCGACTTAGTTACCTATGGTAGGAAAACAACCTATCAGGTCTCCAAAAATATACCTGTAGGTACATGGAAGTGCAGCCTATAGTAGTGATCTCTAATGCATCCTATACGATATATTTTTCATACATGGAGTTCCATCTGATATACCTGAGGGTACGTGGAGAACGATATTTACATATGTGGAATATCAACTACCCCCATAATGTAACGTAGACAAGTAACATAGCTCCTACGTTTACTGAAATCAGAACACGTCTTCTAGCCTAGACCATTATGTGTGTTTTTAATGTTCCAAATGCTCCTTAGGTTAATTGAATTTACATTCATCTTCAATAAAGTTTCAATTTCAAGGCATACGATGTGAATTCAACTGAACTTCCTATGATGCAACTAACATGATGAAAATAGCTCTTTTTTTTTTTCAAGTCTATCTATGAAAAGGAAGAAACAAAAAATGATGTAGCAATCAAAGATGTTGTAAACAAGAGCTTTCTAATCATATATTTCAATGTATTATTCCAATACAATTCAAAAAAACCTATATGCAAGGGAAAAAATGGAATTTTTTCTTTTATTTTCCTTTAAATTTTCAAATGCAATGAAAATGAAAAAATGAAGCTATATCATTGAACATGAGAACTCACATAGACTACAACTTTAATATGAAAAATCTTTTTATTAAATCAACAATCAAGCTAAGTGTTCACAAACCCTAATTGACAAGAAGAAAGAAAAAATAAAATAAAACAAACTCTCATCAAAAGGCAATAAAACTCAAATGTAAACACATTGATGGCTTTAAAAATATAATGAATAGTTTAGAGACTCAGGAAAATCCACTAGATCAAATCAGAATTCAGAGCAAGGGAAAAAAATGATTTTTTTTATATCCTACAGGAACCATCGTAGTATAGGTGAAGGAACCAGAGTGACACATCACACAAATAGAGAGATAGAGATGCATTGGGTCGCTCTGTCTCAGACTGGAAAATGTGCTGGGGATAAGTTTGTTCAAAAGGTTAAAAAAAAACCCTACCAATCTCATAGCTATGTTTTTCTAAACCTAATCATTGTCTAAAGATGCCAATTTAAGTTGGATTGAAAGGTCTAAAATGACTAGGTTAAGGAAACCACTATAATAACATCTCATTCCATAGTATATTTGTCAATTTGTTTGACAAAAAAATAAATTTTTCAGACAAATGTGAACTCCCTAGATATAGTGGCTTGATCTAGAAACAACAAAAGTAAAAAACTAATGTTTTCCTTAGAGAAATTATAACATGGAGGAAATACCTACTTGGACTCGAGCACAAGTTCTCCTCTTCTCCCTGCTTATGAACTTTCGCTCTAGCTCCAAGCGCTATAAATGGAGCCTGTGAAACAATTATAACAAGAATGATAACTACAAGATACAAATAACATAGACTAATATCTTTAATCAATGAGTGAATAAGGAATCAAAATACATATCCATCAAATGGACATAAGTATAGGAAAACAAAGCATTTTTCATTAATGAAATGTGGAAGAATATTACAACCCTTTTACATATCTTGGCCATGTATATGTCTCCCACCTAAATTTTACTTAGCAAAAAAATGTAAACCTTAAATCACAAATCAAGGATCGTAATAGATCCTTAGCTAAAAAACAACATCATCAAGGCATAACTAAAATTCTCCAAAGCCAAACTAGACTCTATGGGAGGCAGTGAATTTATAGGGTAAATAAGGTAGTTTTGGTTTTACCAATATAGGACTTAGATCACCATATGGGGGAGGATAAGCTCTATGGATAAGAGATGAGACCTCTAGGATAGAATTTTGCGATCTCAATCAATATTAAATGGTTAAAACCACTTTAGAAGCTTATGGCAAGAGAAGATTCAAAATTATTTTTTATTTTTTTCGAAATTATAGAACCATCGTACCTACAACAAAGGAAACATGCTTTGGTCAGTGTAGTTGCTCAGTTATGAAACATGCAATAGTGCAGGTTGCTACAAGATAAAGTGTGATGGGTCCAAAAATTAGGTTTTTTAGTTAATTAACCGATATAACTTGGACTCTTTAGAGAGATAATTCTTAGCGCTTTGAAAAGGGATGATCTTAAGGTTTCAAGGATGTTGATTGATACGGTTTCAAGGCTATTTGAATAGATGTGACAAAATTTCCTATAACACACCCTCTCTAATTGAGAGTGGAAAATTTTATTTGTGTGTAGAAACCAAAAAAAATTTATTTGTGTGTAGAAACAAAAAAAATAACCCTTACTTTGGAGTTAGTAAAAACTCAGAAAGGAAGGATTTATTTTACTAGTGAAAAAATTCTATAACTAAGGTATAAGTGAAAGATTCAAAATGGATGAACAATTACTTGTACTAAGAGTTAAAAATACAAAAAAAAACTCTTACTTGTACTAAGAGTTAAAAATAACCCTTACTTTGGAGTAAGTAAAAACTCAGAAAGGAAGGATTTATTTTACTAGTGAAAAAATTCTATAACTAAGGTATAAGTGAAAGATTCAAAATGGATGAACAATTACTTGTACTAAGAGTTAAAAATACAAAAAAAAAAACGTAATCGTAATTTAAAAAAATGTTTCAAGGACTGGCATAGGAAGCAGACCCAAAGTATGGAAAATAATAACCCTAAAATTTTAATGTAACAGCCGTGAATTAAAAACAGTATCGAAACCAGATAATGAAAGGAATTGTAAGAGTATAAACCCTCTTCTTAGAGAGGTGGAATATATATATATATATATATATTCATTACATAAATAATCTCAAAAATTTTATTCAAAACCATGTAAAGAAATACACCACCATAAATGAAAATTTTCGTGACCACTGGTTTAACCGTTACCTGGAAAAGTTAACAGCGTCGTAATGGAGGTGTGCAACCTTATGACCTTTCTCACAGAAAAATCCAAGCTATAACCAATATATTATATTAGGAACTCGAGAAAGGAGATGGGACAATATTCCTCTGAATACCCTAACTTATTCCAAAAAAACCCCAAAAGACGTGCAAAGTGGCGAAAGTAATAGTATGAGAATATATGTATACCATAATAGAATTGCGAATTTAAATCAAACAAATTAATGATCAATAGAAAAACTATACACTTGTTGTGAAAACTAATTATAGTTGGTTTACCTTCGTCAATGGGGCAGTAAACGTGGAGTAAATCCACCGACTCGTTTTGAAAACTGAGAGTCAACTCAGTGTAACATTTGTAGATAATTTCAAAGTAAAAGGAAATAATTAACTATGAAACCCTAGCTGCAGAGGATCTTATCAGCGAAAACTCTCATCAAAATGAACGAGCAGTAGAACTGTGAGGTAGTCATTAGGATACACAAAAACCTAGAATAGAATTACATTGTTGATCAACTGAGGAATGATGTCAACCGTCTATTAGGATAAGTCAACATCTAAAATTTTGGCTACTTTAGATGAACGCCATGTATATCATGGAAACCTCCAAAAAAATTTCATAAATAAAACCTATATTATATGAATAACAACTTTCAAACTTGATAAATCGAAATACCACATTCATCATAACACAAAGAAGTTGGTCCATTTAAAAGGGATTAGGAGTTTCCAACCATCGTATATATCCAATGTAATTAAAGGAGTATCAAATCAATATCAATAAGTGTATATATGACAAGAACTTGATACATATAGAACAAGGTCTGCAAGCAGTGGTAGTCCCTGCTGGGCAGACCATAAAAACTTCGATAGGGAAACAATTTTAAGTGTACTTTCCAGCACAATTTACATTTTGTACAGAGAATGTGTCAACCAATTTGTGATCTATCTTCAAAACCTATAAAGGTACTTTTGATATTGGGATAGCCAATTTGTTATCATTTTTTTTTTTTAAGAAGTACAAAGATCCATTAGCATTGGGGTATAAAGAGATTCTATCACCATCACTTATTTTAATTAATTGTCTAAGGTCAAAAGCATTGATTCTCTGTCTTAATCTCAACTACCCAATTCATAGCTCCTCTTCCTCTTCTAAAAAGAAGAAGACTCTTGAATCATAATAATCTAAGTATCTAAAGTCATAATGATGTAAGTATCTATACAAAATACTACCCTTTTAGAATATTTGGCACAATCATAATAATGACGTCCTAAGACGTTCTTATTTGAAAACAACTCCCCTAGGTGCCGTTGTGTCAATGTCTGAGCCATTGGATTAAATGTTAGATGATTGAAATGTTTTAGGCCATTAGTTTTACAAGTAAAAGTTTTATATATGTTTTTTATAATGTTAGTTTTTTTTTTTTTTTTTTTCATAAGTGATTGAATTTAGGTTTTGGTGACTTTGTCAAATTACACAAAAGTAAAAATAAAAGTAAATTAAATAAAAAGATTGACATATTGTAATGAACATTTTAACTAGGTCAAATAAAAAATAAAAATAATACTAAACTATAAAAACAACCCATGGTATTGACTCATGGTATGCATGTGGAATGTGGTTTATGTAAAGGGGGAAATTAATATGGTCTAACTCTGGATCTACCAAGAGCCAAGAGGGATCAAATGTCTTGATATCTTGATATCTTGATATGAAAACCTCATTGATACCTCTCATTAATAATATAGATATAAACTAATTATTAAGAAAATTATTTACTAAACTATAAAAACAACCCATGGTATTGACTCATGGTATTCATGTGGAATGTGATTTATCTAAAGGGGGAAATTAAGATTGCCTAACTCTAGATCTACCAAGAGCCAAGAGGGATCAAATGTCTTGTTATGAAAACCTCATTGATCCCTCTCATCAATAATATGATCTAAAATAATTATTTAATAAAATTATTTTTAAGTGTTGATAACCATTATTCTTTTAAAATCTCACTTAATAAAATGTATCTCAATTTTAATACATCCAAATATACATAGTTTTGAATCATGATAACTAGGTGAAAACCAAAACTAAGTTGTAGCCACAAGTAAAAAATCACAACTCACAGAATATATCTAAGGTTGCAATGAACCCCATACATTGTGATGGACCTCATGGGAATTTTAGTGCACATAGAACACCACCCTAATAATTCTATAATCTTGATCAATTTAGAATAACCTAGGATGTGTAAAATATTTTAATAAGAAACTAGATTTTTAATTATGAAATATAAAACTATAACTTAAATTTGTGAATTTACTTTGTATTTTTTCTCTTATGTATATAGAGAAATAATAAACCAAGTTTGGAGTTAAGAAAATAAACCATAACATAAAGAACAATATCTCCTTCCAAAAATGTCTCCATATTAAAATGACATTCAATTTCTTGTATACCAAGACAATTGTTCTTCATATACAATTTCTGATAAGCATGCAATTGACACTAAGATATGTAGATGAACTTGAAGTAAAATCTATTTCTGTTAATAAAAATTCTCTTTATTTACATCTATGCTAGATAGATTGTACTTGAATGTATTTAAAATATCTTATTTAAGTTAATCACGAAAGGATTTTCACCCCCAATTTCCTATTTCAATATCTATAACAAAATTTGTATATATGTCAACATATTATGTTGGTTTACATATATGTTCTCACCCCCAATTTCCTATTTCAAAATCTATAACAAAATTTTTTGGTTGACCAAAACTAAGTTGTAGCCACAAGAAAAAAATCACAACAACTCACAGAATATATCCAAGGTTGCAATGAACCCCATACATTGTGATGGACCTCATGGGAATTTTAGTGTGCATAGAACACCACCCTAATAATTATATAATCTTGATCAATTTAGAATAACCTAGGATGTGTAAAATATTTTAATAAGAAACTATATTTGTAATTATGAAATATAAAACTATAACTTAAATTTGTGAATTTAATTTGTATTTTTTTCTTATGTATATAGAGAAAGAATAAACCAAGTTTGGAGTTAAGAAAATAAACCGTAACATAAAGAAAAATATCTCTTTCCAAAAATTTCTCCATATTAAAATGACATTCAATTTCTTGTATACCAAGACTATTGTTCTTCATCTACAATTTCTGATAAGCATGTAATTGGCACTGAGATATCTAGATGAACTTGAAGTAAAATCTATTTTTGTTAATAAAAATTCTCTTTATTTACATCTATGCTAGATAGATTGTACTTGAATGTATTTAAAATATCTTATTTGAGTTAATCACGAAAGGATTTTCACCCCCAATTTCCTGTTTCAATATCTATGACAAAATTTGTATATATGTCAACATATTATGTTGGTTTAAATATATGTTTTCACCCCCAATTGCTTATTTCAAAATCTATAACAATTTTTTTTGGTTGATAACTCTTATCATCAATATCTTTGAAAGCTCCATGATGGAAGAAAAATTTTCCTTGCATTCCTTCACGATGACTTGTTCTCTGCAACATATTATTTCTTCTAGGCTACTCTTTCCTATGTTATTGCCTTCTTATTTCTTATAGTCTACTCTTTCCTATGCTATTTCTTTCTTATTTATTATACGCTACTCTTTCCTATGCTATTTCCTTACAACGTTTCTTTTGCAACATATGGTGCAATTGCTAGTATAAGTATCTATTCAGATTCAGAAGATTTGGGAGAATTATAAACCGTAACTTATTTTTTCTATATTTTATTAATACAATCCTGTATGTTGGTTCTCCTTTCATACGGAAGATTTTCCCTTATTTCTATTTATCAACTAATTTTCTATATTTTCTCAAACAAAATTATGTCTATTATTTCTGGGAAACTCATTGTTATTGATTTTACTTAGCCAAATAGATAAACTTTTAAAAACAAAATATAGTATTAGAACAATCAAATTTTTAAAATCAAAATACAGTTTATAATACTAGGATTTAGATTTAGAGTAGAAAATCTAAAATGAGAGGCATCTATTTTCTCGAAGTATTGATGATTTAAGAATTAAATCAAGTACAATAAATTCACACCATGGAAAAAGTAAAAAAAAATTATGGGTGATTGTTTTTTGGGCATAAGAGAAAAAAGACCAAAACCAATGTTAAAATAGCCGAATAAACTATCTAATAAATAAACTTGGCAACAGTAAAATGGAGAATAGCAAGTGGTTTGAAAAGGGAAGCAAGTTCAAGTGTTAAAATAGCCGAATAAATTATTTAATAAATAAACTTGGCAACAGTAAAATGGAGAATAGCAAGTGGTTTGAAAAGGGAAGCAAGTTCAAGGACAAACCCAGGTTGTATTTTCCTCTCATGGATGGCATGGCGGGAAGGAATTGACAAGCGAGAAGCATTGGATTAGCCTATAAATTTTATCAATCTGACCCATTCAAGACAATAGCTTGCACCATCTGTAGTGTTCCTTTTTGTAGAAATTTGAATAATAGATGAATTATTCACCAAGATTATCCTGATTACACACTATTTTAGCTTCATGCATAATACATAACCTCTTCTACCATTGATCATCAATTTGCGGAATTAGAAGCAGTCGCATGCGCACATTAAAACATAATCAAGCACACATATAACACAGTATGTAATGGGGAAAGCTTACAGCTGAAAACCCCCAACTATCTGTATATTATAATGATAGATAACATGTAACAATACATAGTACAAAGCTCCTCACAAGCTCTCAGCACTATCTCACATGCTACACACAAAACAAGCTCAGATCATGCACATCCCATGCTTCAATCTGCTCCACCTGTCTGCCTGCCTCTACTGCGCAATCCAATATGAAGAATGAATAGATCCAAGTTCAAATCCCCTTGGCTTGTACTGTGCAATCCTCATTGGAAATCTCAATCAATGTGTGTGCAAATCTCATGCACAGCTATAGTCACAAGTGATAGTAGACTCACCCTTTCACCGACCTTTAACACTGGTCTCCACTGAACTATCCATGCACTGCAGTTAACTGATGTATTCTTTAGTTGATTTATGAGTTAATAATTAGTGAATTAATTAATAATTAATTCACACCACTCATCACTAGTGTATTTATCAGTTAGACTAAATACAACTAGTTCAACTAAGTTAAATCGAACACAACTCCATCAACTGTCTCATCAACTCCACCAAACTCTGCCACATGAGTTCTAACTGAAGTCAACCATGCAATAGCTCAACTAACCCCTAGGAATAGCATAATTCCTTATGTCAGCTGCATGTGCCACATCCAAGCATCAAACTGAAGTGCTCCAAGAGGATAAGATAATGTTTATAGTCTAAATATTATTAAGGGTTAATAATATTTGACTGTTCTATTTTTAGCCCGGCAATCTAAAAATAGAAACCGCCCAATGTCTAAAAATAGAGGTCCATCTATTTTTACCAACTCGACCAATCATCCATAAATAGCATCTTGCAACTCATAGACCATGATCCATATGTCTAAAAATAGACTTTTCGACAAAAATCACATGTGTGGTCCCCACCTAGTTTAGGTGATCACTTTCCAACTAGGATCAGGAAAGATGTTTCAGGAGGCCTCCTTCACTGTTTCTTGTTGCCATTTTCAACACTCCCTCTCAACAAGAAAGGATTTTCTTTGCATGCGACATGCAACTCCATGCATTCGCCCTGCAACCTTCACAAGCGCCATGCAACTCCATGCATCTGCTCTGCAACTCCTCTGAAACTGAATAGGCTCCAAACAACTCAATCAGTCTGATGCATCTATCATCAAATTCTTCGACTTCTGTTGGGCCCAATTTCACATGTCATCAGGAACCACTGCGTTGTTGAACTCTTGCACCCATGCACTCTGCACTTGCTGTCAACTCTGATTCGCGCTCCAGTATCCGACACTGTCACTTTGATCTGCCTGCATCAATCCAACTGATCATGCTACTGCTGCGCTGTGGGCACCTCGTAGCCAGGTTCAATTCATGATATCCACACCATCTCATGAATCCTACCCAGAAATCTCCTCTTGGGATTAATCATGCATGTCGCCCCACCTCTCACCTGGTGGTATAGCTGCATGCACTCCCTCTGCCCATCTGGCACGAAATTTCTCTGCATGAGTGGTTTCTTCCACTCCATGATCCTCATCTTGTGGTTGCTCCACATCCCAAGGTTCACTATTACCTGCATGCAAAACTTGCTCCCTCTCAAGCATCAATTGCATGTCTTTCTTGCACTTCCCAACAGTAGGAAGCTCCGTAGACATCCCATCTAATTCAAGTCTGTAGAGATTCTTTGCTCGAATCCCAACCTTCTTGACTTGTCTTGTTGCCTTGTGCCGAAGGAAAACTTTTCCTTCACTGAAGACAACTTCATACCCTTTATCCTCTAACATTGCGACTGAGATCAAATTCTTCTTTAAACCTGGAACATGCACTACATCTTGTAAAATAATGAGTTTACCTGACTCCCTCTGAAAGGTTATGGTACCAATTCTGGTCGCATTGTATCTTCCATTGTCACCCAACTCAACATGCAACTGGAGATCTTTCTCCACCAAGTCACTGAAAATATTCACATCTCCCGTCATGTGAAAGGAAGCGCCACTATCAAAATACCACCCCGATCCCAATGCACTAGACACCATGCATGCGATCAATGAGAAGTCCAGCTCAAATTGTGAGGCAAGAGCCTCACCAGCTGCAGCTCCAGCAGCCTGCTTGTTCTTCTTCTTCTGTGGACAATTCGTGGCGTAATGCCCATGCTCGTGACAGTGAAAACACTTCACTTTGGACATGTCACACTCTTTACCATCCGCACCGGATTGAGAAGCATTCTTCTTGCCCTTCCCCTTCCTTGCTTTGGCAGCCAAAGTGCAATCCTCTTCATTAGATTCCTTTGATGAAGATCCATCCCTGGTACTCCGCCTTATCTCCTCTTGCACAAGATCCGACCAAAGTCGCTCCCATCCTGGCAATTTTTCCCGACCATTGACAGAGTCCTGATAGGAGTGCCAACTCTTTGGAAGCCCAAGGAGAGCCAAGCTCACCAATTCCTCATCATCCACACTAACTCCTACACTCCCAAGCTCATCCCTGCAGTGGACAAACTTTGTCAAGTATACCGGAATAGTGTCATTCTTCTCCATCTTTATTTTCCTAAGTTTATCCTTGAGCGCCAACTTCCTTTGGTCACTCTTGCTTTGGAAAAAATCTGTCAAAGCTTTCCACATCAAGAATGGAGAAGCTTTACCATGCAGGCTAGATACTATGTGATCCTTCACGCCCTCCAATAGAATCCTTTGACACTTTTCTATCTTCTTTTGCCAAGCCTCAACTTGAGCGGCATCAGTAGGCTTTGGGACTTCAGCATCTATGAACTCCTTCAGCCCATTTTCATCTAACACCGCCTCCATCCTGTCCTTCCATGCAATATAATTCGAGCTGCCTTCAAGGGCATACTCCAATCGCAATCTGTTGAAAGACATCTCGACTTTCAACACCAAGAAAACACTGCTGCAAATTCTAATTCAACCAGCTCAAAACTCAACCGCTTCTGATCTGTGAGAACAAAGTATTTCTAGCATAGAGATCGACCGTAGGGGCATTTACTAGATTTTTCACCTTTCAAAGAAAGGATGAATCCAGAGGCTACCTGGCCCTCTTACAGACTCTGTCTACCGAAATAAAATGTAATCACTGTAATAGATCTGATGATCAACTTTGCTTTGATACCATGTATAAATTTGAATAATAGATGAATTATTCACCGAGATTATCCTAATTACACACTATTTGAGCTTCATGCATAATACATAATCTCTTCTACCATTGATCATCAATTTTCGGAATTAGAAGCAGTCGCATGCGCACATTAAAACATAATCAAGCACACATATAACACAGTATGTAATGGGGAAAGCTTACAGCTAAAAACCCCAACTATATGTATATTATAATGATAGCGAACATGTAACAATACATAGTACAAAGCTCCTCACAAGCTCTCAGCACTATCTCACATCCTACACACAAAACAAGCTCAGATCATGCACATCCCATGCTCCAATCTACTCCACCTATCTACCCGCCTCTACTGCGCAATCCAATATGAAGAATGAATATATCCAAGTTCAAATCCCCTTGGCTTGTACTATGCAATCCTCATTGGCAATATCAATCAATGTGTGTGCAAATCTCATACACAACTATAGTCACAACTGATAGTAGACTCACCCTTTCACCCACCTCTAACATTGGTCGCCATTGAACTGTCCATGCACTGCAATTAACTGATGTATTCTTTAGTTGATTTATGAGTTAATAATTAGTCAATTAATTAATAATTAATTCACACCACTCATCACTAGTGTATTTATCAGTTAGACTAAATACAACTAGTTCAATTAAGTTAAACCGAACACAACTCCATCAATTGTCTCATCAACTCCACCATACTTTGCCACATGAGTTCCAACTGAAGTAAACCATGCAATAGCTCAACTAACCCCTAGGAATAGCGTAATTCCTTCTTTCAACTACATGTGCCACATCCGTAGCTCAAACTGAAGTGCTACAAGAGGATAAGATAATGTTTATAGTCCAAATATTATTAAGAGCTAATAATATTCGACTAATCTATTTTTAGACTGGTAGTCTAAAAATAGACTCCGCCCAGTATGTCTAAAAATAGAGGTCCATCTATTTTTACCAACTTGACCAACCATCCATAAATAACATCCTACAACTCATAGACCATGATCCATATGTCTAAAAATAGACTTTGTGTCAAAAATCACTTGTGTTGCCCCCACCTAGTTTAGGTGATCACTTTCCAACTAGGATCAGGAAAGATGTTGCCATTTTCAACACTTTTATTAATATAAAATCATATATTTTAATATCTTTATTGAATTTTTCAGTTATAATGTTCCTAATGACACATTAGGAATCATTAATTTTAAAGAAATATTTATAAATAAAACACAAAAACTAATTTTGAATTATTGGTATTTCCATAATATGATTGTGGATAAAATGTATTCATTTTCTCCATGAAATTAATGAATAAAAGTTAAATACTGGCCCAGATGACATCTTTCGTCAAAGAGCAAGCCGTGGTGGAGTGTTAACTACTATCTTCATTTTACATTTTTGACTGATTGGCTATTCAATTCTCCAAAGAGCTATCAAACTTATGCTTGCAAATTATATTATGTAAACCAATCATAGTTAAAAATATAATGAAAATTTAATTATCACCGCAAATCATATATGTAATGTAAAAATAACAATATTATAATATTAAAATTATTAGAAAGTAAGTTCATTCATAATGCAAAACAATTTAGAATTGATAATAATAATTTGGGTACTTCGGTACTAATTCAGTAGACGTAATGGGCATTGCAATTTTTAAAACCAAAGCATTGAATTATTCACACTGGAACCAACTATTCCAACTTTAATTACAGTGATTTTAAATATTAGACATATTCTATTCACTTAATTTAAACATATAAAATATTAAATATTTTTGGAAATATTAAATAAATAAAACAAATAAAATATAAAGAAATAAGTACATATGAAATATTAAATATTTTGGGAAATATTAAATAAATAAAACAAATAAAATATAAAGAAATAAGTAATAATTGAAAATAAAATTAAAAAATAATAAACGCTTAAGAAGACAGGTTGGCGCTTATTGGGCTTAATTTTTTTTTTTTCTAAGTTAGAGTAATCTATTAACAGTGAAAAATATAGTACATCTGGCCTAGGCCATAACTGTGCCTATAGAGAGGCAATTTAAGCTGACAGTGACTTGATTTTGGCTGCCCTGCAAGGGGCGCCAGCTTGAACAACCCAGGACTGAAAAAATCCCACGCAGGGGATCGAGCTGGAAAGTCATTAACTTGAGACTAGGAGCATAGCTATAACACTGGACCATAACAAGACTAGACCGCTGTAAAGACTGAAACTGGTCTTTGACAAAAATTGGACCAGAGTTGAGAGAAACAATGAAACAGCAAAACACTCCCTCAGAGAGGGCCGAGAAAAAACAAAAGAGACAAGAAAGGAGGATCGAATTACTCATCAGGAGCAACCTCCTCGATCCTGCATCCGAAGTCTTCTGGTTCGCTTTGAGCATGGGAGAATTCAACATTGTGGTGGGCAGCAGTGGGAGCTTCAGTGACAGTGGCCTGAACGCGAACTGTGTCATCCTGCAAAGACGCCCTGGAAACCTCAGGCTGACCCCTCGTATCCTGCTGCATCGTGTCCATATGAGCGCCGTCGACTGGAGCTTGCTCTTCAGGCGGATTCTCCGGCATGGGCTCCTCCAAGAAGACCACGGAGATGGCCACAATAACTCGTGGTCTATTGAGAGCACAATCGAACGAGAAGAGGGTTGTATGCGACTGAGCAGACAGCGCATCCCCAGAAGTCGAATCTAACCTGCGGCCAGAACGGAGAAAGCGCCCATGGAGGAGGCGAGGGAGGTTGTCAGAATGCGCAGAGGTGTCAGACGGGGAAGAAGAAAGGGAAGGAGAATTCCTTCTGGCAGAACGAGAAGACCCCCTCCTGCACCTCATCCTCTGCCTCAGCCTAGGCATTTTTGCAGCTTTAACCGGACTGGAGCTCTGAAGCACCTGAGGGCACGTCGCAGGAGGAATGCCCAGAACCACCGTCGCGGACAAACAAGAGCCAGCTACAGAAATGTGAATGCTTTCATCGGGCTGCAGACAACAGGTCAGACGACTGCGCTTCCCTGTGGTGGTGCGCTCTCTGGCTCTGTCCAGAACTGAGTTACATCGCGAATTCATCGGCTGGGGGACTAGCGGCTCCATGGCCTTTAACGTTCCCTTCCTGCAACACTCAAAACGCCGCATTGAATGACCAGGCTTGCAAATCTTATGCGAGATGTTGTTGCGGCAGTCGAGGCTGCCTTGAACCTCCCCTGCGATAATGAGAATCGCCTTCATACCAAACGCCATTAAGAGCATGCTGTGGAGAAATTACTGCGGGCAAGTGGACTCAATGCAACCGTGAGGGATGGCATGTGGCCTCCTGTCCGACTGCTCCCGTCCTCTCACGCTCATTAACAGCATTAACACTCGCATCCGGGGTATTGGGCTTAATTATTACTTAGCTTAATAATAATAAATTATTGGAAACAATGATCCACAATCAGCGTGCCAAGTTCTATTGTCCGCACTGCCACTTGCCAAGCATGCCTTCAACCACTTCATTTATTTCAATCTATTGCACCTGCCAAGCATGCCTTGAACCACTTCATTTATTTCAATCTATTTCATGCTCAAATAGAGTATGGTCGACTATGAAATTATGATTATGCTCACTCTAAATGGACATTAATATTTCTGGATAAATCTATGTGTCTTTGCTGGTCCTTGAGCCATTGATACTAGGTCTGGATTTCAAGGTTTTAGTTTCAAGGTAAAGGGATACTCCTCTGGGTGCTCTGCACAAGAAGGTTGGAACAACCTAAAGAGGTGAGACATACTTGTTTTATTCCTCTAGACCATAAGATTGCATAGCTAAATGTAGCTATGCAATTAGGTTTAAAAGGTTGAAAACTGCATTTTCTACTTTGGGTCTTAGATGTGGACTGTGTTTTTGCCTCTTGTGCTTTCTATGCACTTGCCAATTCTTTGCAATTTTCTTTTATTAATCCCAAAAAAAAAATTTGAAAAAGTTGAAATTTTCTTTTATTAGCCTAGCCTAGGAAAAAAAAAATTTATTAACCCAGACAAAAAGTTGAAAATGTTGAAATTTTTCTAAATATTATTAAAAGAGAAATATAACTCACCAAAGTTTTCACAACGTTAAAATACATATCACGTATATTTTACTAAACAAAAATTTATAAAAACCATTTAAATGTTTAATATCAAATAAACCTGGAGAAAAATCAGCAATTACTTATTCAAAGCGAAAGATAGTTACATTTATTTTCCAGCTTCTGAATTTTAGAATAAAAAAGGTTATTAGATAAATATAAATGCAAACAACCTCGTGGGTGAGTGCAATAAGTAGAGTGCTTTGAGTTGGATGGACCAAGTATTAGGGTTGATCCCTGGAGCTAAGTGCCTCTATTATGTACCTTCCTTAATTTCCCTACATTATCAAGTGCCATAATTAGTGCCAACTAGCTTACACTGGGTACCATATGTAAAATGCACAAAATTTCTCAACGGTTTCCCAACAAAGTTTTTCTTGGGCAAAAGAAATACTAATGGAATGTAGAAACACATCCTAGAACTGACTTGATGGGATTGCATGGTAAACAATTTCCATCATTTGCAATTTGAAGCACGGAAAGGAGGAAATATAGTTAAATAGTAAATGAAATATGTTAGACATAAGAACTTATGATAAAATTTAATAAAAAGCTTCACCTATGCCAGAATCTAGAGTGCAGCTTGTTGGATGAAATCTAAATTTTAGGTAGTACTGTAGCTTGTTGGATGAAAACTAAATTTTAGGCAGTACAAGAGGAAACAAAAAGCCCAGATGCATCCAGTACTCTTTCCTCTTTTAAAAAGTAGCTACAAACTTCATTATATTGTATAGATTTCAATGAGAGGTCCAAGGATTAATTTCCTTGGTCATGAGAAAAATGAAACATTTGAGCATGTCTCATAGAGACTATTCACTGGGATCGCAATGAGTATGTCCTAAGCAGATACAACATGATAATAAAAAAATAGGATGCAGCTATTGAAAACCGTTAAAGACCTTTAAAGGCACAGCGAGAATGTCGATGCCTAAGGACATAATTATGTTTGAGCCCTAAGCTTCACCTACTCGAAATAAAAACCAATAATTCAAAAGAAAATCGTTAATTACTACGAGGTGCTAGAATTCAGGAAAAGATGAATGGAATAAGGTATTGTTAATTGATTTTTGTTCCTATGCCCTTTACAACAACACTAAAAAAATATCATACCTGATTGAAGCAGTTGGCCAAGAGGGGAAATTGGAAACTAGTACTTTTTGTTTGTTCACTTGTCTGTATTATTTTGTTTGTTCACTTGTATGCATTTTTCTACGAAAATGAAAATGGAATTTTTTGATGAAATTTTTCTGCAAAATTGCATTGTAGGGTTTCTACAAAATTCCCTCTTTCTGCAAAATTGTAACATTTTGCTGTTACGCTCCCTCTCTCAACTGGAGTTATTTTTGGAAACCACTGGAGTAAATTTCTAGAAACTATTGGGTCGTGAATACGACCAATTTCTAACACTTATTTTATCCATTTTTACTCTTATTTATCATATCATTTATTATAATTTATCATATAAATCCATTTTATAATTATTTATGCTCTTATGGATGAATATTATTTCTTCTCCTTTATTTTTAATAAATTGATGATTATTATGCATAATTTTATCAATGATGGTTTATTAATATATTTTGTAATATCATTCACCATTTTAGCCTCCAAGATATTTTCTAGATTGAAGATTTGATCTCCAAATCATCATCAAATATTCCAACTCAGAAATTCGTTGGAATAAGAACTGACAGTTTTGCGGTTGAGATTCTGGGCAAATGAAGAAGAATTTGGAAAATCCGGAACATGGGTTTTGTCCATAACGGGCCCAATTAACTTATTAAAGAATGGTTTGCCAAAATTCAGCCTTTATTGAGAGATACACATGGTTCTTTCAGCACACTTTTCTCAGATTTGTTGTTGCAACTGTCCTCCAAATCTCAACTGCAAAGACAAATTTGATTTTCTCTTGTTGAAAGATTGCTGGAAATATATTTTCTGGTTGATTAAGTTGTTGGGAGCAATCAAATATTGTTATGGGAGATTATATTTTCTATTTAATTTCTCCTCCTTCTGATTATAAAAGGAGAGCATGTATTGTGTATTGAGGAAGGATGGAGAACAATGAATAGATGGATCATAGTTGTTGCTTTTGTGAATTGTAACTTTAATTCAAAGCTGTATTATTGAAAGAACGATTCCATTGTAATATTGCTCCATCTTAATGATTAATTGAAGTTGTTGTTCCATTCGCATCAGCTGAAATAGCTTGAGCAGTCCCTGCTAGTGGTTAAGGGCCCGACCCCTGGCAGCGTGAACTGCTCCTCTGTGTTATATTTCCAATTCCTGCAGCATGTGACCGATTCGCTACATGCATGTTACTGTGATTTTATTTCATTAGTTTTTTATCATTTTACTATCTTTATGTATTACGCGCTCTGTTTATGAGTTATTTCATTATCGTATGATCTGAATCTTATTTCCTACAACATGGGTTAATTGAGATAGCATATTGCCTTACTTAGAACATCCTTGGATTCGCAGAAGTGATATTGGTTCTATCTTAATTCATAATTCCGTGTTTAATAGTTTATTGTTTTATTATAATGGATTGCGTTGTCGTTCCTTCCCAATTTAATAAGAGTCCTAATCCTTGAATTACTTATCATGTTATGCTTCGCTGTTCGGCATTTGATGTTCCATTCCATTTTTTGTTTCATTTAACTTTTGTTCATTTCAGAGTGCAGATACAAAGCTTTGCTATCTTGTTTGTCGTTCAATAGGATTTTCCGTTTAATAGAGTTTTGTTGTTCAATTCCATTAGTTAATATTTGTTGTTCGATTATTCTAGTTTTAGTTTGTTATTAATTTACATTGTTGTTCAGTTTCAATTCATTAGTTTCCATATTTTGTTCCTTTTAGTTATTTTCATTAGCACGAAGATTGAGTTTGCTTTCCTTTCGATTGCTTTAAAGATCACTAACTGTAGAGGACACTGGTTATTACTTCCAAGTTCCCAGATTGGTTATCTTGCATCGATTTCTAAGGGAAGGATTTATTGCTACTGTATCCCTGATCGATGTTTTGCAGATTGGTTTAATTAAGATTTCAGAGCATTTGAGTTTATGTTGTTGTAGTTAAATTTCTTTTTCAAGCATCCATTTACTCTTGTATTTCGAACACTGTACTACATATTGCAAGGCATTACTCTTGGATAAATTGCTGCCTCAGACTGAGTACACTCTTGAAATAAAAAGTCGCTCCCGGATTGATAATTAATGTGAGATAAATAGTTGTTAAAAATATACCTTTTATGCCTCTACATTTTGGCGTCGTTGCCGGGGAGAGTGTATGCCATTTAGAAAGAGTGATGCATATTTAATTTTTTCTGCTTGGGAAGAATTGGGTATTAAAGATGGAAGGTAAGAACCTACACACCGAGCAAGAAACACACTTGCTCACTGGCCCACTTCACAGTAGAATTGAGTGAAAGCTTAAGGTATGAATGAATTCTTGTGTTTTTTTTAGTTTTAGAGGTAGAATTTTTTTTAAAAAAATCTTGTAATTCCACTCGAGTGGTGATGTAAGCACCATCCATTTCACTAACCAATTGACAGGAACATTTTAAGGAGAATCCTCAAAGAAACACATGAATAACATCTTCTATTATGGTAATAAATGGCTCACATTGCAACTTTCAAATTCCCTATCAAAGATCTAGCAGGAGTGACACAAATGCACATAATTCCCCCATTGTCTCTACCAAATTTTCATGGTTTGACAAATGAAGATCCAAATACATTCTTATTTGAGTTTGAAATATTTTGTAGAGGATATGATTATTGTACTAATTATCAAAGATTGAAAGTGTTTCCTCTTACTCTAAAAGGAGCAGCTCTCCGATGGTTCATGAGCCTAGGTGGGGGCTGCATCCAAACATGGGAGGACATCAAGAACATATTCTTGAAGAAGTACCAAGACTACTGCAAATCCAATGAATATATTTTAAGTATGATACAAGGGGAAGATGAAAGCTTGGAGGACTGTGTGGAGCGATTTCGATACAACCTTCAAAAATCAAAGCATAAGCATTTGGAAAAAGAGATCTTGAAAACACTCTTTCTTAAAGGAATCAAAGATGAATTTTTAGAACCCTTAAATCTGATAGGAAAAGGTGATGTTTTTCAATTATCATATGATGATGTTTGTGAATTGTGCATAAGGTATTCAAGAGGAATTTCTAAGGCTGGTAAGAATTCTAAAGAAGCTTCTTCTTTCTTTTCTAAATTTGCTACAAGAACAAAAGACATAAGAGCTGAAATCAAGGTTTTATTTGAAAATTTCAAATATGATTTTATTAGCTCTCTAAATTCACAATTGAATGTTTTGCAGGTTCTGAAAAATCAAGAATTTGATGAAGTGTTTTGCCCTCATTACCGAAAGGAGCATTCCATATATAGTTGTTCTTCCTTATCTAATTTGGAAGTGACATATCAAAGAGATGGGGAAGTTGCAACAAGGTCAATAGGTATGGTTCAAAACACTTCCTCTCCATTCTCTTACTTGCATAATCCATTATGGAATATTCATATGTTAGGGCATCCATGCCAATCTCAATATAACCACCACCAATATTTTCTACAAGATTGGCATGATTCATCTTATGATTGCATGACTACTCTCCCTCATCTTGTAGCACAAACACATCTTCCAGCTCTTCCACAACACCTTGTTTGCCCATCAAAATCATCCACTCAACCCAATCAACTACATCATCAAGAGGCTCCATTCCCTACACAATCTCCTGCTCAACTCATTCCACACCCTCACCATAATAAACCAGTACAACATGCTTACAGTGTTGAACTTCAAAATTCACCCACCCTTCCCACCCATTCTATCTCACATGCACTATTGGAGAAAACTTACACTGAGATCCAGAATGCATCAAATCCAAAAATTGTAGAAGTTACGAACGAAAATGAGGTTTCTTCTATTTTGCACCAACAAACCATTTTAAAAGCTCAAGAACTTCATGATACGATGGCTATGGGAAATCAAGGAAGTAAAGGATATATTGAAGATTGGTTTCACTCCATACTTCAACAATTTTTGGTACCATCTTTTCAAGGGAAGTTGGCTTCTCATACCTAATTTTTATTAACATACATTTTTCAAATTTGGGTATGTATGTACTAAAGTTATTATTTTGGAAATGGCCCCACTGAAAATACTCTTATACGTAATCTTATTCATTCTCAAAATAAGAGTAGGATAGTGGAGAAAATAAAATAAATAAGGAAATAAAACAAACACATTTTTATTTTTGTAAAAATAGTTGTTTCTTTGTTGCAACACGCTGTGAAATCAACATTGATGATAAATATTATAATTTATTTTTGTATGTAAATGAATTATATTGCAAAAAACAATTCTAAAAACACTTATATTCATTTTTATCATCAATATGGAAAAATTGCTTGAATATCATTTTTTTGGCTTGCGAGCTTGATGAAATTTCTGAAAACACAGTTGGGACAGTCATGTTTTGGGGGACCAAAATTGAATATTTTTAAAACTTGTTTCCATTTTAAGTAGCCCTTAATGTCTACTTCCCAAACCAATCTACTTCCCAAACCAATTGGAATCACTCAATTTTTATTTGAAATGAAAAATTTAGAACCAAAACATTGACAGGGTGTCTAGTAGGAAGCTCAAGAACAGAGTTGGGACAGTCAGTTTCTGGAGGCCTAAATGACTATATTTTTAAAACATGTTTCTACGAGAGATTTATCTATGAATATAGTTTACAAATCAATTTTAATCACTCAATTTCGATATCATATGAGGAATTTATGACCAAAATACTGACTGCCTATCATAAATCAGCATTTTTTAAACTCTGTTTTCTCGGTTGTTCCTTAAAGTATTTGACTCATCAATTCTTCTTTTCTTCAAAACCTGTTTCTACCAGAGATCAATAAATGAATCTAATTTAATCTCCAATTTGAATTGGTTCAATCTGCCATCAAATGAGAAATTTATGCTTGAAATACCAACTGTTGGTCTGAGATGGAAAATCGAAAATGACTCTATTATGCAGGTTGTTCTAAGCAAGTTTAACATACCATTACATGGAATTTTTAAACCTATTTATATTGGAGATAAACCTTTGAATTAGCTCTCATTTTCTTTGGAATCACTCAAATTGGACAAAAAATAAAGAAGGTATGATTAAAACACTGCTAGTTAGTATCGTCGACCACTACTCTCCCGCAAGTAGCAAATATAATTTCTTTTATTTTTCCGTGGAATTTTTCTATAGAGTAAATACTTGTTAGTTTTTTTGCATAATTATTGGATTAGGAGAGCCCATGCACCTCTCTTTATCCATGATTTAATGTTTTATTGGAGGTAGACACTTGTTTTTTTACGGGTCCTGGCAGAACAAAAAATGTCAATTAATGGACGAGCAATTCTTGAGAGAAATTTTAGTGAAACAAGGGCATTTCATCCAGTTCATTACCTAATAGATTCATAACAAGAAGAAATGAAGAATTGGTTTCCATTTGAAGATTCATGTCACTGCTGCCAAACATTTTCAAAAGATAATTTTTTTCCATTAATAGATTTGATATTCTCTTAGAAATAACATCATAGTTGTTGTAGCTTAATAAAGTTTTGTTTCTTTTCTGATTCCTTTTATGTTTTTTTGTTTCAGTTTTTAATCTCTTCAAATTATAATTTCTGCTCCAGTGGAAACTGAACAATAAATACCCCACCATGCATGTTTCAATTGCAGAAGGCAATTCTTCAGTGGCACCAATTCTGTAAAAATTACTTTTTCTTGAAACCTGTACATAAACTTTCATTTCTATTTGATTGGATTTTCTTGGCAATGGATTGCATATTATCTTTGTTCTTTCTTCTATTTTTTTCCTTTTTGCATGTTTATATTTGTTTTTTGTTCCTCTTAAGGAACAGCCGCTGTTTCTCTTAAGAAGCAGTGTGTTTATGTGTTTATTTTTGTTGTTCCTTTCAAAAGGAACAACATTTTCGCTAATTAGTTTTGTTGTTTTTTTCAAAAAGAACAACATTTTTTGCATGATTTCGTTGTTCCCTTCCAAAGGAATAGCACCGCATGATTTCGCTATTCCCTTCAAAAGGAACAACACCGCATGTTTTTGTTGTTCCTTTGAAAAGGAACAACACTGCTTGTTTTTGTTGTTCCTTTCAAAAGGAACAACAGTTTCGTTGTTCCATTCAGAAGGAACAGCACCGCATGTTTTTGTTGTTCCTTTCAAAAGGAATAGCACCGCTTGTTTTTGTTGTTCCTTTAGCATTTTCACAGATTATTCTTGCTGTTCCTTTCCAAAGGAACAACATTTTCGCAGATTTTTTTTGTTGTTCCTTTCCAAAGGAACAACACTTTTTTAGTGCATTTTTCTTGTTTGTGAACAATTTTTTTGAGGATTTTTTGATTTTTTCATAACTTTTTGAAAGACAAACATACAATTTATGGAAGGATATAAAATTAGAGCTTACTGTAATCAGCAAATCAAAATAAATTGTCATTTTTAAGAAATTTGTTTAGTAATGATAAAAAAAAGGAAAAAGGCGCATGATAAATAACATAATTTTGCTATTTTATTACCATTGAATTAATCTGATCGATTATTTTTATCATGATTGGTTCTTTCCCACATGTTATAATTTTCTTTGATATTTATCTATTGAATAAGAATAAGGGCATACTATTTTTCTATTGAGATTTTTAGACTTCTTCCACCATCCCTACTCTTAAGGAGTGTCGAGCCATCCCTTATGAATAACTGAAGAAAAGTGTTGTGTGAAAAAGAAAAGAAGAAAAAATATTTATATATTTCATTAATAATTATTTTACAAATGGAGGATAGGGGGTCTCACCAAGAGCCAGCCTACCGTGATCATAGGGAAGGCAGTGAAGTGGCATTCCCATTATGGCCACCAAACCAAGGAAATGGTCCAATAGACAATTGAAAAAATCAAGAAGTCCTTGGAACAAGAGGTCTCATCACGAGCCGGCTTGCCCACCTTTCACTTCTTCCCGGTGAACGGCATTGTGGTTTATCTGGTCACCAAGCCAATACAATGGCCTCCGTCATGATATCCAATAAAAAATCACTTCCTCAGCATACATAAAGGACAATGGTTCCATGGGTAAGAAAGCAACTCTGTCAAGGTTATGGAAACCTGTGGGCAACAGAGCTCTGCTGATGGTATTGGAGTCACATTTATACACATCAATAGTTATATTTAACCCTTTTCTTATATTTAAATGTCAAATGAGATATGAATCCCTTACCTTTCCCTCTGAACCTATTATAAATGAAAATCATTACAAATCGATCATATTAGTTCAAAATGGTAAATAACGCAATTGTATTTATGTTTATTTTATGTTGTCCCTTCTCCTTATCCTTGAATCATTACAAAACACTTCTATATCTGTTTACGATTTATCACATGCATGGATTTCAGTAATGCGATAATTTGTTGATCATATCATAAGTATGTATGCCTTTCCATCCTATATAATTGTTGTACAATACGCTGCTCTTCTATTTTGCTGATTTGCCACAATATTGATACTGCATTTTTACAGAATTTTTTCTACTTGAACTTTTTTTGCATGCATCTTATATGTTGCCATTCGAAACTGAAACTGTGGATTCAAGAAAATTGCATACAGAATTGTGATTTGTTTACAGGAGAACAACAAGTATGGGGGGAAATTATATCCGCAGCATGATCATTATTGCAACTAAACATCAAAGGCTCGCGAATGCACACAATTCTTCAAACATTATATGCTTGCATGGCTTCTACCTTTTGCATCACTTTTAGTATTCGCTCAGCCTACATCATCTTCAACAGAGGCCAGTCCCTACATGTCATTCCGCATTTTTTTGGAGGTAACACTTGAGGTAAAATAGCATAATTTTCTGATTTATTATGAATTTAGGAGAATTTCATGAAAATCCATTGAGCATTTTTTATCATCATTCATTCCACATCTTTACCACTTCCCATTTTTTTAGACATGTCTCATCTATCAGTTTGGGGGAGTGTTTATTTATTTCATTTATTTCTTGTGACCATGTCCGTAATATTTTTTATCATCCAAGGATATTCTTATTCATTCTCAACACCTCCCTTATTCCATGTTTTACACCAAGCATCAATTTCAATAGATTATAGCAACCACCTCTTTTTGTTTTCTAGCATCGCATGAGGACATGCTAATTCTTCAGTTTGGGGGGGGAATTGCTACACATGATGGATGTTTTCCACTTTCTTTCTCATTTAAGGCATACAATTTCATTTTTGTACAGTGCAGAAATTGATTTGCATATATCTTTAAAACTATGAACTGAATTTTTGTGATTTCTGGATAACAAAGAAGTATCATTAAAATACACAAACCCAGATAATTTCACTCTAAATTAGTTCATAAAATTTCAAAAATTATGCACTATCACCTACAACCATTTTTTATATCTCATGATCCGTGCATCCAAACAATCTGATTTTTGAGAAAATGGTTAATGAAGTTTGTTGTTACTTATGTCACATTTTTATGCAACTTCATATACATATAGTTGAACGTCCACAATAAAAATTGTTATGCTTTTATCAAGATTGCTAAAATTGAATTTTCATTATTTGAGGAAAAATTCATTTGTTCCATACATTTCATAGTTGAGATGAACAATTTTCTTTGCTTTGTTAACACATGGGTTTTGTCTTTGGGTTGCATGAGAACATGCAATATATTCAGTTCTGGGTTGCATGAGGACATGCAATATATTTAGTTTGGGGGTATGTTGGGTCGTGAATACGACCACTTTCTAACACTTATTTCATCCATTTTTACTCTTATTTATCATATCATTTATTATAATTTATCATATAAATCCATTTTATAATGATTTATGCTCTTATGGATGAATATTATTTCTTCTCCTTTATTTTTAATAAATTGATGATTATTATGCATAATTTTATCCATGATGGTTTATTAATATATTTTGTAATATCATTCACAATTTTAGCCTCCAAGATATGTGCCATATTGAAGATTTGATCTCCAAATCATCATCAAATATTCCAACTCAGAAATTCACTGGAATAAGAAGTGACAGTTTTTCGGTTGAGATTCTGGGAAAATGAAGAAGAATCTAGAAAATCCGGAACATGGGTTTTGTCCAGAACAGGCCTAATTAACTTAGTGAAGAACGGTTTGCCAACATTTGGCCCGTATTGAGAGATACTCAGGGTTATTTGAGCACAATTTTCTAAGATTTGTTGTTGCAGCCGTCCTCCAAATCTCAGCTGCAAAGCCAAATTCAACTTGCTCTTGTTGAAAGATTGTTGGAAATATATTTTCTGTTTGATTAAGTTGTTGGGAGCAATCCAATATTGTTATGGGAGATTATATTTGCTATTTAATTTCTCCTCCTTCTGATTATAAAAGGAGAGCATGTATTGTGTATTGAGGAAGGATGGAGAACAATGAATAGATGGATCATAGTTGTTGCTTTTGTGAATTGTAACCTTAATTCAAAGCTGTGTTATTGAAAGAACGATTCCATTGTAATACTGCTCCAGCTTAATGATTAATTGAAGTTGTTGTTCCATTCACATCAGCTGAAGTAGCTTGAGCAGTCCCTGCTAGTGGTTAAGGGCCCGACCCCTAGTAGCGTTAACTACTCCTCTGTGTTATATTTCCAATTCCTACATCGTGTGATCGATTTGCTACATGCATGTTACTGTGAGTTTATTTCATTAGTTGTTTATAATTTTACTATCTTTATGTATTACGCTCTCCTTTTATGAGTTATTTCATTATCGTATGATCTGAATCTTATTTCTTACAGCGTGGGTTAATTGAGACAGCATATTGCCTTACTTAGAACATCCTTGGATTCACGGAAGTGATATTGGTTCTATCTTAATTCATAATTCCGTGTTTAATAGCTTATTGTTTTATTATAATGGATTGTGTTGTCGTTCCTTCCCAATTTAACAAGAGTCTTAATCCTCGAATTACTTATCTTGTTATGCTTCGTTGTTCGGCATTTGATGTTCCATTCCATTTGCTGTTTTGTTTAACTGCTGTTCATTTCAGAGTGTAGATACAAAGCTTTGCTATTTAGTTTATTGTTCAATAGGATTTGTTATTTAATAGAGTTTTGTTTTTCAATTCCATTAGTTAATATTTGCTGTTCGATTCTTATAGTTTTATTTTGTTATTCATTTACATTGTTGTTCAGTTTCAATTCATTAGTTTCTAGATTTTGTTCCTTTTATTTATTTTCATTAGCATGAAGATTGAGTTTGCTTTCCTTTTGATTGCTTTAAAGATCACCAACTGTAGAGGACACTAGTTATTGCTTCCAAGTTCCCAGATTGGTTATCTTGCATCGATTTCTAAGGGAAGGAGTTATTGCTACTATATCCCTGATCGATGTTTTGCAGATTGGTTCAATTAATATTTCAGAGCATTTGAGTTTATGTTGTTGTAGTTAAATTTATTTTTCAAGCATCCATTTACTCTTGTATTTCGAACATTGTACTACATATTGCAAGGCATTACTCTTGGATAAATTGCTGCCTCAGACTGAGTACACTCTTGAAATAAAAAGTCGCTCTCAGATTGATAATTAATGTGAGATAAATAGGTGTTAAAAATATACCTTTTATGCCTCGATAGAAACCAACTTCAGTGATTTCCTTAATTTATGGAAACTAACTGCAGTAATTTCTTTAAATTATGGAAATCAACTGCAGTTCATTAATTTCTTGTTGGGAGCTTCTGAAGTGGTCCATTACTCCCACTGCAGTTCTCTACCATGATCAATGGAACATTTGACACATAGCCAATAGAAGCTTGATGGAAGCTTGGCTATAAACTCTCCTGTTTGGTCCCCAGACTCACTAATTCAATCCATTCAGTTTTACACCATCAAACTAGAATTAGTAGAGCTTGGAAGCCCTTTCACATTTCTGATTAAAGTTTTTTCCCTCGTGTTGGACTGCGCATCGTGATCAAATTGAAATCAGATTTCTATTTCTGAAACGAAGGTTAGGAGCGCTGCTGGCCTATTCCACAAAAGGTCTCCGTGAAATGTGTGATTATATTTTTCGATTGAGAAATTAATAGAAGGAATTTTATAACTTGATTGAGTCAAAGCCATCATTAAGACATTATGGTGGAAATACATGTATTTACTGGATTGAGGTAAAAAACTAGGTAAATCGGGTGATATTCGTCAAGTAGATCGGGTGTCATCTCGAAGTTCTACTTGTTAACCGCACGGAGTATTGATTAAACTTGTATTCATAAGTTTGTGAAACTCTATCAAGTATTTCTTTTCCAAAGCTTCTTAAATGAAGTTCACGTGAATCTAAATTAAATCTATATTGATGTTTTACCAATACCAAGCGTAATAGTGGAATTTTCAAGGTTGTTTGATGTCAAAGATTTTTATCAGATAACATATCATAAAGGAGAGATAAAGAAGGCCGTGAAGCAAAAGTCAGCTCATATTTGGTGATTTTTATCAGATAACATATCATAAAGGAGAGATAAAGAAGGTCGTGAAGCAAAATTCATCTCATATTTGGTGAGAAAAGGAGGAGCATCTTTATTCAGTTTTTCATGTATTGTGAGCCATCAATGGTTGGAGGTATTTAAAATCTACTGGGCAATTTTTACTTTTCGATTCTTTTTAAAATATTTATTCCACATTTTTAAGAATCGATATTCAGTATTATAGTTTTATATTATGCATTAAAGAATTTTTATTTAGTTATTAAAACTATCATTTGGTATCAGAGCAGGCTTATCTCTACCTTGGTAATTATAGACATAGTTTGGCTAAATGTTTTATTTTTATTTTATTTTTATTTTCTGAATTAACACATTTATTTGGAAATATGTCTGCTCATTTTTTTATGCATATAATATTTATTTATATGAAATTTGGAAAATATGCTCGTATTTAGTTTGCTTGATTTAATTATTTAAGTTTTAATTAAAACATGTTATTATGAATGAGAATACAAGAACCATGGTTAAATGTCATGCATGAATGTTGTAGTTTTATTTATGCAAATTATCAGTTGATTTTATGAAAATAATGTCTAGTGATCCATATAATTTTAATTAATTAGAGAATAGCCACAGCATCTCTAATTAAATAAAATTATATATTATGATTGATTAGGATCACATAAAGAATATTTAGACATTAATTGTAATTAATTATATTAAATATAATAAATTTTATCCCATAGGAATTTTTATTATATTTAAGTAATTAATTAGGATAAAATATTCATAACTTACCCATAGGAGTTATGAATTAATAAGTTTTATCATAAAGTTCAAAAGATTAATTGAATATGCTTGAATTAAAAATTTAGTCCATAGACAATTTTTATGTCATTAGATTCAATTTTTAAAGCATGATTTACATTGGTAAAGCATGAAATTTTATTTATGCCTTAATTTTGACATAAGCATGTGTTTTTTAATTTTATGCAGTTGTACAACCTACAAATTTCTCTGAAATTCGTACTGATATCCCTAAACTTAAGGTAGATAACTATAAGGTCTAGAAGGAGAGAGTTCTCCTTCATTTGGGGTGGATGGACATAGACTATGCTATTAGGAAAGATGAACCACCAGCACTCAATAATACCAGCACTACAGCGGACATCACGCTTTATGAACGATGGGAACGATCTAATCGTCTAAGCCTGATGTTTATTACGACTAAAATTTGAGCTGGTATTCGTGGTTCCGTTGAACAGCATGAAAAGTTCCAAGACTCACTTAAATCCATTGATGATCAATTCGTCACTTCAGAAAAGGCACCAGCAAGGACACTAATTATGAAGTTCTCATCCCTAAGGCTCACCAGTGTAAAAGGTGTGCATGAGCACATCATGCAAATGAGAGACACTGCAGCTTAATTGAAGAAAATCGAGGTTGAAATATTAGAGTTTTTCCTAGTGCACTACATCCTGAACACCCTTCCACACCAATACGGACCCTTCAAAATCTCATACAACACACATAAGGATAAATGGTCAATTAATGAACTTATGACCATGTGTGTTCAAGAGGAAGAGATACTGGTGATGGAAATGGGAGAAATTGCAATGCTGGCAACGCGAGGAAAGGGCAAATCTCAAGCCAATCGGAAAAGGAAAGAAAAAATACCTCGCCAAGCCGATATCAAGAAGGATTCCAAGTGTTTCTTCTGTAAAAATAAGGGACACATGAAGAAGCAATGTGCCAAATTTTAGAAATGGCTTGCAGAAAAAGGTAATCCAATCTTGTTTGTTTGTTATGAATCTAATATGGTTAATGTCAATATTAAAACTTGGTGGATTGATTCTGGATCAACAATTCACATTTCAAATTCCTTGCAGGGTTTGCAAAACCTAAGGAAGCCAGTGGGAAGTGAGCAAAGCATCTTATCAGGAAACAAGATGGGCTCACATGTGGAGGCTATAGGAACATGGTATTTAACTTTAAGTAGTGGCTTTGTTTTAGAATTTGAAAAGACCTTTTATGTACCAAGTTTTTCTAGAAACTTGATTTCAGTTTCAAGGCTTGTACCTTTTGGATATTCCTTTAAGTTTTCAGAAACATCTTTCAATTTATTTTATAAATCTGATTATGTTGGGAATGGTATTTTGTCTAATGGTCTTTACTGCATTAATTTACAAAACAATGTCACTTATGATTCAATGCATGTTCACACTGGTATTAAAAGATGCGTTATTGATGAAAATTCTTCTAAATTATGGCACCAAAGACTAGGTCATATCTCCATAGAAAGAATTAAAAGATTGGTAAATGAAGGAGTACTTAATACTCTGGATTTTACTGATTTTGAGACTTGTGTGGACTGTATAAAGGGAAAGCAGACCAACAAGTCAAAGAAAGGTTCCAATAGGATTTCAGACATATTAGAAATCATGCATACTTATATATGTAGTCCAGACATGGACTCACATGGTCAGAGATACTTGATCTCTTTTATAGATGATTACTCACGATATATGTATCTCTACATGCTTCATAAAAAGAGCGAAGAATTAGATGCTTTTAAGATCTTTAAGGATGAAGTAGAGAATCAATGCAGCAAGCAAATTAAGATCATGAGATCAGATAGAGGTGGAGAATATTATGGTAGATACATATAAGATGGACAAGCACCTGGACCATTCGCAAAATTTATTCAAGAGCATGGGATTGTTGCCCAATACACCATGCCTGGTTCACCTGACCAGAATGGTGTAGCAGAAAGAAGAAACCGAACATTATTGGACATGGTGCAGAGTATGCTTAGCAGCTCCAATCTTCCTAAATTCTTGTGGACTGAAGCACTTAAGACGACAGTGTATATATTAAACCGAGTTCCAACCAAGGTTGTTCCTAAAATGCCATTTGAATCATGGAAAGGTTGGAAACCGAGTTTGCGACATATGCATGTTTGGGGATGCCCGTCTGAAGTGAGAATATATAATTCACAAGAGAAGAAGCTGGACCCAAGGACCATTAGTGGGTATTTAATTGGATATTCTGAAAGGTTTAAAGGTTACAAATTTTATTGTCCATCTAACAGCACTAGGATTTTGGAGTCAAGAAATGCAAAGTTTCTTGAAAATCACTTGATCAGTGGGAGCGATCAAACTAGGAACATAGTTTCTGAGAAGGATCATTCAGAATCTCAACCTTCCATCTCAAGTGAAAGATTGGTTATTGTTCACAGCACCCCTCAAGTACAAACTGGTGTTGAACAACCAATTTTTGAAGTTCCACAAGCTGCTGACGATATTCCAGTAGATCAGATAGTTCAAGAATTGCTAAGAATTTTTGAACAACGAATTGAACCACATACTTCTCAGGAAGATGGTGGTACAACATTAAGAAGATCTACTAGACCAAAGAAATCAGCAATTCCTGATGATTATTTTGTGTATCTACAAGAATCTGACTACAAAATTGGAGCCAAAAATGCTTCCGAGTCTTTTTCACAAGCCATGAGTTGCAAAGAATTAGAATTATGGTACAATGCCATGAAGGAAGAGATCAATTTTATGAAGAGTAATGAATTCTGGGATCTTGTTGAGTTGCCTACTGGTGCAAAAGCCATTGGATGTAAATGGGTCTTTAAGACAAAGAAGACTCATTGGGCAACATTGAGAGATACAAGGCTAGACTCGTTGCAAAGGGATTCACTCAAAAATAAGGAATTGATTACAAGGAGACTTTCTCTCCCATATCTAAGAAAGATGGCTTGCGCATTATTATGACATTAGTAGCCCATTTTGACTTGGATTTGCACCAAATGGATGTGAAAACGACATTTCTCATTGGAGATCTAGAGGAGGAGGTTTACATGAAACAACCTGAAGGATTCTCCTCTAGTGATGGTAAGCATTTGGTTTGCAAGCTCAAAAGTCATTAAACGGATTAAAACAAGCATCCCGTCAATGGTATTTGAAATTTCATAATGTAATTTCTTCTTTTAGTTTTGTAGAAAACATTATGGATGAATGTATATACCTTAAAGTCAGTGGGAGTAAAATATGTTTTCTTATTTTATATGTGGATGACATTTTGCTAGCAACCAATGATAAGGGTTTTTTGCAAGAGCTGAAACAATTCCTCTCCAATAATTTTGATATGAAGGATATGGATGAGGCATCTTACGTCATTGGCATTAAGATTCATAGAGATAGAATTTGATGCATCTTGAGTCTATCTCAAGAAACCTATATTAATAAAATTTTAGAGAGATTTCAGATGAAGGATTGTTCACCAAGTGTTGCTCCCATTGTGAAGGGTGATAGGTTCAGTTTGAACCAATGCCCAAAGAATGATTTTGAAAGGGAACAAATGAAGAACATTCCATATGCTTCTGCTGTCGAAAGCCTAATGTATGCTCAGGTTTTCACAAGACATGACATTGCATTTGTTGTGGGAATGTTGGGATGATATCAGAGTGATCTAGGTTTAGACCACTGGAGAGCTGCAAAGAAAGTAATGAGGTACCTTCAAGGAACCAAAAACTACATGCTTATGTATAAACAGATGGACAATGTGGAAGTAATTGGCTACTTAGATTCTGACTTTTCTGGATGTGTTGATTCATGCAAATCAACATCAGGATACATTTTTATGATGGCCAGTGGAGCTGTATCATGGAGGAGTGCCAAACATATCTTAATTGCCACTTCTAGTATGGAATCCGAGTTCGTCTCCTATTTTGAGGCTACTTTAGATGGTGTATGGCTTAAGAATTTCATTTCTGGGCTTATAATTATGGATTCTATCTCTAAGCCATTGAGAATATATTGCAACAATTCAGCCGCTGTTTTTATGGCTAAGAACAACAAAAGTGGGAGTCAAAATAAACACATCGACATTAAGTATTTAGCTATAAGGGAACGTGTTAAAGAAAAGAAAGTGTTCATTGAGCACATTAGCACTGAATTGATGATCGTTGACCCTTTGACTAAGGGCATGCCACCGTTTAAATTCATGGATCATGTAATGAATATGGGACTTGGTTCCATTATGTAGATTCTCATTGTATGAACAATGTTATTTTTAATGAAATTCTTAATTATTGTGATGTTTTCCTCATATTTATGTGCACCATAATTTCATTTGAGAGAATTCATCTATGTAGAACCAAGAATAAACATGGGGTTTATTCATTAAGAAAATTTTGCCACATAAATTTTAATAAGAATAAATACATAGTAATACATGGAAGATAATACTCGTCATTAGAGGACTTATCGCCATGATTCATGTATCTATTGCTTAATACAGATTATCAATGGGTTTTAAAATGAGACATTAAGTTTGGAAGTATGGACCAAGTGGAAGAATGTTACGCTCCCTCTCTCAACTGGAGTTATTTTTGGAAACCACTGGAGTAAATTCCTAGAAACCAACTGCAGTGATTTCCTTAATTTATGGAAACTAACTGCAGTAATTTCCTTAAATTATGGAAATCAGCTGCAGTTCATTAATTTCTTGTTGGGAGCTTCTGAAGTTGTCCATTACTCCCACTGCAGTTCTCTACCGTGATTAGTGGAACATTTGACACATAGCCAATATAAGCTTGATGGAAGCTTGGCTATAAACTCTCATGTTTGGTCCCCAAGCTCACTAATTTAATCCCTTCAGTTTTACACCATCAAACTAGAATTAGCAGAGCTTGGAAGCCCTTTCAGATTTCAGATTAATTTTTTTCCCCTCGTGTTAGACTACGCATCATGAGAAAATTGAAATCAGAATTCTATTTCTGAAACGAAGGTTAGGAGCACTGCTGGCCTATTCCACAAAAGGTCTCCATGAAATGTGTGATTGTATTTTTCGATTGAGAAATTGATAGAATGAATTTTAGAACTTGATCGAGTCAAAGCCATCGTTAAGACATTGTGGTGGAAATACATGTATTTACTGGATCGAGGTAAAAATCTGGGTAAATTGGGTGAAAATCATCAAGTAGATCGGGTGTCATCTCGAAGTTCTGCTTGTTAACCGCACGGAGTATTGATTAAACTTGTATTCATAAGTTTGTGAAACTCTATCAAGTATTTATTTTCCAAAGCTGCTTAAATGAATTTCACATGAATCTAAAGTAAATATATATTCACATTTTACCAATACCAAGCGTAATAGTGGAATTTTCAAGGTTGTTTGCTGTAAAGATTTTTATCAGATAACATATCATAAAGGAGAGATAAAGAAGGTCTTGAAGCAAAAGTCAGCTCATATTTGGTGAGAAAAGGAGGAGCATCTTTCTTCGGTTTTTCATATATTGTGAGCCATCAATGGTTGGAGGTATTTAAAATCTACTGGGAAATTTTTACTTTTCGATTATTTTTAAAATATTTATTCCGCATTTTTAAGAATCGATATTCAGCATTATAGTTTTATATTTTGCATTAAATAATTGTTATTTAGTTATTAAAACTATCATTTGCATTGCAGGGTTTCTACAAAATTCCCTCTTTCTGCAAAATTGCAACCTTTTTTTTGTTCACTTGTCTGCATTTTTCTATGAAAATGAAAACGCCATTTGCTGATGAAAGTTTTATGCACAATTGCATCGCAGGGTTTATGCAAATTCTCTCTTTCTACAAAATTTGCTCTGATGGATTGAAGAGGAGGGGTAGAAATTCCTTGTGATGGATTGAAGAGGGGGATTGAAGGGGCACAAGAGGGTGGTCGAATGAAATTAAACAGGGGGCGAGAGCATAGAACAGGTGACAAGTGGGCATAGAATAAGTGATAGGCGGCGATAATAATGACAAGTGGCATGATTGTCGTTGAAATGTGGCAGTTTGAAAACTTTGGATATGTATGGGTGCACAAGTTCCCCTTAACATTAAAAGATTTGGAATTAATGCTAGTTGCAAACTAGCATTAGACTAACATTGATTTCATATTTAGAAGTTAGTATCCAAAGTTTTTATAAGATAGAAAAAATTGTGCCCTTTTTCTTGCAATAAGAGATCGAAATAAAAACTTTACATTAAATTTATTTAATCACATGACTCCTTTAATTTATTGAAAACCTTGAATATAGTTGCTAATCAAAGTGAATTAATGTTACATCAATGCCTATCGATCGCAAGAGTCCCTGCTATGCCGCAGTAGCAGGGATACATAAGTGTTCCGAGAGATAACAAATAATAACGTATAATGAACGATCATATTTACATGGTCCAAATGTCTATGCAATGAAACGAGGGACATAACTAGACTATAGTTATAATCTCTATAGTTGAATTTTTAGACATAAAATAATTAATAAAGCAATAACCCTTTTTAATTAGGCGATATTCATATTTAAGGTATAGTTCAACGAAATTAAGAGATTATTTTTTTAGCTGTTAAAAACTAGTGGTTCTTTTTATACACGGAACCTTTTATTTTAGATATTTAGATCATCACTCTAAATTGATTAGAAATAATTTTCTCTTCATATTCATATATATATATTACAAGGTTATAATATGTGTAGTTATTAACAAAGGACCAATGTTATAATAAACCCAAATTTTCTAATAATTTAAGGTGGTGATGTTTAAAAAATAAAAAGAATACAAAATAATTTTTATTAGAAATTGGTAATGTTGTTAATTATCTTATATGTATTATATTAAAAAAATACAAGGTGTAAATGGGAATCTTTACCAGCACTATGCCAAAATTTAGTGATACAACTTCAAGTTATATTTTTAGCTAAAAATTAGTGATATAATTTTTAGTGAAATGATAATTTTTTTTGTTGTTTAATTCATTTTTGAACATATAAATGGATTTTTCATTATTAATATCCTCGGTAACACTTAAATTATACAAAATTCATATCTTAAAAATTGTGACTCCAACATATCTCTATCGAATTTCAAGAACAATTGACTAAAAAAAATAAAAAAATAAAAAAGATAAAATGTTGAATATTTAGACTATAAATTTAATGTAATATTAGGTTAATACAATGTATTAATTATGATTTTGGTTTAATAGTATATGAACTAATCCCAAATGGTGGAGATGAACATGGAAACAAACAAGATGCAAGGGGCATTCAATACCCCACGCGTAAAGGGAATGAAATGTAACGTAGAAGAAAAATTGTGCTCATTATATGAGAAGGCTCCAGAAGAAGCACAGTTAATTTGGTTCATGTGGACATCAGTGGGAGATATTGGAGGGAATTTGGTTACAGGAGGAGTGTTGTGGTCAGAATTCTATTTTCTTGCAGTGCAAAGTAGTTGTTGGTGCAATTTATACCCTATCTTGCCTCCTAAAAGGACATTGGAGTATAATCTTCCATTTAATAGTTAGACTAGTTAGAATATCGAATTGGTGATAAGATTTGGTGACCCTAGCCCATCAGAGGAGATCTGGTTATAAGAATAATCATTTAACTTGTGGAGTGAGAAGTGTTTGATTTATAGCAGCGTCTCTGAGTGTGCAACAGAGGGGATGTTGTCTTCCACTGGGTTATTTTGTTTAGCAGTTCCATAATTCTAGTTTTGGTAAGAATTTTAGAGGCTAGCTGGAGTTGGAGGTGGATACCACTACCATTTATTGTCTACATTAGAAGGTTTTTAGTGTTGCATCTTCAGAATCCTTGTCTTGGGCTTCCAAATGAGTGAGGGCTTCTGTGTCTTTTAGTTTAAATTTTTATCAGTTTTTTGGAAATTTGTCAATGTTGGTGGAGGAAACTTATGATATACACATTAGGTATTTATCAACCTAGGACCTAGCAGAGTCCTACTCCCTGTTTGTGGGATTCATTTGCAAGGGTACCTCTGTGGTTGTAACACCCCCAATTTATGTGTTGAAATTTTAAAGTTTGACATTTGAACTTTAATCCTAAGGGGAGTGGACCCCAAAGGATAGATAAATTATGGATGTAATTCAATATTTTAGTTGAAGAAATAAATAAAATTTCTGATGTGCATATAGACCAAGAATGAGATTTAGAGACCACTTGCTAAATCCATGAGGATGGATAAGGCAAGTATTCCCCTAAACTCCTTCAGAAATCCTTGAAGGGAATTATTTCTAATTTAGATTTGAGGAAGAATCTAAATTTCCCCAATCATGAGGAAAGTAGTTGGGAAGAGGTGGAAAGCTGGAAAAGCTGAGGAAAAGCATAAAACAGCTTTAAATAATCCCAAAAATGGGAAGCCTAGGCAAACAGGAAGAAAAGCATCCTGCTATTCTGGACGCAGAATTAGAAACAGGCTTGGGGAAAATAGCTTAAATAAGCTGCTCCTAAGTAGATCAAGGGATTATTGATCTGTGGTGGAGTTGGTCTCAGCTTGGGGGTGAGTTCTGGGAGAAAAATAGAACTCTACGGTTGGGAGGTTGGTCTACTGCATGAATGGTATGTCTTTAAATTTGATGATCTTCTATTTTAATCAGTATGAATTGGCTACATATAAAATTTAATGGAATGGTATGATTGATTTTAGTACTACATTTAACAGAATCTATCTTTAGGCATTCACCTTCCAGATTCTATTTAGTTGTAGACCAGTAATCCATAGAGTAGAAACCCACAGAAACTTTAAACCAAAGACTGTTTAAATCTGAAGGTACTTAGTCTCCACAGATAATTAAATGTTAACTGGTATTACATGTATTTATACAAAGGTGAAAGTATATGCTCATATGTATGCTAGAAAAATATTGTAACAGCATTGAAATTTACATGGTATAATAAAAGAGAAGAAAAAAAAAAACATTAGAGTATGTATTTCGAAATTTTGTAGCTTAAGGAGAACTTCTACTCTATAGATGTGTTATATCATTTATAGCATTCATAGTGTATATGGCATTCTTGAATCTACTTCTAATCCTTGAAATAACGATTATAATAAAAGCCTTAACTTATAATTAATGCACACTACTCAATTTACTATTGAATATATATATGCAAAACAACCATAAAGATAAGCACCGAGAGTTAACGCAATAGCACATGTTAACAACAATTACAAATGAGTAGTGGGTGGAAGTAATATAGATATGAACACTATAACTATGCGAAATAAATGAGTGGTCAAACTATACGAATTCATGGAGATTATTTAAATTATTATGCATTGGACCTGCGTTAATTCAAGACTTCTGAATTGTACAGAGATTACTGTTCACGGTGTTTAGGTCCTTTTTAAACATGATATGTAAAGGAACAGATGTAAAATAAAACGATGATGTATATATATATTTTAAACCTGTATTATTAAACATGCATGTAAATACGATCTACGATTACTTGTGCTTCGTTGTTTCTATCTTGGTTGTAGCACAACCATGAAATATATGGGAGCGCCGAGTCAAACCATTACGAATTTTGTTCATACAATTCAGTCACGACTTCAAATTCCGGTGGTGACAAATCGATTTCTGATTTAAACCCACTTCGGATGAACTATTAAACAAGAACGAAAGCAAATATATTTAGGTGGATATAAAGGAAATACGTAGCTACCTGACTGGTTTAATTGATTAAATTTCAAACCGGAATGGGAAGTTAAGGTATTAAAAATATATATATAGATAAAACATAGGTATAAACATGAATTCTACCTGCGGCATCAATCTTCGAGCTATAAACCATGCGGTAACAATTGCGGCTAGAAAATGGAGGTAAAAACGAAATACAGACGTATGTAACTAATTATCCCCTGCAGCATATAAACGTTGAAGTTGTAAAAATGATTGGTTAAATTTTGTGATTAAATAAGACGTCGAACTCACAACAGCATCGTAGATTAATCCTTAGGGTTATATATATGAAAGACGAAATGAGATTTCACTACGTGAATGGAAATCGAAACAACCTAACCAGTGAACGAAGGGAGTCTGTGGATGAATAAATTTAGGAAAATTGCCGAGTACTCTGGCACAAGGTTACTCAACCTGAACTCGGTAAGTCTACATGCGACCAACAGAGGAACGATCCCGAATGACAAACCCTCCTACAGTAGAACTCTCAGTAAATAGAGTCTCCTCCAGTTATTAAAGAGGTATTCGGCAATCATAGCTACGCCTCCAATCACATTTTGACGAATCGGTGAACAGGAAACCTGTACACTAGGATAGCCGAAAAATTGAGTCAGTTATTTATATAAGCCTGAAAAGAAAACCCATACCACCGTGCCATAAAAAGATAAAAGAAATGGTCGACAAACATAGTTAACACGCAGAGAGTAGGGTAAAGGTAAAATGAGAAAAGGACCTTCTGCCGCGAAGGAAATCTGCATACATGAAACGATCCTCCAGTAAACCCTTAAGTAGTTCTAAGACCAGAACCTAAATACGTTAATCAAAAACCTGGAACATGAATCGCAGGTTACATAACAAACATGCAACACATCATAAGAAATCACTTACGTGAGAGATTCCAGCCTGTCGACGGTGGAACTCAAACCGGCTATGCACATCCTGAAAAACAATCTGAAAACCCCGAAAAGCTTGAGCGAAATAAAACCAGATGCAAGGGGCGAGAAGAAACGTAATGAATCCTATGGAAAAGAAGGGTTAATAATGGAAAATAGAAACCCTAGAACAAAATCGACAAACGTACGTGCAAGGATGGATACATTAACACTTCAGCGACCCCGCGCTTTATGAAATCCCAAGGGGGATTTTGAGAATCAAGCCGAGCGGTAGCCATGATACCAGACTGTAAGTTTAATATTATTTAAAATTGTTTCAATGTACCTGTCCAGCAGATTTCCGAGGAACTCATGAGTGTATCTCTACTAAAATGACCCTTCCTATTCCTTCCTCCAGCTGGCGATGAACCGGGGTTGTCTTGCTCAGGAGCAGTAGTACAGTTTTGGAAACGAGCCATTCCGATCCTGAACCAAAAGCATGTCAATCGGAAGTCCGTAAGCCTGTGGCGAAAGAGGGAGGGACACGTGCAACCGTCCCAGCCCAAAAGACGGATTTCTTTTGTACCAACTCCTTCATTCTCCTGCACGCAACACTGTCATAACACGAAAATCGTCATTTACAAATAAACTTTGAACAGAAAAATTCCAATAACTGGAAGCACATGAAATCGAGTAGGAGAGCTCAAGCGGGTTAGGGTTTGTTTAATATATTGGTTATATTAATACCCAACGCTCGGTAGATGTGACCAAAATTCTACGAGGGGCCGAGCATACTAACGGTTTAGTGACAGGTAGATTGCAAAATCGTGATCATATATGAGTGTACAAACACATAGCACCGATATACATGGCGATAAATGTATATAATCCATTATGTAATATATTAAATCATTCCTTTGACCGTGGACTATTGATTCCGATTTTGATATACATATATATATATATATATGAATGTCTAAAGTGGGTTAGTGTGTCACGATTTATATACATAAGTTATTAAGGTTATTAAAGCAATTAATGTGTCCCTATTCATGTATATAAGCTATTAAAGTTAGTAAAGAGAGTAAGGTGTCACTATTTATATATATAAGAGTGCCAAAAAGGGTATTATTGTTATCCCAAATTTTGTAAATAGACTTTGGACATAAGAATGTTTAAAACGAAAATTGTATAAAGTTATTTTGATAACTAAATTAAAAATCTTACTATCTCTTGACCCTACTTAAAGTTCAAAGGGTTTGGAAAGAAAAAAGAAAAAAAAATTTGGGAGGTGTGACAAATGGTATCGGAGCACCAGTTACAAAAATTTGGGCTGTCATTATTGTGCTCACTGTTATTACATATATTTTTTTTTAAAATTTTATTTTTATAAAATTTTGCTAATCTGTGTTGTGAGTGTGTACAGTTGGAATGGCTGAAGGTGAAGGGATTTATGTGGATCTGCGGGATGAGTTTGCTACACCAGATCCCAATGCTACGATGATGGCCATGTTGCATCGGTTGCAACGAGAATTGGCTGAACTAAGAAGCCAGAATGACAGGTTGTCATTGGCCAGCAAGGAGCAGGAAAAACTCATCAGAGAATTAACTTCCCGGAACAGCCAAGAAGGCGAAGGTTCCAGAAAGAGAAATATGGATGAGTCTGATGATGAGGAAGCTACTAGACAGCAGCAAAAGCAGAAAAAGGAATTGCAGGGAGAGTTCCGGAAGATCAAACCTCCCTCCTATGATGGGGAGAAGGAGGAGGATGCGGAAGCTTGGTTATTGAACATGATCAAGTATTTCCAGGTCTATGAATATGAAAGTAATCTGAAGGCCAGATTAGCTGTTTACCAGTTACAAGGAAAAGCTACATTGTGGTGGGAGGAGACGAAAATGGTCCATGCCATTGATGAAAAGACAGTTACTTGGGAATATTTCCAGGTTAAGTTCAAAAATCGCTACTTGAATGAGCGTTACTATGATGACAAAGAAAAATAATTTCATGAACTTAGGCTGGGACAGCTCACTATTGATGAATTTGTTACTAAATTTACAAATCTACTGAGATATGTACCCTATATAAGGGAGGAGAAGGCAAAAGTTCAAATATTTTTGAATTGTTTGCCTACTGCATACAAGGAGAAAATTGAGTTTGACAACCCAAAAACTATGGACGAAGTTGTTAGAAAAGCCAGATTATGTTACCAACAGTTCAAAGGAAAAACTGAACAAGGGAAAAACTGGGTTCAGAAAAATGAGTTCAAAGGGAGGAAACAGAAACCAGCCTATTTGAAGAATTTTGGTAGAGATCATCAGCGGAAAAAGTTTAATAAACCCAGAGAAAGCCAAACTTCTCAATCCCAAGTGGCTTCAAAACAAATAGAGGGAGACAGTAAAAAGGAAGGGACAGCCAGAATGAAGGAACCCTTGAAATGTTGGGGATGTGGAGGACCCCATATTTTGAGAGACTGCCCTCAAAGAAACATTCATATGCTCATGAGTGATCGAGAGGCGACAACAGTAAATGATGTAGCCAGAAATATACCAACTATAAGTGCAGCCCTGGAAAATCGACAAGCAGAACATCAAGCAACCATGGTGGAAATAGAGGGTAAGGTTTCTGACTTATCTGTTACTGTTCTGATTGATCCAGGTGCTTCTTTGAGTTACATTAGTCCAAAAATTGTCGAAAAATGTAATCTTAAATCTGAGAAATTCTAGCAGTCATGGTTGGTATAGCTAGCCACTGGAACTAAGAGAAAGGTAACACATAAACTGCCTCGCACAGAAATTAAGTTAAATGACTTTCAAACAGAGGTAAATTTGAATATTCTGCCCTTAGGGTCATATGATTTGTTGATAGGAATGGACTGGCTGGAAAAGAAGAAAGCCTTGATGAATTGCTGGGATAAGACTCTGCATTGTGTAGATGAGGAAGGGAAACCTTTTAGTCTCAAAGGAAAACAAAAACCTATTTTTGTAAGACAAATTTCAGCTTTACAATTGAAAAGAGCATCTAGAAAGGGATACCAAGTTTATTCAATGTATGTAGAAGAAATAGAACATAAAACTGAGGAAGAGTTACTGGATGTTGTACCAGTAATCAGAGAATTTAAGGAAGTCTTTCCCAGGGAAATCCCTCATCTCCCTCCCAAGAGAGAGATTGATTTTTCAATCGATCTGGTACCAGGAGCAACACCTGTTTCCCGAGCACCTTATCGAATGAGTCCTCCGGAACTCATGGAACTGAAAATGCAATTGCAGGAATTGTTAGATAAAGGGTATATCAGACCCAGTGTGTCTCCTTGGGGAGCCCCGGTTTTATTTGTGAAAAAGAAAGATGGAACTTTTAGGATGTGCATTGACTATCGTCAATTGAACAAGTTAACCATTAAGAACAGATACCCTTTGCCTAGAATTGATGATCTTTTTGATCAAGTGAGAGGAGATTCAGTCTTTTCCAAGATTGACCTAAGGACTGGTTATCACCAGCTTAGAATTAAAGAAGAAGACATCAGTAAAACAGCATTTCGAACCAGGTATGGGCATTACGAATTTGTAGTCCTACCTTTTGGTTTGACGAATTCCCCTGCCACATTTATGTCCTTGATGAACAGTGTGTTAAACAAGTTTTTGGACAAATTTGTTCTTTTGTTCATAGATGATATCTTAGTCTATTCAAAAAATGAAGATGAACATAAGGAACACTTAAGAATAGTGTTGCAGACTCTAAAAGAAAACCAGCTATATGCCAAGTTCAGCAAATGTGAATTTTATAAAGATAAAATTCAATATCTGGGTCATATTATTTCTGAAAAAGGGTTGGCGGTTGACCCTGAAAAGATAAAAGCCATTAAAGAATGGCCAGTCCCAACTGATGTTTCAGCAGTAAGATCATTTATGGGAATTGGAGGCTATTATCGCAGATTTGTGGAGAGATTTTCTGCTATAGCAAATCCCATAACCTCATTACAAAGGAAGGGTGTTAAGTTTGTGTGGACTGAAAAGTGCCAAAACAGTTTTGAGCAATTAAAACAAAAACTCATTTTAGCCCCTATCCTAAAAATTGCAGATCCTGATAAGGAATTTGTGGTATGTACAGATGCTTGTAGGGAGGGGTTGGGAGGAGTCTTATTGCAGGAAAATTCCGTTATTTCCTATGAATCTAGAAAACTGAAAATCCATGAACAGAATTATAGTGTCTATGATTTAGAACTAGCAGTTGTTATTCATGCTCTGAAAATGTGGCGGCACTATCTTCTTGGGAAAAGGTTTACATTGATGACTGATCACATTAGTCTCAAATATTTCTTTTCCCAAACTGATCTGAATGCAAGACAAGCCAGATGGCTGTCTTTTTTAAGTGAATTTGATATGGATATAAAACATATCAAGGGAAGAGAGAATAAATTTGCTGATGCATTAAGCAGGAATGCTTGTCAGAATATAAACCACATTGGAAGTAGTGCTCAAATCGAAATAGAAGAATTGGTGAGAAAAGCAGCAAGTCGGGATCAAAACTATGAAACTCTCTTAGTGAAATTACAGAAAAAGGAGAAAACTGATTTCACTCAAAACCAACAAGGGCTGATCTGTTATAAAAATAGGTTGTATGTTCCCCAGGTAGAGTCCTTGAAAAGGGAAATTCTGGATGAGTATCACAAACAGCCATATGCAGGACATCCAGGATATCAGAAAATGCTAACAGCACTGAAAAAGAAATTGTTCTGGCTAGGAATGAAGAGAGATGTAGCAGAATATTTAAGTAGGTGCATGGAATGTCAATTAGTCAAAGTGGAGCATCAACATCCAGCAAGACTTTTAAACCCTTTGCCAATTGCAGAATGGAAATGGGATAAATTTTCCATGGACTTTATAACAGGATTACCCAAAAACAAATATCAGCATGATTCTATAATGGTAGTAGTAGACACTCTAACAAAAGCTGCCCACTTTATACCAGTAAAATCTACTTTTGGAACAGCTCAAGTAGCAAATGTTTTCCTGAAGGAGATAGTAAGGCTTCATGGAGTTCCCAAGGTAATTGTCTCAGATCGGGATGCTAAGTTTACAACAGTGTTTTGGAAAGGATTGTTTGGAGGGATGGGTACTAAGCTGAATTTTAGTACTGCCTATCACCCTCAAACTGACTGGAAAACAGAAAGGAATAATCAAATTTTGGAGGATATGCTGAGAATGTATGTGATGGATAGGCCATCAAAATGGGAAGAGTATCTGCATTTAGCTGATTTTGCCTATAATAATAGCTACCAATCCTCTATTAAGATGAGTCCGTTTGAAGCACTCTATGGGAGAAAGTGTCGTACTCCTTTGAGCTGGAGCCAACCAGAGGATAAACTGGTGTTGGGACCAGATGCACTTCAAGAGATGGAAAGAATTGTCAAACAGATACAAAGTAACATCAAGACAGCACAATATCGCCAGAAAAATTATGCTGATAAGAAACGAGTGCACCGAGAATTCAAAGTGGGAGACCATGTGTATTTGCGTATTAAACCCAAAAAGAGCACACTTTATGCTGGAACTTGTGCGAAACTGGCTCCTAGATATTGTGGTCCTTTTGAAGTATTAGAAAGGGTGGGACCAGTGGCTTACAAGTTGGCCTTACCATCCCATGTTAGAGTGCATAATGTGTTGCATGTTTCATTATCAAAAAGATATGTGCATGATGCTTCTCACATAGTTGATTGGAATGTTGTACAGGTGGAACCAGAAGGGGAGTTTCTGCTAGAACCGCTTCAAATATTGGAGCAGGAAGAAATTGAATTGAGAAACAGAACGGTGGCCAGAGTAAAAGTGCAATGGAAGCACTTTACTGCTGAAGAAGCTACCTGGGAAAGGGAAGCTGAAATGATGGAAAAATATCCATTTTTGTTTAAGTGAACTCTAGTAGTTGAATAACAACACCGAGGACGGTGTTTATTTTCAGAGGGGGAATATGTAACACCCCCAATTTATGTGTTGAAATTTTAAATTTTGACATTTGAACTTTAATCCTAAGGGGAGTGGACCCCAAAGGATAGATAAATTATGGATGTAATTCAATATTTTAGTTGAAGAAATAAATAAACTTTTTGATGTGCATATAGACCAAGAATGAGATTTAGAGACCACTTGCTAAATCCATGAGGATGGATAAGGCAAGTATTCCCCTAAACTCCTTCAGAAATCCTTGAAGGGAATTATTTCTAATTTAGATTTGAGGAAGAATCTAAATTTCCCCAATGATGAGGAAAGTAGTTGGGAAGAGGTGGAAAGATAGAAAAGCTGAGGAAAAGCATAAAACAGCTTTAAAGAATCCCAAAAATGGGAAGCCTAGGCAAACAGGAAGAAAAGAATCCTACTATTCTGGACGCAGAATTAGAAACAGGCTTGGGGAAAATAGCTTAAATAAGCTGCTCCTAAGCAGATCAAGGGGTTGTTGATCTGTAGTGGAGTTGGTCTCAGCTCAGGGGTGAGTTCTGGGAGAAAAATAGAACTCTACGGTTGGGAGGTTGGTCTACTGCATGAATGGTATGTCTTTAAATTTGATGCTCTTCTATTTTAATCAGTATGAATTGGCTACATATAAAATTTAATGGAATGGTATGATTGATTTTAGTACTACATTAACAGAATCTATCTTTAGGCATTCACCTTCCAGATTCTGTTTAGTTGTAGACCAGTAATCCATAGAGTAGAAACCCACAGAAACTTTAAACCAAAGACGGTTTAAATCTGAAGGTACTTAGTCTCCACAGATAATTAAATATTAACTGGTATTACATGTATTTATACAAAGGTGAAAGTATATGCTCATATGTATTCTAGAAAAATATTGTAACAACATTGAAATTTACATGGTATAATAAAAGAGAAGAAAAAAAAAACATTAGAGTATGTATTTCGAAATTTTGTAGCTTAAGGAGAACTTCTACTCTATAGATGTGTTATATCATTTATAGCATTCATAGTGTATATGGCATTCTTGAATCTACTTCTAATCCTTGAAATAACGATTATAATAAAAGCCTTAACTTATAATTAATGCACACTACTCAATTTACTATCGAATATATATATGCAAAACAACCATAAAGATATGTGCCGAGAGTTAACGCAATAGCACATGTTAACAAAAATTACAAATGAGTAGTGGGTGGAAGTAATATAGATATGAAAACTATAACTATGCGAAATAAATGAGTGGTCAAACTATACGAATTCATGGCGATTATTTAAATTATTATGCATTGGACCTGCGTTAATTCAAGACTTCCAAATTGTACAGAGATTACTGTTCACGGCGTTTAGGTCCTTTTTAAACATGATATGTAAAGGAACAGATGTAAAATAAAACGATGATGTATATATATATTTTAAACCTGTAGTATTAAACATGCATGTAAATACGATCTACGATTACTTGTGCTTCGTCGTTTCTATCATGGTTGTAGCACAACCATGAAATATATGGGAGCGCCGAGTCAAACCATTACGACTTTTGTTCATACAATTTAGTCGCGACTTCAAATTCCGGTTGTGACAAATCGATTTCCGATTTAAACCCACTTCGGATGAACTATTAAACAAGAACGAAAGCGAATATATTTAGGTGGATATAAAGGAAATACGTAGCTACCTGACTGGTTTAATTGATTAAATTTCAAACCGGAATGGGAAGTTAAGCTATAAAAAATATATATATAGATAAAGCATGGGTATAAACATGAATTCTACCTGCGGCATCAATCTTCGAGCTATAAACCATGCGGTAACATTTGCGGCTAGAAAATGGAGGTAAAAACGAAATACAGACGTATGTAACTAATTATCCCCTGCAGCATATAAACGCTGAAGTTGTAAAAATGATTGGTTAAATTTTGTGATTAAATAAGACGTCAAACTCATAACAGCGTCGTAGATTAATCCTTAGGGTTATATATATGAAAGATGAAATGATTTTTCACTACGTGAATGGAAATCGAAACAACCTAACCAGTGAACGAAGGGAGTCTGTGGATGAATAAATTTAGGAAAATTTCCGAGTACTCTGGTGCAAGGTTACTCAACCTGAACTCGGTAAGTCTACATGCGACCAACAGAGGAACGATCCCAAATGAAAAACCCTCCTACAGTAGAACTCTCAGTAAACAGAGTCTCCTCCAGTTATTAAAGAGGTATTCGACAATCGTAGCTGTGCCTCCAATCACATTTTGACGAATTGGTGAACAGGAAACTTGTACACCAGGATAGCCGAAAAATTGAGTCAGTTATTTATATAAGCCTGAAAAGAAAACCCATACCGTCGTGCCATAAAAAGATAAAAGAAATGGTCGACAAACATAGTTAACACGCAGAGAGTAGGGTAAAGGTAAAATGAGAAAAGGACCTTCTGCCGCAAAGGAAATCTGCAGACATGAAACGATCCTCCAGTAAACCCTTAAGTAGTTCTAAGACCAGAACCTAAATACGTTAATCAAAAACCTGGAACATGAATCGCAGGTTACATAACAAACATGCAACGCATCATAAGAAATCACTTACGTGAGAGATTCCAGCCTGTCGACGGTGGAACTCAAACCGGCTATGCACATCCGGAAAAACAATCTGAAAACCCCGAAAAGCTTGAGATAAATAAAACCAGATGCAAGGGGCGGGAAGAAACGTAATGAATCCTGTGGCAAAGAAGGGTTAATAATGGAAAATAGAAACCCTAGAACAAAATCGACAAACGTACGTGCAAGGATGGATACATTAACACTTCAGCGACCTCGCGCTTTACGAAATCCCAAGGGGGATTTTGAGAATCAAGCCGAGTGGTAGCCATGATACCAGACTGTAAGTTTAATATTATTTAAAATTGTTTCAATGTACCTGTCCAGCAGATTTCTGGCGAACTCATGAGTGTATCTCTACTGAAATGACCCTTCCTATTCCTTCCTCCAGCTGGCGATGAACCGGGGTTGTCTTGCTCAGGAGCAGTAGTACAGTTTTGGAAACGAGCCATTCCGATCCTGAACCAAAAGCATGTCAATCGAAAGTCCGTAAGCCTGTGGCGAAAGAGGGAGGGACACGTGCAACCGTCCCAGCCCAAAAGACGGATTTCTTTTGTACCAACTCCTTCATTCTCCTACACGCAACACTGTCATAACACAAAAATCGTCATTTACAAATAAACTTTGAACAGAAAAATTTCGATAACTGGAAGCACACGAAATCGAGTAGGAGAGCTCGAGCGGGTTAGGGTTTGTTTAATATAGTGGTTATATTAATACCCAATGCTCGGTAGATGTGACCAAAATTCTACGAGGGGCCGAGCATACTAACGGTTTAGTGACAGGTAGATTGCAAAATCGTGATCATATATGAGTGTACAAACACGTAGCACCGATATACATGGTGATAAATGTATATAATCCATTATGTAATATATTAAATCATTCCTTTGACCGTGGACTATTGATTCCGATTTTGATATACATATATATATATATATATGAATGTCTAAAGTGGGTTAGTGTGTCACGATTTATATACATAAGTTATTAAGGTTATTAAAGCAATTAATGTGTCCCTATTCATGTATATAAGTTATTAAAGTTAGTAAAGAGAGTAAGGTGTCACTATTTATATATATAAGAGTGCCAAAAAGGGGATTATTGTTATCCCAAATTTTGTAAATAGACTTTGGACATAAGAATGTTTAAAACGAAAATTGTATAAAGTTATTTTGATAACTAAATTAAAAATATTACTATCTCTTGACCCTACTTAAAGTTCAAAGGGTTTGAAAAGAAAAAAAAAAAAAAAAAATTGGGAGGTGTGACAGTGGTGCATGTGGGGATTGAATTTTCTGTCCAATGGGGATATCTTGGGAAGCATGCATTGAAGAAAAAGGTGTTGGGTGTCAGGGGCATGAGGCTCAGTGGGTGGTTGGTTTCTTCTTTCAAGGAGCGGCATAGTTACAACTGAGAGGGACAAGAGGTCTGCGACCTATCAATTGACAATGTAAACTATGCATTTTGGTCCTCCTCGAGTTCTATGCTCCTAGTATTGGACATGGAGCATTGTGTTTGGGTTAGCCTTGGTGAAGAGTCAATGGTGAGGTTGTGGAGTATTTAGTGTGTTGTCTCTGGGCTTAGAAATATGCAATGAGGGGGGGGGTGCGCTGCATTATAATTGGAGTGGGTCCTTGAGGCTAGGGTGTGGGTCATCAAGGAGAGCAGCCTTACTTCAAAGAAGTGGTCAAACAATCACGCGATTTATCACCTTGGTGAGTGGTTTTTCCATTGTCGTTCGACTCTCTAGAGGCATAGATCAACTAGGTGACCATTTTAGTGGAGCATTTGGCTCAGGAATGACCTCCAGCATAACCATTGGTAAATTTTGGATCAAACGGACTCCCTTCGACGTGGACAAAAGCACCTTAAGGAAAGACTGAATAGCCTTGAGGGGAGAGTGGAACACATCGAGACTCATGTGCATGAAGCTTTCCATCAACAACATCATAACTATCCTATAGACCAAGCTCCAGGAAATAATGTGGACTGATTATAATAGTGGGTTATTTTTTGGTACTTGATATCTTCTAGGAAAGATGAGAAATCTATTTATAAACTTATAAATTTTTTCTTATTTTGGTTAAATAGATTTTTTCTTTTACCACTTAGCCAATAAATCTGACAAGAATAAGACAAGTGAGTTGCTTTTGAAAAATTCTCAACAATATATCTCATACAAAAATTAATAAACATTATATATATATATATAAACCAAAAATTATTAATTATAATTTTCCAATTATATATCTATATATATAAGTTTTGAATTGAGATAAATGAATGCATTTTATAGTCTCATATAATTGATTAGGTTGCATTTTATTGTCCTAGTCTAGGTGGAATGTTCAATAACTTTCTAATGTATTTAAGAAATAGTACTCTAGACAATCAAATTTATATGTATCTATATGTTAACGTGCATCTAGACCCAAGTTGTATAATTTTTATATATAGAGGGACTGCAAGCTATATAGATAATTGACACATCTTTTATATTAAAAAATAATATAATAATATGTTGAAAGAATAATATATTTATTAATTAATTTTGAAAATTTCATAATAAATTAATTAAAAAATTATTCAATTATATATATTGAAAAATAATTGTATTAAAAAATAAATAATAATAATAATAATCCATATAAATATAAATATAATTCTAACTTAATTTAAAAAATTAATAATAAAAATAATAAATTAACTCAATTCCAAGTCTATTATTTATATAATAAAAATAATTTAACTAATTCCAATATATAGAAATATATAATCAATCCAATCAAACAATTAAAATGTGTAAAACAACTTGTGAACCGATAAGAAAAAAGATTAGAATAGCATAGTAGCAATACTTTTAGATAAAATAAATCCGTAGTATACTTTTTCCAAGAAACATATTTATTATTATTAATAAATATTATTTAAAAGCGCTAACACTTTAATTTCCATAAATTTCCACTTAAATTGAGCCCAATGAACTCATGTAATAAAAACGACAAATGAAAATCTCAACTTAAATTCTATAGCAGTCACATATGCCGTAGTCTAACTAGCCAGAGGAATCGCCCTGAAAATCATGAAAAGTTTGGTAAGATTTTCAGAAAATCCGGCAGGAATTTTTCCAAATCCATGTTATAACTATCAAAGTTTAATATTTTGGGTGTCCTACAGGTTTTTGATGGTGCTGAATCCATTTCCAATGTTAAAATCAGGATTCAAGCACTGTTTCTGCAATATTTTTTAAATTTTTTTGGCCCGGATTCCGGCCAATTTTGACCGTCCGGGCAATTCCTCTGGCTCGTTAGACAACGCCGTCACATATAGGTGATCATATCAATATTGAGTTACCTCATGTCACATAGAAACTTCCTGGTAATTGGTCCTGGTAATTGGTTAGGTGTGTGTGCGTTTCATTACATAGTAGTTGGTTATTCAGTTGTGCGTGTGTATTCAGGTTTAAGTCAAACATTAATTTTGAATGCACATAATTGAATTGATTTTTCAGATATTAATTTTGAATGTATATAATTAAATGAAGTTTGCGATATCATGATGACGGTAATGGTTAACAATTGTTGAGACAAAATTTTGGTTTATTGGATTAAAAGAAATGAATTATTTAGTTTGCTTTAAAATTGTACTTTTATGTTCAAAGAATTTAGGGAGAAACTTTCAAAACTCACTATAGTTTTGATATGTTAGAAGGATTAAAAGATTGGTACTGCAAAAGAAATCTAATTAAATTGATTTATGTGTATTTTATAGTGAAATTAAAGATGTAATATCTATCAAACTTTCCAATATTTTTGAAAAATAATGCTTTAAACAATTATATATATATATATATATATATATATATATATATATATATATATATGATGATGATGGTGGTGGTGGTGGTGGTTAACGTCTACTAAGACCAAATTTTGGTCTATCGGACCTAAAGAAAAGAGTTATTTAGTTTTATATAAGATTTTATTCCTATGCTCGAAAAGCTTGGAGAGAAGCTTCCCAAGCTCACTATAATTTTGACATCTCAAAAGGCTAGGAACAAATATTATGAAATTGAGCTCTGATGTGGTTGTACGTGGGGAAATCTAAGAGGAAGTGATTTTCATCCTCGATGTTCATATTCTCATATAGATGGCAGATCCTTTCCATCAATGATATATATATATATATATATATATATATATATATATATATAATAAATAATTTATTAATTTTTTTAATTATCAAATAATTATGAAATGATATATAATGATGATGATGATGATGATGGTTAGTGTCTACTAAGACCAATCTTTGGTCTATCAGACCTAAAGAAAAGAGTTATTTAATTTGATTTAGGATTTTATTCCTATGCTCAAAAAGCTTGGAGAGAAGCCTCCCCAGTTCACCATAATTTTAACGTCTTAAAAGGCTAGGAACGTCAGTAATGCAACAAAGATTATGAAATTGAGCTTTAATGTGGTTGTACGCGGGGCACTCTAAGAGGAAGTGATTTTCATCCTTGATGTTCATTTATATTCTCACAGAGATGGCAGATCCTTTCCATCCATGGTGTTTTAGGAACTGTCCAATGAGTTGTTTCACTATGGAGCTCATGAGAATTCATTCTAATCTTAGCTATATTAATTTTCTTATTTGAGCTAGTTAAAACAGAGAGATACTTTTGATCTTCTAAGGTGGGGTTGATTACCTCCTTAAAATACTTTGATTTTCTTTTAGCTGCTAGATCTTTCTCACACCTAATTTTTTCTTTGAACTTAGAAGTAACAATTTTTTTATTGTTATTGATGTTTTGCAATGCAACATTCTCGTCGATCTTCCAATAGTTTAACCAGGCCCTAATATCTTTATACCAACCTTATTTAAGCCTATATAATATAAATATTTTTGTATTTTAAATATTAAGATTTTAAATTTTCAAAAAATATTAAATAAATATAATATAAAAGTAATTAATATTTAATGAATAAATATAATATATTAAAAATTTAATCAATATTTAATGATGGCATATTTTTCAATGTATTGATTTTAGTCTAATTTTGTATTATTTATTATAAAGTTAATAAATGTAAATAGAAATAGAAATTAAAAAGAAATCGAGATAAAGATATAAATTGATATTAAAATAAATAATAAGATAAAACTTGAAATAAAAATAGACAAAAAAAACTAAAATCAAAACAATAATTTCAATATATATACATAAATGAATTCATTTCAAATGCATTTTATTTATTTATTGACAAATACACATTAAATTCATACATTAAAAATTATATTGGAATAGAAATTGTAATTAAAAAATATATTTTTTTTATTGCAATAATCACATTGATTGAAATAAATGTAATGATTTTAGTTTAATTATTTATTATAAATGGAATAAAAGAAATATATATTAAATAGAAATTGAGATAGAAATATAGAGTGAAAGTGACATAAAAATGAAAAAAATATAGAAATAAATCAAAACGTACATGTGCACTAAAATAAATGTAATAATTTTAGTATGTAGGCATAGATGCATTCATTTCATTGCATATTTATTTTTAATTGATTAATGCACATTGAAATCAATACATTAAAAAATAAACAAAAATTTTAATAAAAATAAAATTTAGATGATTTATTGAAATAAAAAATGAAATACAAATACAAATTTGTATAGAAATTGAAATACAAATATAAATTTTCATAGAAATTGAAATACAAATTGACATAGAAATGAAATAAAAATTTACATTGAAATTGAAATATAAATTGACATGTAAACGAACATTAATACATTGTTTGTAAAGTTTGATGTAAAATAGTCTGAGTTCCCTGGTTCAATTTTTTATATTAAACCATGTCTACATTGGGGTAGCATGGTGCACCTAATGGTTATAGCTATAGAATGAAATTGACACATGTCACTTAAGTATGAGACATTTTTTGATTCCACTAGTTAAGAAAAATCAAAATCAAAATCAACATAATTTTGATCATCAAATTATGTGACTATAGTAAAAAACTAAAAATAAAAAAAGTAGATTGACATTGTCTCGTCTCAAGAATACTCTTTATACTTTAAGCCAAACAAGGAAAGTGAATAAATTGTGAACTGTGAATTATCAGATGAATCTTATACTTATACATAGTATTTGATCATATAAAAATTTTGTGAGATCACTCATTACTAGAAATAGCATAGATTCATATTGATTCTGGATCTATCAAGTGTCAAAAGAAAACAAACATAAAGGAGTAAACTTGTCTTCAATTTTTTCACTGTCAAAAAAGTTTGCACATTGATAGATTTGATCAATCTCAATGTTTAAGGATTATGAATATAAGATAAATATAAATTGATATATAAATATTAACTCCTCTTCATAAATAATAAATTTTATATAAAACCATGTGTCTACTACATTATCCATAAGTATATATGAATAAAAAATATAAAAAGAGGATTAGAAGCAATGTGAAGCAATGTTTTAAATCTCGTGTCAATGCAATTGCTTTTTATCTATTAGGTGAAATAATGTTGAAAGAAATAACATTGAATATTTATTGAATCTAATAAATATTAGTATCAATATTTTTATCTATTGGTGAAATAATGTTGAAAGAAATAACATTGAATATTTATTGAATCTAATAAATATTAATTTAATAAATATTGATAGTACTGATATTTAAACATAAATTATCTAATAAAATTGATATTATATAATATGATTGAAATTATTAATTTTTTTTTTAAATTTAAGGTTTAAATGTATATATATTTAAATATAAATTTAGTTTGAAATGAAATAAAAAGCAGCATATAAGGCTAACTTATCAATATATACACTCTTTTAAGTATGAAGATAGCGATAATACATTATTTTTTAAGATTGATGACATTATTAAAAAAAATGGAGGCTCTACATTATCCATGTATTATCTTAAATTCATCTCTTCTTCTTTCCTTTTTTGGGTTCATTATAAGAATTTATGCTTATAGAAAGTAATTAAAATAGGTATTTAAGTTTATTCTAAGGAATTAACCTAAAAAATCTTAAATTATTTTATAAGGTCAACATGTGAACTTATTTTCCACTAAAAACCATTAACCACTATTTTAGTAATTGGAATTTTAGTTACACTTAAATTTAAAATTTCTCTTTCAATGCTATGCTACTATGATTTAAGTTCTTAATCAAAACTCTATATTCAACCATTGTTTTGCAAAGATGTCTGTAGGATTTAGAGCTATTTTTTTTTGTATGGTGTCAACATGTAAATTTATTTTCAAATGAAAAGGATCGACCACTCCATAACCTTATTCTAGTAATTGGAACTTCACTTTCATTTCAATTTAAACTACTACCTTTTTTTTTTTGAATTCCATGCTACTAGGATATGATTCCTTAATAAAAACCTTATATTCAGCAATTGTTTTGCAAATATGCATGTAGGATTTAGTGGTATTTCTTATGATGTCAAGTGTGAATTCTTAATACTCTCATGCACATCACATTACCTAGTTAATTGAATGTTTAGTGGTATTTCTTATGATGTAAGTGTGAATTCTCCTAGTTAATTGAACGTTTAGTGGTACTTCTTATGATGTAAGTGTGAATTCTTAATACTCTCATGCACATCACATTACCTAGTTAATTGAACGTCTTTACAAGTAATAATTGTTGTATTTATTTTTCATTGAGAAAGATGCATTGTCAAGGTGATTAGTATGATGTTAGATAATAATATATTTGTATTTGTATTTTTTTTAAATGATGAATTAGATTGATAACATTTAATTTAGTGGATATGTTGATGTGTGATTTAGATATTTTGTTACTTAAAAGTAGAAGGGTGTTTTACTTTGCAAGGAATTCAAATATGTTAGAAGTAGATAGTGGCATATGCTAGTTATGAAAACATATAAAATATTTTTTATTCATTGAAATTTATTAATTGATAAGAAATTCCTATAGAGATTCCATAGTTTCAGAAAAATATGACTCCCTCATGTACACAATAATCTAGAAAATAAAGAACTAATTAAGAAACTTTTTTGTATGGGATAGCAAGCACACATACCTAAATTTTTTTGGTATTAACCAGCTACCAAATTTGGTTTTTCAGGAAAAAATTTAGCAGAGTCTTCACTCCCTTAAGATTCATCGGGAAATCGTTAACTATTGCTACCTATAAAACTCGAGTATCTTATGGAAGAATAAGAATTTTTTGAAAACACTAGGAGTAAGAGGAACATGGGACTTGGAATATTAGCACACCATGAAATCAAAACTAAGAAATCAAAGACTTTGGACATGCATCTAGTATGCACAATACCTGTTGTTATTATTTTCCTCTACACTAAGTCATAAATACCATCTATAATTTGTCGGCCACTTAAAACCATGCTCATATTTCCCAAGTGTATTGAGGGTGTATTTTCAAAAGGATTCACATATTCTATTTGGCATGTAAAATTATCAATGCTTTTTAACTAGGCAAGTGAGTCATAAGTAGATAATTTGAAAGGTTTGATGTATTAGGCATATTCTTGATTCTACCTATGTGGATTCATGCGAAATAAATGGCTCATAGATAAAAATTATTATGTCAATTTACGAAGATATAACACTCTTAATAAAAAATGTTTGTTATTTAATACCAAAAAGAAATTCGTTCATGCTAGATAGGTCTTCACATTTGCGATTAATGTATCTCAAAAGTGTACAGATTTGGTGAATAAAGGATGTAGGATGCATTTTCTGAAACCCAAGAATGAGGCCTTTCTAAGGACTGCCTCCCTTATCCACATGCAAAAAAAAATGTTTAAATGGCTAAGTATGGGACCATGCAAGAGTAAAAAGGTATGACAGAGAGTGTTCAAGCCACTTACAAATGAGATGGATAATTAGAAAATACTTGAAAGTGTCATGCGAGACGTTTTCATATGGGATGGGGTCATTCATGCTAAGGAGTAAATAAAAGTCATATAGAGATCCACGTGTGAAGGAAAATGACTAAGTATGAAAATTTTGCTATATATATGTTGTGGAGATGAGGGTGTAAAATGGGTGTAAATTGCATGATGTAGAATGTTAGTGTGGGATGAGTAATAAAAAAATGGGCATTGAAACTTATAGAAAAGAAAAAAAAATTAAGGAGGAATAAAGGCTTTTGTGGGGTAAAAAAAGTAAATAAAAGAGGTGTTCAATAACGCATAATCTTGTAAAAATGAAGTGTTGGAAAAATAGGAGGTTGTAAATTAATATAGAGTATAATGTTTTAGGAAATTGATCAAAATAATTTTTTCAATGATTATTGATATAGATCTTCTTGCAATTTTTAAATATTTTTAATGAAGTTTCTACGACATATTTCTTCAAAATCTAGACTTCCAATAAAGGAGTAGCCAAGGATTTCATCCTCCAAAATCTTGGTCTTTTTTGGTTCTCTAATAGTTTCCATAACTAAATTGTACCTAAAGCTTAAATAACACAGTATTAAAGGTCATCTAATATTCATTAGACAAGGCTTTCAAGAACCCAATTCACCTTGAATAATTTATCCACTAATATACCAAATCTTTCTCCAATATTTGAAACCATATAGCTTCTAGTTTCTCGACAATATATGATACTTTAAAGAAAGTATTTGATTTTTTGAAAATGAATCACTCCCCATTATGGTCGCCGAAAATGTTGATCACTTTTCTTCACAATGGAAATGACTAACATTGATAGAAAAAGTTGTGGGAAACAAAAAAGACTCTTTGTGTTTTTATAGAGGTAATAATCCTCTCTTGATTGATGGAATATCATTTGTATTTCTTCAAATGAATGCAATGGGTAAGTGCTAAAGAGAAAATTCCAACTAGTATTCCAATAAATACCTCATATAACATATTTACTTGTAAAGTACATCATGTGATTCATAGAAAGAAAATATAATGAATATGATCAAAAAAACATTTTATCTATAGGATTTTCATATGAAAAATAGGAGTATTCTTATGGAAATGGTATGAACAATGATATTCACATCATAAGATATTTTAAGAATAAAGTAAATATTCTGAGAAGATTGAATTCGAACATAGCATCAAGTAAACGAAACCATGTCATTGAGCAACATGAAAATAAACAGGCCATGTTCATAGAGAACTTAACATCGTATTTCCATATGAATTCATAGCAATGAAAGGAGTTACACACTTGCATTATTAAGCTTGAAATTCAAAGTCAAAAATCATACTAGCTATGAATTCCCGAGAGTTCTCTATGGAACCTCAAATACAAATATTTAAAAAGAGTTCATATTGTTTAGAAAAATAAAATGAATTTGTCCAAAATGGATTCAATTGGACTTCCATGGACCATGTAAATGAAAAAAAATGGAAGAGAAAAAAAGGAAAATAATAAAAAATAAAATATTTTATTGAAAAAGGCTTTGAAATGAAATGTTGGGTGATTGTTAACTAGGAATAATATATCAACATATGAACTAGGAGGCTAATTTACTTACCATGCTAGAAAGGGGTTCTCGCTTTTTCTCTCTAAATGTCCTTCACATAGTTTTTATAGTTCTTTCTTCATATTCCTGGAATTACTTTATGGTTCGTTTTTTCCCCCTTTATGTTGATTGAATTAAATCTTTTTTGCAAATAAAAAACTTAATATATGTTCCCCAAATAGGAGACCACTTTAAAATTAATTAGTCATTTTTTAAAATTAATTTATTTCCAATTTAGAAATGGTCATGACAATAATTTTTTTTTTTAGGCATGACAGATATAATTTCATCTATGATAAACATATCCAAGTTTTTCTTCACACATTTAGATTTCCAACAACCTTTTGTTTTCTCAATTTCGACATAAAAGTTCAAGTTATGGCTTCTAAAGTTAGTGACTCAAAAACTATTGATCTTCTCTACATAAATATTTTCCTTTGATTTATTAATGTGCCCTATTTATCTCACATATATTGTGGGAGGGAATTTGTAACAATATATGAAGAGATTGGCTCCCCAAATTATTTGTGTATAAAGTAAAAAGAGTCATGTATTGTAGCATAACTTGTGTTGAGTAAAGCAAGACTAAGTTAATGAAAAAAATGTGAGAGGAATTCATGATAGATAATTAATGGAGTGTGGTTAAGTCTTGTGAAGTCAATCCACATAGAAGTAAAATGGCCAAGTATAAGGAAGTAATATGGGTGCTAGTGCATCGAAATAATCACAATGTTGGAATGAAATAAAGCAGGACTAAGTTAATGAAATAGAAGTAAAATGGTTAAGTATAAGGAAGTAATGTGGGTGCTAGTGCATCGAAATAATCACAATGTTGGAATGAAGTAAAGTAGGACTAAGTTAATGAAAATAATCTGAGTGGAATTCATGCTAGATAATTAATGGAGTGACGTTAAGTCGTGTGAAGTCAATTCACGTCGAAGTAAAATGGATAAGCATAAGGAAGTAATTTGGGTGTTGGTGCATCGAAATAATTATTTATTTATAACTATACAAAAGTATATGAAGATGGATAATGAGAATAATAATGATAAATGGAATAGAAAATAGATGAAAAATAAAGAAAAGGGATAAACTAGAGAACAAAGGAAGATAGAATAAATATAATGTGGGTAAGTGAACTTCATGGCTCTTGGATCAAATTGACAATATTAGTTGCATTATATCTCTATTATTTTTTGTAAAGTGTTAGATAAAACTAACACATGTATTTAATCAATGTGAGGATGATTACAATAAATTTCTTTTTTTTTAGTATCCTTTTAAAATAAGAAACTATTTCCATTGGTCTTTTGTGGGAAAACACTACAACATTGAGATTTACTTTAAATTATTAAGAACTTATTGTGTTTTCATGATCAATAAGTGAAGGCCATTTGCCATCATTAATATTTCCAAAATTTTCCTCCATGTAGAGAGAAATAGGTTTAAGTATGAATTGAAATCACACTAGTTTATGTGTAATATGAAAATAGTTTATGTATAATATGAAAATAGTAAAGTTGAAATGTGTCTTTACATTACCTCAATATAATTATATGAAAATTAAAAAGAGTTTCATAATTATGTGTAATATGAAAAGAGTTTATGTATAATATGAAAATAGTAAACTTAAAATGTGTCAATACATTACCTAAATATAATTATATGCAAAAAAAAAAAAAAAAAAAAGTTTCATAAATATTGGTGGATGTGAGAATATAATTATTATTAGTGATGAGAGAATTTTGTAATATTTAATTTTTTTTATGATGAAAATACATTTATATGTTTCATGAGTAGTTAATAGTCAAGATAAGAAATTGATTACATATATCTTTACCTATTTTATTTTTGTCCACTGAAACTTTTCATAAATAATGGTGAGGAGTAATTGTTAGTAAAATATGCTTACTTATGTGAATTTAAGGAATTTCTGAATTGCTTATTATTTGGTATTGAGACTTTAATGACATGATTTCATATATTCTGTGAAGCAAAGATTACATGAATTTTAGGGTTCTAATAATGATTTATAAGAATTTTATTTCCCATGTGAATATGATAAGAATTTTTAATCATTTAATTTTCAAAATTGAAAATTATTTATTTCATATAATGAAGTTCAATACCAAAATTATCAAAATTGAATGTAAAGAATGGATTTCCATTGGATTTACACACTTTTTTCCACGGAATTTAGTTTTCTTTAATCTTTGTTAAAATTTCTTCTTAGATTTATTTGCAGAGCATGGATAAACCTTCTTCATTAGTGGTTAGGAGAATTTATGAATATTTTAGCATGAAAAAATTAAAATTCACTAAAGCTTCATGAAGCCATTAGTGATTTGGAGAACTTATAAATTTTTCAAAATGTTAATATAATGAAATTTATTACCAAATTTCATTTCATTAACACATTTCATATAATGAATTTCATTACCAAAATTATCGAAATTGAATGCAAAGAATGGATTTCCAAGGCATTTACACACTTTTTCCATGGAATCTAATTTTCTTTAATCTTTTTTAAAATTTCTTCTTAGATTGATTTGCAGAACATGGATAAACCCTCGTCATTAGTGGTTAGGAGAATTTATGAATATTTTATCATGAAAAAATTAAAATTCACTAAAGCTTCAGGAAGCTATTAGTGGTTTGGAGAACTTATAAATTTTTCAAAATGTTAAAAAAAAAAAAAATCATTATTAGAGGATGGTTCCTTTGAAATCTTGAATTTTTTATGGACACTTTGGAAGATCCATTGATGTTCAAGGAATTGATTTATCTTTATACAATAGGGAAATTTTAAATTTGGCTAGTGGTTGATGAATCCATCAACACTTTCACTTTTCTATTGACACTTTGAAAGATGAAGATCCAATGATGTTCAAGGAATTGATTTATGTTTATACAATAGGGAAATTTAAATTTGGCTAGTGGTTGAGGAATCCATCAACACTTTCACTTTTCCATTGGCACTTTGAAAAATCCATTGATGATAAATAAAAAATTTTAGGCTTTTACAATAGGAAAAATTTAAATTTATTTGATGGTCAATGAATCCATTTACATTTTGGAAATACCATTGAAAATCAAAGAAATGTTGTTGGTTTTTACAATGGGTAAATTTTGTATTAAAAAATGGTTAATGAAATTGTTGGCACTTTGATAATTAACATGTAGGTTTTTTTTTACACAAGAAGGTGGAGTGGAGCGTATGGAGCCAAAGATGTGGAAAGAAATATGTTTAGATTATTTTATGGTGTTTGAAATACTGAGAGCGGGGGGTGGGGAGGTTGTGAATAATTATTTTATTATTTTTAACTATTTTTATCTTTGAAAACATTTACTGTACATAAATCATGAAACACAAATATTTACATAAGAAACACTTATATAATTATATACTTTGTAAATATTTTGTAAACTTCCTTGTACAAAGTAAGGAACAGTTTACATGTTTCTTAGGCACCAACTTGCAGGATAATTCATTCCCTAGCTGAGCACTAACTCGACAAATGTAGAAACAAACCTACAAGATACACCAATCCCCCACATTTGAGCACCAACACATCAAACTATAGGCATAAATATACATCTTCACGTTGTTCCTTGGATTTGTCATCAATAAATTTTGGTCCTCAACAAATTATTTAGTGAGTTGTAATCTAACCATGAAACCCTCAGTTTTGTGTCATCAAGCTTGATATTGATGTGAGTTGGGATTGATATTGGGCTTATTGACATGTTAGTTCTCATTTCGCATTTCAAGTTCCTAAACTCTTGTTTTTCATTTTCTAACTATCACTACTTAGGCTAATTACATGTTCAAAGACAAGGAATGCCCACCTAGAAGCTTTTACTCAACACTATCGATTTCTTTCTGATACATAGGAATTTACAACACACTTGGAACCAAATAGGCTTTTACAACTTGGAATTTCTACTTCCTAAAGTGTATCAAATTTTAAATTAAACATTCGTGCCTTATTCATCCCATGTGCCTATCACAAAAATTATCGATGATAACACTATTATTACTGCACCTTTATCCACACTAGGGATTGGCCCCATCATCACCTTAACATCACAACTAATTTAGCTAAAAACTCCCTTAACGCTACCTTATCCATGTAAAATTGGCCTCCAAATATCCCTGCAAAAGTTCTCCAACAGAGTTTGGCCACCTTAAATACCAGACCAGGACTTGGTCTATAATAGGACTATAATTTTGGCCAAAAATTATACTTTAACTTGCCCTTATAAACACCAAACATCATCCTTCAAACCATACCTAAACTGGCCTTCAAATCACCAAAACTTTTCACTCCAACCAGACCTGAATTCTGCCTTCAAAACTCTAAGACTAGCAAGGAATGGCTTCTTTAACTTGTGCCTTAGTAAAATATGCTAATTATAATTAAATATCATAGATGCTTGAGTTAGTTATTAGTGAACATGTGTGATGTGGCCTATCATTGAGTTTTTTTTATTTAATTCAAGTTATATGGCTTCCAATGAGTTGTGGACTAGTTGATGGATAAGATTAGTTATCTAGTGGAGTTACCTCTAGTTTTTTTCAATTAACTAATACATATTTCTATAATAGAGATATCTATGATTTTAATTGAGTATTTTATTTTTTGTTAACTCAACTTACTCTCAATTCACTAATTGCACCTACTAAAACTAGCCTTATTAGGTCATGCAATTCGAATTTCCTATTGAGATTGAATGAAGACACAAATTATGTTTATTATGGTACACAAGTTTTTGTGTGTAGAGCTTGAGGATCAAGAAAATAAAATTATCTTGGGAATTGTGCAACCAAATAGGATAAATTCCTATTTTTGGGAGGCAGAATTGTGCTAGGAAATAGGAGCTCCTAACAGGACTTATTTGTCTAAGTGTTAGGAAATTCTTGTTGAAAGTTGATCAGTATCATAGGGAGATTTAGGATTGATGTAGATTCTATGTAATAGTCAGATTGCTTAGTTTATTTAATACAAGGAAGAGATTTTTTTCCTAGTTGGGTTCCCTAAATAAATTATTGTGTTCTATGTGTGATTGTATTTCTTTTCTTTCTGTGGAATTTTGGTACAGAATTATTATCTCTTTTGCAAATCAATTTCATCTCATTAGTAGTTGGAAGGTTTCAAGGATTTTCTAGATTGTATCAAAACAGAAAAAAAGATAGAAATAAATTTCCTTGATCATATTCAAAGCACATTGAAGAGAATATTAGTTAGTACGTAAATTATACAAGTGAAGGACTCTTGTCTTTCTATGATTTTACAACAGAGCATGGCCTATAAGGGACTTCAAATTTTTGTTCATGGAAGGAAGAAATGGAGGTTGTGTTACATGCCAATGGATTTTTGGAATACATCAAGACTGATATTCCTAAACCTCTGACATCAGATGCATAGTAGCTAACTCAATAGAAGAAGGAAATTTTGAAAACTAGGAGGATTATCCTAGAGGGTGTCAAAGACCATATTTTTCTAAATTTCCATGGGAAGGAAAATCCATTCCAGATGTGGAAGGCCCTTACTGATCTACTTTACTGTAGTGATCATTCTATAAAACTTTGTTTCAACAAAAAATTGAGGAAAATTCAAATGGGCAAGGATGATCTCATTGTTACATATCTATCCATGTTTTCTCAAGTGAGGGATGAACTTGGAAGTGTTCGAGAGACAGTTCCACCCATAGAGCTTGTGAGCATTGCTCTTCTCAGCCTTCAAAAATCTTGGCATAGTTTCCAGGATGCAGTGAATGGCAAAGATGAGCTCCATGATTGGGAGAGACTATGGTCAGATCTTGTGAAAGAATAGATAAGGAGGAACACAAGGGATTGAATCTCATATGGGATAGAATATGAGGAGAGATTTTATATAGATGGTAAATGGAATAAATCCAAGGGCAAGAAGGCCTAAGGAAAAACTGATTCTATTCAGAATGGAGGCAACGAAAATAAGTATCATATCAAGATCAAGTGTTTTCATTGTAATGAATTTGGACATTATGCTACAAAATGTCCAAACAAGAAATCTAGTAAGCATGTAGTAGGAGAAGCACTATATTCTTAGTTCGAATTGGATTTATCCTTGATAGCTTACATGGAAAGCTTAGTATGAGGTAATGTGTGGTAAATTGTATTAGGGGCTTCATTCCACATCATATAGAACAAAAATATCTTCAGCAATTTGGAGGAGAAACACGTGCAATTCCATATCGAGCTTGCAGAAAATAGAAGATACTTGACCAAAGGAGTTGTTATAGTGAGGTAAGGATCAAGAGCCTCTACAAATTGGAGGTTGATGGATGTGTAGCCTTGGGAAGATAGGAATATAGTTCCCAGAGTAGAGGTGTGGTTGTTGAGAGAGATCAGGATAGAGCTCTCAATATGGAGTCTCCACCAGTATCTTAGTTTTAGTCTAAGCTAGTTGGCTTTTGGGCTAACCAACAGGATGATGAGGAGGAACATATCCCATGGTGAGTGGAGGAAGCCACTCATTTAAAGACTTCATGTGTAGGTAAATTTCAAGCCAAGTAGGTAGAATATTTGGTTAAGGAAGCTTTGAAGAGATTTTATTCTCCCAGCATCAAGAAGAAAACACATAAGTACATAGGGTACATGGCACTTATGACGAAAATGGTGAGCTCACACAACATTGTGGGAAAGAATGGGTCTTCAAAGAAGGTTCCATAAAAGGAAGCTGAGAAGTCTTCTATTTTAGAGTAAGAAATTACACTAATGGAGAACTTGGTAGAGTTGAACATAGATCCAAGTAGACAAGGTTCTTCTAAGAATCCCTTCCTTGCTAAGAGCGAGTGTTGGAAATGTAGCAAGGTATCGCTTCTTTGACTTGTGCCTTAGTCAAAGATGAAAATTTTAATTAAATATCATAGATGATGCTTGAATTAGTTTTCAATTAGCATGTGTGATGTGGCATATCACTGAGTTGTTTTCAATTAATTTGATTTAGATCACTTTCAGTGAGTTATGGACTAGTTGATAGCTAAAATTAGCTAGCTAGTGGAGTTAGCTCTAGTTTCCATCAATTAACTAATATCTAGTTATAGAATAGATATAGTTATGAGTTTAGTTGATTACTTTAATTTATGTTAACTCAACTTAATCTTATTTAATTAGTTGTAGCTACTAAATTTGGCCCTAGTAGGTCATGCAATTCAAGTTTCCTATTGATATTGAATGAAGGCACAAATTGCATTTATTATGGTACATAGGTTTTTGTGTGTAGAGATTGGGGATCAAAAAGATCAATTTCTCTTGGGAATTGCGTAACTAATCTGTATTTATGTAGGAGTGCAACAAAATACACATATTACCATAAATAAAAAAATGCAGTGGAAATAACACTTCATTTCATTAATATCAAAAAACTGAAATTTGTTTATAGTTAGAATAGAAATAAACTAGCTAGGGCGTTGGTATTTTATCTCTGAGAAGAGATGTGTTGGCTATAGGCCTCTAAAATATGTTACAATGAGGTTTGAGGGCCTATTTATTATTGTTAAATAATGGAAAACACTAAACACCCAAAAATCTAACCCTAGGAGATGAAGCGCCAAAACTATGGGCCCCGTTTGGGTAAATTGGTACATCAACTTCCCGGGGACTTAACTTTGGCATACGATCTCTGTTTGACGGGTTCAATACCTCGTTAGAAAGATATATACCATCTCTGACCAATTTTTCTCCTATTTTTCCCAAAAAAATTCGTTTAGGGCATCAAAACGTCTCCAAAATTTCGAGACCCGAAAAACTACTAAAAATAGTAAACTATGTTATAATTAAGGAAACATTAAAACTGAAAGAAACAATAGTGGGGCCCTAAGTGGAATAAGTGGGTGGAAACCAATATCCACTTGGATCATTCCTTCCCCCTTACAAATAAATGCTCCCCATTGCGTTCAGTTCCTCCATGAGATGAGGAAACTTCTGCTGAACTTCGTCCTTGGTGAACCACTTGCCTTGGTGCAGTATTTGGCCAGCTTTGAAAACCTGATACAATTGGATCTTCTGATGATGAACGTTATTTATTTTCACGTCCATGATACAATTTTTGGTGGTTTTTTCCATGTCTTCTAGGTTTAATTTTATTGTTATGAGTTGTTCTACAATGTCGAAGGTGTCTAATATAGGTGGGAAGTAGGGTCGAAGGCGATCCACATTGAATACTGGGTGCATACCAAGGAATGGTGGAATATTGAGCTTGAAGGAATTGTTCCCTACGGCCTTGGTGATGATGTACAACACATATCAGAGTTGGATAAGCTTGCGGTGGGGCCCAGTGAGGCGCTCCTTCTCTTAATGTAGCCATACTTTGTCGCCCACTTGGAAGTTGTGTGGCACTTGATGCTGATCATGTCGTTTCTTGTACTTAGCATTGGCTCTATCCAATATGTCATGAACTTTTTGGCGGATGTGCTAAATGCTCTCAATGACGTTGTTCACTTTGTTAGCTTCAGACTGGACATGAGCCCAATAGGCCTAAGTAGCCACAAATAGCAACGCTACATCAATGGGATATAGTGGTTGGAACCCCAGGCCTACCTAAAAGTGGTTGTGTCCAGTTGAGCTATGGAGAGCATGGTTATAACTATGTTGTACATAGGGAAAGCTCTCATCCCATGTGTGTGAATGCTTTGAATTTTACATGCGCATAATGTGTACAATCATCATGTTGACGACCTCTGTATGACCATCAATTTAGGGATGGAAAGCCCTAGACTTGGTGAGCTTGATGTCCATCATTAACCAGACGTTGGACAAAAATGTGCTGAGGAGCATGCTATCCCAATCTGAGATGATAGACTATGGGATCCCAAAGTGCACCCAAACTCGTTTAAAGAATAGTTTAGCAGTGGCTTCAGCTGTGATATTCTTCTTGTAGACCAACATAATGGCCATCTTCGAGAATCTATCAACAATCACGAAAACATATTTGTTTCCATGCTTAGTAGAAGGAAGACCTGACATGTAATCCATGGATATGGATTCCCAAGGTTGACTAGTGGTAGGTAGTGGATTATAGAGGCCTTAATCCTTAATGGTTGGTTTTCCAATGGTGAAAGCAGTGCAAGATGTGATGTACTTCCAAACATCCTGTTGAAGGTATGGCCAATAGAAATACTTCTGTAGTACTGCCATTGTTTTCTCGACCCCGAAATTCCTAGTGACTTGACTGTAGTGTCCTTCCCAAATCATCTTGGCATTCTCTCTTGAAGGAACACAAAGGTGTCCTAGGTTACATAGAAGTGCATCCTGGAGGTGAAAATTTGGAAATTGTGTACCCTACAAGAGTGTCTTCTATGTGTGGTCGAATTATGGATCGCTCTTGTAGAGAAGTGGCCAATCATAAGTTTCATGCCCACAAGAGTTGAGAGCAGTGGTTAGCACCACGATTGGTGGTCAGCTAAGGCAGTCTTCAACATTATTGGTGCTTCCATTATTATACTTGATGTTCAAATGAAATTGTTGTATATATGTGGACCACTTCTGATGGCGATATTTCTACAACTTCCCTTGTGTCTATATGAACTGCAAGGATTGGTGGTTTGTGTGGATGATCGTTTCCTTCTTTGTCATAAGTGGGATACTTGCAAACTGTGTCAGATAGTGTCTCACTGTGATATGCCATTGGATGACCCTGTTGAGTAAGAAATTCCCCAATAGCATAGTCACGGGCATCTGTCTCGATCTCAAATGGTTGTTGCAACTCTGGTAATGTGAGCACTGGGGTAGAGCAGAGGCGATGTTTCAATTCTACGAACACCTTTTTTTATGATTCCGACCAAAATAATTTTTCTTTCGATCCCCCCTTGGTGATTTGACTCAATGAAAAAGTGATATGAAATAATTCCAACATGAAACTGCAGTAGAAATTAGCAAGACCTAGAAAGATGAGAAGCTCTATTTGAGTGGTTTGGGCCGAACAATCTTGAATTAGTTGGATCTTGGTTGGATCCACATGCACCCCTGGTTCACCAATAATGTATCCTAGATACTTAACATGGATCATGCCAAAAGAAAATTTCTCCAAATTGGCACACAACTTATGTTGTCAAAGTGTTTGGAGGACCTGGTGGAGGTGCTCTTCCTAAGTCTGGCTTAAGATCAGGATGCCATCCAAGTACACTACTACAAATGAGTTGGTGAATGGCTGCAAGATGTTGTCCATCAGCCTCATGAAGGTTGGGGGAGCATTTGTCAACCTAAAACGCATGACCATCCATTCGAAAAGGCCCTCCTTGGTTTTGAAGGTTGTCTTCCACACATTGAAGGGTTTGATTGGTACCTATTGATACCCAGAATTCAAGTCAATCTTGCTGAAATATTTTTCCTATTTGAATTGATCCAAAAGGTCATCAATCCATGGGATTGGGTACCTATTTCAGACAGTGATCTTGTTCAGTGCCCAGTAGTCAATAAAAATTCTCCAAGTCCCATCCTACTTCTACACCAATACGATTGGGCTCCCATAGGGTGATGAAATCAGTCGTATGTGACCTCTGTAGCAACTCTTGAATCTGCCTCTTGATTTCATCATTCTCTAGAACAAAGCACCAATAAATCATTTCATTGGTAAGTTGCACTCCTGGGGTCAGATCGATGGGGTGCTTGACCTAACAGCATAGAGGCACCCCTGTGAGTGAGGTGAAGATTTCCCCGTACCACTCCATGACCTTGTCCATTTTTTTTTGTCGTGTGGAGGAACCTTATATGGAGGTTGTGGCCATAATATTATTCTTTCCATGGGGGCATATCATCAGGAAAACAAATTTCGCATTTTTGGAAATGGGCTTACTACATTGTTTTGCGGTAACCAAAGAGATGGCCTCAGGCGATGGTATCTCTGGTATCCTGTACAAATTATTTCCCAAAGTAACAATAATAGCACGAGGCCAACACTCATAAACATCATGTCAGTTCCACAAGTATGGTTTGCCTAATAATAAATCAAAAACATCAGGAGGATCAATGTCACATAATACCACATCTATGAAGGGATTGATGCTTTAGGGAAGGTGACACTACTGGCTGACATGGAGATCTCGTCATTGGTGAAGCCACCCGATGGTGTACAACTATGAGTGTGTTGTGGTTGGCAAGCCCAACCGCTTCACGAACTCTGCTGAAATGTGGTTCTTTTGGCTCCCACTATCGACAATGAAGTGTAGCGGGGAACCCTTTACCCATATCTAGGAGTGGAAGAGACGCTCCTCCTCCTGTATATATTTTGGTTCCTCCTTCTGGATATTTGCAGTGGCAACGGTGGCGTTGGCCTTTGCATCAATAATATTCATCCCTTTGTCATTCCCCTTGTTGGGTTCTATTTCAGAGTCAAACCGTGCATCTGATTCAAAAGCCCTCATCTCAGCCACCAGTGACTGCTTGGCCCGACACTCACTTTTGTTGTGAGTGGATCTCTTATAGAACTCACACCACTCTCCTATGTCCTTCTTTGGCTTCGCAGTGTTGTTATTTGCTTGTAGCTTCAGTAGGTTATCTTGGGCCACCATGCCTTAGATTTTTTCTTTGTTCTACGGTTTGGGGGCACATTTCCCTTGCTTTTGATTCGCATATCCAAAGTCTCACTTCTTCTATTTGAATTTCTGCTCAGTCGTGGTAGCATACCGGTATTTCATACCAAGCGAGGAGATGTTTAGGAACTCCATTTCATCCTAAATGTATCTGTGCAGACAGCTACGGTACTTCAGCAACAAATATTTCTCTGAATCTTTGATACCCAACTTTTTTTCGCAACATATGGAACAAATTTGTAGCTCATGCACATCTTTATCGCTTTGCTACCGCAGCGTAGTCCATTGTATGTACTTGTCCTCATAGCTCCCCATGGGATAATATTATTCGTTGATGGAATCTCATAAATAATTCCAAGTGGGTATGGCCGAAAATAGAGAGGGTTCTCTCTCATCCTTTTTCTCATAGTAGGTTTCCCACCAGACCTTGACATGGGGGGTAACTTTCAGGAGTGCAAAAATAATCTTTTCCTAATCAAAAAATTCATGAACCGAGAAATATACTTCTAATATATTCAACCATCTATCTGTGGTGTTTGCATATATTTTTCTCTCAAATATGGGAATGTCAAGGTTGACTTCTACCTTAAAAGGATTTTTGCCTCCAGAGTGGTTGTTGGATGCAGATGCGCCACCAGTGGGCAGTGGTTGAAGGATATGGGAAAAGTTATCCATCATCGCATTCCTTTGTTTTTCGAGGGCCTCCTAGAGAAATATTTTGATAGGATATCCTGCTCCCTCATCTTTCTTTTCGTACCCCATGGGTGGTCGTTAGGGTTTGTGAGGTTGATCTTGCAAATGTTCAACCAGATCAAACCCTAACTCCTTATACCCCAACCTCATTGGGGGCATGAAAATAATGATCGAGAAATAGAAGACCGCTCTGATACCATTGATTCGGATTTATGTAGGAACACAACATAATACACATATAACAATAAATACAAAAATGAAAAGGAAATAACACTTCATTTCATTAATATCAAAGAACTGAAATTTTTTTACAGACAAAATGGAAATAAACTAGCTAGGGCACTGGTAGCTTATCTCTGAGAAGAGATGTACTAGCTACATGCCTCTAAACTATGTTACAATGAGGCTCTAGGGCCTATTTATTATTGAGAAACAATGGAAAACCCTAAACACCCAAAAACCTAATCCCGGGAGATGAAGTGCCAAAACTATGGGCCTCATTTGGGTAAATTGGTACATCAACTTCTTGGGGACGTAACTTTGGCATACGATGTCAGTTTGACGTGCTTAATACCTCGTTATAAATATCCATCTGAGAAATACAAATTTGAAGTGAGAAACATTGGTCTATGACCCATTCATTCACCTAGTTTTCCCAAAAAACATCGTTTAGAGCCTCAAAACGGCTCCGGAAGTTTAAGACCCAAAAAATTGCTAAAAATAGTAAACTATGCTATAATTAAGGAAACTAGAAAACTTAAAGAAACAATGGTGGGAACCAAAGTGGAATAATATCCACCTAGATCAGTAAGCAAAATAGGACAATTTTTTATTTTTTGGGGGAAAAATTGTGCTATGAAATAGGAGCTCCTAGCAAGCCTTATTTTCCAAAGTTTTGCGAATTTTTTGTTGCAAGTTGATCAGTATTGAAAGGAGCTTCAGATTTTACAAATATTCTATGTAATAGATCAGATTGCTTGGTTTATTTAATACAAGCAAGAGAGGTTTTCCTAGTTGGGTTCCCTAGATAAATTATTATTCTATGTGCGATCTTGTTTCTATTCATTGTTTTCTTTCCGTGGAATTTTGGTAGAGAAATATTATACCTTTTGCATATCATTTTACTCTCAATATTAGTTACAAGGTTTCAATGTTTTTCTACAGAAACTTGGCCTTAAAAATATTTCATTTTTGCCTTCAATAGGGCTAAAAATTTCCTTCGTTAGGGCTAAAACATGGCCTCTATAATAGCTCTTGAACTCACCTTCTAACAATAACCAAAAAATATTCCAAAAGAGTGCCAAAAACCATTCCCAAAACAAAAATATCCAAATTGACCTCACTTCACTTGGCACATGAGGTATGAACCCCATAAATAATCCTTCCCTTGCTTAGAAATATCTGAATTAGCTTGAGCAAGTGACTTCTAGGTTCCTCCACATGGTGCATATATATAGTGTGTTTGACTCTGAAAAGTATGGTTGAGCTTCCCACTAGTTGGGCCCTCTTGTGCACTAGCTAGGTTGACTTGGTAGAATTTATAATGAATATTCAAAAAATCATTTATCCTCAATTGTGAATAATTAGAGAGAGTTCCACATAGCATTGGAAAGGTATCAAAATAATTTTTCCAATTGTTGTAATCTAGCAAAAAGCATGCATTGCTACCAGTAGTCAAAAATAAAGTAATAACATGATAAGCATAGGAAAATATGCAAAGAGACAAAATAAATGAGAACTAGGAGAAGAGTAGATATATATCTTGATTATATGTAGAAACCATATTAGGAACTGTTACATTGTATGCAGCCAAACATTTTTATAGACTATCACGACAATTATTCTAGTCTAATTGTCCAACCAAAAATGTTACTTAGTCTATCATTAGTTAGCCTTTCATTACATTACAAACTTGTCGACTTAACTTGGGATAGTCTTCTGAGCCAACTAGCTCCTCCATTATCTCCCCCACCCTCAAAGCCTTCTTCATCCCTAAGAAGGGAGATTTGGAGTGTAATAAAAATTGACAAAAATAAAAAAAAATTACATTCATAACAGTCGTTCTCAAAAGTGAAATGTTAAGTACAATTATTACAGTAAAATAAGACTAATTTAGAACTTATGGTGAGTCCTCTCCATGTTATTCTGTTGTTGTAGTCGGAACCTCTGAAGTTTTCTATGTCAACTTATGCTCTACTTGGTCAATTTCATCTTCATGAGATTGATGTTCTAAAGTTTTGGTTCATGTTGAAACATTGGGTGTATAAAACTCATGGGTAGGTCGAGGTGGATGTGGTGATGTTGAACATGCTAATGGAGATAGATTCATGCTTGGAAAGGTAGTCTGATCAATTACTCGAGCGAAAATATGCAAGTTCTCGTCAATGATAGACCATTCTTGAAATGTCACTCTAGCTTTAACATTGGATTCCATAAGATTAAACAAGTATTACACATTTTCTTCCATGGGTGTGTTCTCTGTTATCCTTTGTGGAAGCGGCTTGGCTTATTCAATGATAATGACTTGGTTAATAATTCCCTACAAAAATTCTAATGCATTGGAAGCTTCATGCTGAGATTTATTTCCCTCTTAACCATTGACGGTGTTGTTGCAGTAGCTACAAATAATTTTCCCTTTCCTATTCCAGTTGAGTATTGAGTGTTTGTTGCATTCTACTATCTAAAGTTTTTCCCACTAACAACTCTCTAATAAGCAACTCTTGAGCCCTTATTTTTAAATGAATAGAAGCCATGTAGGTGGGCCAATTATTCAATGTAGAAGTTATAGTAGCTCCTTTATCTAGTGTGGCTTCTAGAGTTTGCTTCATTTCTAGAAACTCATTGTGGGCCTTCTATAGGGTCTGTGTAAACTTTAGGATTTATAAAATTTGTAGGTTGGTTCTACATTTTTGACACTTGTGCATGGGGTTGGACATTCTGGTCAATCTTGGCTGGAGTTAGAGTCTGTAGTTTTTCTATTGCCTAGATTTTACATGCTAGCCAAGTCTCCCTTTCTTATTCCTAATGTTTTTGGAGCATGTTGATATCCTTCTTTCTTTTTCGCAATATTTTCTTTTAAGCCTTAACATATTATTCTATAACATGAAATGGCTTCTTATCACTGGAAATTTTAATGGTGTCATACTTAGCAGTAATATTGATAGGCTTATTTTTGTCCTTACTTGTTGTAGTGGTTGTTATAGCTCTCTCTACATGCATGTTTGAAGTTGGAACAAGCTTGGTACTTGGTGGATTGATAACCAGCTTTGTAGTGGTAATAGGTACTTCAATAGTTTCATCATGCATGTGCTCAGTTGACACACTTGTTTCTAATGATATTTGATAGTTTCAACACAGAGAGTTCATTTAGATGAGTTAAATTTTGAATTGGCGTATGAATTATCGTGAATGTTTTATTAATTTAACTCCGACTAATTTTCATTTGAATTTTTCAACCTCGACTGGGTTTTTTCGGACTGAGTATGCTCTGGTTGATTTTTCCTTGACAGACATTGTTCTGACTAAGTTTTTTTAGATTTCTCTTTCTCATATTGATTTTTTTTTACTGGTTCCTTTCAGATTTCTCTTCTTCATACTAATCCTTGTCAGAATACTCATGGTCTTACTGGTGGTCCTCTTCTAATACATGGGTCAAATATTGGACAAGAGTATCATTTTTCAAATCATCCTCAATTGCCATGGGATTATGGCCTGACTGGTTGTAATAATGGACTTCAGTGCCATTTTTTTTACACCATTTAGAAGTAGATCTAGCATTGTGCTTAATTTTATGGTTAACTTCAATCATTTTGTTTTTTATTTTGTCAACAAAAATGCTCATGGTGCTTTCTATAGAATCCAGTATTTGACTCTAGATGGAAGGATTTTAGGCTTCCTGATATTCGTGGTTTATTTTTCTTTTGGTTGCAGCTCTTTAATGACTTCATCCAGTTGTTTTTTATTTTTAGGATCATCCAAATTGAATTCTTTGAGCACTTTCTACCACTGAGATGAGTTGGTTTTGGATGAGGTAGTGTTAGGACTAACATATTATTTTTGGGTGGACATATGAAAATATTTAGGGAAGCGAACTGATAGGTAACCTTTAAAGGGTTGCAAATATAAGACAAACGAAACTTATTCTTTGACTTAAACATCCTTAAAAGGTGTAATAATCTCATGGTATGGGTTGAAAACCACATGTGGAATGGCATAGTTGGTGTTGGAATGTTGACATGGTTCATCAAATATTTGGTCAATAGATTGTTGGTAGGGGAGTTCCTAAGGGTCAAATTCAATAGATTTGTTATACCATGCATAGATATTGTCTAGGAATAATTGGATGTGGGAGCAGGGGGAAAGGGATCGATGGATATGTTGAGGAACCTACATTTATTCGAACTGTTCTTGATATTCAAGAGCCAATTTCTAAAAATATCATTAGGACTTCGCGATTGTGGTTTTTTTTCTTTTATGAGGTATTCTATCAAGGTCATATGTTAAATTATTATACACGAGTGATTTTATTCAAATGAATAGTAAGTGTTCCTTTTCTGGTTCACTGAACTGTTAAATCGTACTCGATGTGTTTTTTTTGCAAGATGTTTCTTTTGTGACCCAAGTTAGTTTCTTCCCTTGTATTCTATTTGTCATGCATATTTATATTATCGTTATGAACTCTGTTTCACCTTTAGAATATCGTCAAGATCAAGTTCCCGATCAATACTGTTGTTTTAGTCTAGTTACCTAGTTCATATTTCCAATTGTTTTATTACTGAACCAGCTATTATCAGTTATATTTATAACTACATTTTAATTTAATTTTAATAAAACCAAATAAAAAGAATTTAGTAACTTATTAAATTTTAATTATATTTTATTTTAATATTTTTATTTTTTACATATTAACTCGTTAAACTTTTTCATCCATTGTCGTATGGCTAACCTAAGATAACTATTATTAACAAATATATATTTTAAATGAGGAACCATTAACAAGTGATTTGAAAATATTCCCATGTAAGGTATTCAATTGTATAGCTCATAAAGGTCGGATTTATTTAATAACGAATGGTCCTAACCATGCAATTTCTATCTTCTTCAGATTGTCTTTTACTTTATTTTCATATAGTAGGTCAAAATTACCAACTTGAAAATGTTTATCATGTAGGTTCCTATCGTGCCATGTTTTTTGTTGTTCCTTACTGAATTGTTGATGGTAAAGGACGTAAAGTCCATCTTCCTCTAGTTGGTATTATTTTCTGAGTCATTCCATTTGTAACTTTGTATTATATTTTAGTATAGTCGACATGCTCTATGTCTTTACAGAATAGTGGAATGTGACAACTTATTCCTAAACATAAAAAAGTTTAAATGGTGTTTCTCCTATTTATTTTTTATATGTTGTGCGATATACTCACAAAACCACTAGAACTTTATCATCCTAGTCATATCTCTCGACATTAAAAAATTTCTTTAAACCTGTGTTCAGTGTTTTGTTGAACGACTTGACAACACCATTGGCTTGTGGATGATATGCAGTAGTCTTACAGTGTTCGATCATAAAATTTTTTATCAATACTTGGATTTTACCATTTACAAAATGGGTTTATCTATCGTTGATAAGAACCAAGGGGTAGTCAAATCGCGTTACTATGTGTTCATATATAAATTTAGCCACAACTTCTTTAGCGCAGGATCAAACAAGCTCAACTTTTGCCCACCTTGTTAGATATTCGGTTGTAGTAATTATATATTTCACTCTCATCCTCTTAACTCTTTTTGGAAAGGGGCAGACAAATTCAATCTCCCATATCTCAAAAGTTAGTGAATGGATAATTGAGTGCAGCGAAATTTGGTGTTTCGCTAGAGGACAACCTATTCTTTACATATATCACATTTTTGTACATATTTTTGAAAATCATGGAATAGTGTTGGCCACTAGATTCCTTCTTGCACTATCTTTTAAGAAATTGTTTCTCCTTGGTAGTGTCCTCCAGCTCCCCGTTTGTGTGCTTCTACAATGATTGCTTCTCTTTCATGTTTTAAAGCACATATTCGAAGTACTTGATCAATTCCCAACTTATATAACTATCCATTTATTAATGTGTATGGTGTCTCTTTTATAGCAAGTCATTTTTTCTTCTTGTTTGATAGACTGTCAGGTGCTTTTCCGGTATGTAAGAATTATGCAATTTCAGCAAGTTTTGATGGTTCAACTACTTCAATATTGAATAAATGTGTGGTTGGAAGGTCGTCATCCATATCATTCAGTTCCTCCCAAGACTCAAGTCGGGATATATGGACAAGACCGACATTATGTTTTCTTATTCATGTAATAACTTTAATTCAAATTATTGGAATAACAATAAAATTGACACATTAATCCTTGATGAACTGGTTTTTTGACAAGGTATTTTAACGCTTGGTGATCAATGTAAAATATGAAAAGGTTTTCCAGAGGTAGTGTCAAAAATTTTGCAACGTGAAAATCATTGCCAGATATTTGTATTTTATCATGTAGAGTTTTCATTCATATTTTTTAAGCTTCTGACTAGTGTATGTGTTTGGATGGTCTATTATTTCCTCATCAGGTTGTGCTAGGACTTCTCCAACTAAAATTCTCGATGCATCGAAATGTAGGTGAAATTGTTTGGACCAACCAGGAAACTTAGGGATTGGAGCTTCAACTAATTTGTTTTTTAACAACGGGAAAGGCTCATCACATTCATTAGACCAAATAAAAGAGGTATGTTTCCTTATAATCTCCTCGATTGGAAACATGATGTCAAAATAATGTCTAATGAATTTTATATAATATTTTTTATGTCCTAAGAATATTTTGATTTGTTTCTTATTTACAAGAGGCTTTAAATATAGGATTACCTTTATTTTCTCCATTTCTACTTTGATCCCTTCCTTTAAAACCACATTTCCCAGTATTATTCCAATAAGTGTTTCAAATATGCATTTTTTTATATTCAAGTATAAACGTATCTGATGACATCTCTCAAGCATCAGTCATAGCCACTGAATATGAAATTTTTGCTAATGTGTACATTTTCCAATCGTCGAAATATACCACGATTGTTTTATAGATATACTCTTGGACTAATTTGAAAACGATTCTTGAGAATTTTTTTTAGGAATTATTTAAATTCAAAGGCATTACTTTGTAAGTAAAAGAGCCAAATTGAGTAAAAAAATTGGTTTTTTATTGATCTTATTCCACTATGGGTGCCTGGTTATAGCCTGAGAACCCATCAATGAAGAAATACAATTCATGTCACGTGCACTCATCTAAAATTTCATTAGAAAATGGAGTCAGGAATGGTTTAGTGACTATTTATTTATTTAATCCTTGATTATCGATGTAAATTCATAGTCCGTGTTAATAAATATATACAAAAATAGTTCTAATGATTTCTCTTATACTTGATAATTACTTGTGATGTATTTTTTCTTTTTCTTACTTATTAGTTTCTTATCTTATTATTATGTTTTTTTATCATCAAATAGATACCGAAATAAGAAGATAAATAGTACACAAGAACATAGGATGTAGGTTGCAAGCCGGGGCCAAAACCTCTCCACTTGAGAGGAAAACCCACAAATATTTTCTCTTCTTATAGGTTCTTCAATTAACAAATTACAATACCTCTAGACTAAGACCATACCCTTCCAATATAAATTATATCCTCATTGATTATGTGCTTCCTTTTTCCAAGTCAAACCTAGTCAAAACTCTTCGAGCAGCACAACTTCGACCCACAGTAACATAATTTCGGCCTCTACTATAGGTCTAAATTTTTTTACCTTCCCAATAGAATTTTATTCAACACATGTGAGCTTATTTAGGGCTTACAATACTTCTTCATGCATTTTCTTGACTTTCTCCTTCTTCTAGCGCTTTAATATGACCTAATGAGCCTTCCTTCGATATTTTGTTAGAAATATTTTGTCATCAATGGAAAAGGAAAATGAAAAAACATTTCAACTGGTACAAGAAATGAAAAAGAGCGGCAAAGGGAAACACAATTAGAAGGTGAAAACAATTTGGAGCTAATCCTTATGCAACAAATAATATTATATGAAAGTGAATCCCACTTAGATGGGAAGAGGTATGAAAGAGATTTCCAGTAGTATGCAGAAGTTTGAAAATGGTCTCCCTAATCAAGAAATAGGCACAATCAAAGTTTTGTTACCCCAAGTAAAATTTAGCACATTCAAAAGGAGTTTGGGTGAGCCTTTGTAACGTAGAAAAAATTGCCTTAATTTGCAAACTCAGTAGTAAATCTTAGTGTAGCGACAAAAATAAGGACTGGGTTAATGAGGATGACAGTGCGTCAGCTAGAATTATTGCCGTTGGGCATTGGTATAGCACACCCGGCTAACTTACCCCAATGGCTGCACCCCAAAGGATTCAAAGAAGAATCAAAAGATAAGTGTGAGGATGAAATAGAGCGGTCAAATGTGGAGTATGTAGTGCAGTGAGAAGCAGTTTATTGGCATAAGAGGAACCCTCCTGATAGCCTACCGTGGCAGAAGAATCCCAACAGGGTGAGCTCGAAATATTTTTAAGTGAACATAAGTGTTATGTACTGGGAGATAAGTTTTGGGCCACACAACTATATTCCGACAACACTATGGGCATCAATATTGATAGGCCTCGAGGCATCGAGAGGTGGTTTCCCATATAGATGATCATGTAGATAAATAGGGGAGAATCACCTTGATACCAATCCTTGTAATACCACAATCCATAATGGAGTGGTTTTGAGGCATAAGTTTTTGAATCTAGTGGTTTTTTTCAAAATAAAATTATAAAGGAAATCACTCACAAACCCAAGGCCTTAGGACCCTTTATCTCTCCTCTCTAATAGAGGGCAGGTGGCAGAATGTGATTGGCCTAGATGGTGGAAGATGATGATGTCATCACTAGCCAATCAAAACATGACACGTAGAAAATATATTTTTCATTTTTAGGCACCCAAAAATCCCATTTCTGATTGACACATGTCACTGATCATAGGTCGACATGTAGCACGGGTCATGTCAGAATGAATTCATCCCACTGTATGAGGCCCAACTATTTTATAATAGTGTGTAGAGAGGTAGCATTAGGCAGTGGGATCCAGGACACATTAGGCATGGACAGGTTGGTAGGAGCATCATCAAATGAGATTGACGTTGGTAAGACCCCATAGGACAACACATCATGTAGATATTACTCTGACAAGTTATAAAAGGGAAAAAAGGGAATGTGTCAGGAGAGGAGATGTTGGGACAAGAACTATAGAAGAAACCAATCAAAAGCAAGTAATAAATCCCCACAAGATAATTCAACACAATTTCAAGACCTTGACAGATGTTAAAGGGCACATAAAAAAAAAAATTCAAGATAGGGAGAGCTACAAGTTAAGCTCCTGCACAGGGTTCCATGCAAAAATTAGAGAACCAAGTGTGTGGAGATTAAAATGATTCATGGAGACTCTTAGAGCATCTAATCTCTTTCCCATGGTCATTTCGCATAGAAACAATACTAATGGTGTAGATCCATAAGCAATGGAATTTGGCCCATGAAGGGCTTAAACAGGCTAAGCGCCTGAAGCTTAAGCCAATGGTAATAGAGACCTAGTATTATGGAATAAAATAGGTAAAGAAGCATAGAAAAGGGTGTTAATATGAAAATGGCATAAATTTCAGTTTTGGCAGCAAATTTGGGAGTTAAGCCAAATTTAACTACAGACAAAAATAGAATAAGAACTACTAAAACTTGTACAAGGCCAAAATTGCTAAACGCAAAGAAATTGATCTCCTTAACTTGTAGTAAAGGATGATCAGGGATATAAAACATTGTGAACATAGTCAGAGGACTGAAATAAACAAGAAAAAAGAAAAAAATAATAAATAAGGACGAATGCAGCAATAAAAAAAAGGAAGCCAAAAATTCTTTATAAGAAGGCTTGAGAAAATTGTTTGTGACATAGATACATAAGTGAGATATGTGAGTTTTGTGAGTGAGTTGTGGTGAAGTTGTTGGTGTTCTTAGTAATCATATATTTCTGAAGGTGTTGATGATTGAAAAAAAATTTAAATATTGAAGGAAGAATTGGTAGTCAATGTTTCCAGTATGAAAATGGATTAAATATGAAACAGTGGGTGTCAACAAGTTGTAGCTTCTAAGATGAAATAGTGGGTGTCAACGGGTTGGTGCTGCTAATAGTGGGTGCTGAAAAATACTTGGGGTTGTAGCTTCATTTAGTTGTAGCTAATAAATAAGGGAGTTGTATCTTCTTGTTGGTTGTAGCTAGATAATTGTAACATCAAGTTGTATCTTGCCTTATGAATGAATTAAAGAGAAGTTCAAAAATTTTACTTGTTCTTTGTGTGTTCCGTTGAGATTGTTGATTCCTATTATGTTTGTTAATTGTTGAATTATTTAATGGTGTTTCAATATTATTGCACATAGTAAAAGAAGGTTTTTAATTGATAAAATTCCTACAATATTGATTCACCCCCCTCTCAGTATCGTCTTGGTTTCCAACACCTTCTTTCTTCACTTTATCCAAGTTCGATCCTACCACATCAAAACCCTAACCCAAAAATAGAAACCCTAGCTTCATTCCTACACAATGTGAAGAGAGAGATATAAAAATAGCCCAAACACTTGATCTTTGTCCTTCTTCCTTCGCTAGACTCTTTCTTCTTCTCCTTTGCTTGCTTGATGAGAGAATGAATTGTGTCACTAGGAGGTCGAGTTCCCTCCTATATATAGGCTTCCGAGGTGGATGAAGTTCCTCAAATTAGGTTGAGTTCTTAGCTAGTAGGTTCACTTCGCCTTGGAATGTATTTTGACACTTTCAAATACAAAATAATTCTTTTTACAAGCTGCAATGTGCCTGATGGGGTCTTCAATATATGACAATGACTCTTTTGACTTATTGACCTAGGTCAAACCCTAGAACCACTCAATCAGTGCTTTACCTCTAAAACAAAATACCTCAATCATGAAACCCATGCTCCAAAATAGCAATAGTAATTTTTGTTTCATTTCAAAATGTACAAGAATCAAAATTACATTTCATATTTATAAATATTGGAACTAGTTACACATTTTTCAACACTCCCTCTTAACTAGGGAGGTATTCATAAATGGTACATGGAAATTATCAATCTAATTTAAGATGATCTCATAATAAGATCTGGATTGGTAACCCATTTTTTTAACATCATACCAACTAGAATTGTCACATAGCAAGCCCCTGACTAATAGCTCTATATTTCCACAAGATCAGAGCGTACTGTTAGCGAGACTAATGACTTATAAACACCATCATCATTGTCTCTGAAGGCACATAGCCAACTTGAGTTTTTACATAGTATGTCCTTTCAGGAATATTATTATTTTGGATTCCCAATCCTCAAATAATATTAGTCCTTTACAACTACTCTTATCTTGGATGCGCTACCTCATCCTCAAAGAGTATCGGATGCCAGATGTTTCAACCAATCCTCCATTCTTTATTCCAAAGTGAATAAAATAATGTGTTTCTATCTCTCCCTATCAAATAAGGAGTATATATCAACCAGTCCAAGCTTGTCTATCAAGTAAAAAATCTTCTTATTAGGAAGATATTTTTTCAATATGTCAGCTACATGTTCATTAGTGGAGATATATCGTAGCTGCAACAAACCATCCTGCACCAGATTTTGAATGCAGTCATACTTGTTATTTATATATTTTTTATTTCCATGAAACACTAGATCTTCATAAAACCTTATACAGATGGTGTTTTCACAATGTATCACTATAGGGTCCATTGGTCATTCAAAAAAGTCGCACAACAGCTTCCTCAACCAGACAACTTCTTTACTTACTTCATAGGCTACAATATATTTAGCCTCGGACTACTTAAAGCAATTGATTTTTTCTTTCTTCTCATCCATTATAACATGGATCATCCCAAACTAAAACATCCTCCAATAATGCTTCTTCCATCTTACTCACTGCCTCCCTAGTAAAAATATATATATCCAATCAAGTGGACATCATTCCTCTTATCATACTTCAGCCAGTGGTGGATTTTTCCTTGTATATATCTCATTATATCACTGGTTGCTATCCAACGATCATGCTTTGGATCAACCTAGAACTGAATTAGAAAATTTACTGCAAAACATTTGTTTGTTCGAGTATTCACCAAGTACATCATTGGGCTTATCAATTTTCTATACCTGGTCGGATACACTGGGCTCGATTTAGAACTTCTTATCCTCTTCATGTTTGTGATCATGGGCATTGCCATATTTTTGTAATCCATCATGTCAAACCTCTTCAGCATATAAATCACATACTTTCCTTGACCTAGATAAATCTCATCAAGTCCCTACCAAACTTCCAGTCCCAAATAATAATGCATCGACCCTCGATACTTCATGTCAAATTTTGTTTCTAGTTGCTTATTTCTCTCTTGGATTCAACTTTCCACACATGTCATGAGGAGATCATCGACATACAGGAGAATGATTACAGGTTCATACTTTGTAACCTTGGCATAGAGATTCAAATCGACAAAATTCTTTGTGAAGCCCAATCTTTGTAGGTATGCATCCATCCTTGCATAACATGCCCTTGGTGCTTTCTTAAGGCCATATAATTCCTTCTTCAACCTACAAACATAAGCCTCTCTATATTTGAATTAAAATCCAAGGGGTTTCTATATATATACTTTTACATCAATCACATCATTCAGTAATGTAGTCTTGACATCCAATTAATGGATGTTCCATCCCACTAATGCTACCAAGGATACCGGTGAATGTATATTTTTAAACCTCATTGTAGGTAAAAGTGACTCTTCATAATCGATTCCTTCTTTTTTAGAGAAGCCCTTAGCCACAAATATTTCATTTTATTTACCAATACTTCCATCAGTTGCATGTTTAATCTTGTAGAGCCACTTGGAAGTTACCACATATTTGTCTTTGGACCTAGGAACATTTTCCAAAACTCCATTCTTCAATATTGATTGATATTATACATTCATGGAATCTTTCAATTCTTGATGTTTGGCAGCCTCGTCAGAGGTGGATAGCTATGCTTCTATTCGCTTCTTCATATATTCTACATACCCATGACATATTTTGGGCTTCTTACTTTGCATGAATGTGCCTTTGGTTGCTCCATGTCCCTATGCATCTAAAAAAGTATATCTCAACCAGTTAGGTCTCTTTCTAATTTTGGCGATGACCACAGGTTACACAAGTTCATTGGGACCTTAATCTTTATGATTTTATTTTTCTTCATCCCTGGTACCTTCTTCTTCAAATATAGGAATTTTTTCACCATCAGAGTATGTTAGGAGGACCTTTGATTTCTTGAATGAAATATTCTAGTCAAATATTGAATCTTAACTAACTTCTATTTCATTTCCTTCCTTTATGTAGATCATATATGCATTTGAAGTATTATGCCAACCAAATATTTGGAGATAGTCCACTCTTGATTTCTTCCAAGTGAATACTTGTTTGTGAGTCATGATGTCTAGTGATCTATGAGGACTTCGATTTTGAATATATATAGAAGTTTTTTTTGCTTCACCCCACAAAACATTTGGCAAATATTGATCATGTAAAATGGCACTTACACTTTCTTCAATAAATTGATTCTTTCATTCTACGACTCCATTTTGTTCGAGATTGTATAGGACTATCTGCTCCCACTTAATCCCAAATTCCTTATGTTGTGTCTCACTTACATTTACCTTTAAAATATTTTTCAAAACACCAAAAAATAATATATGTTAGAAAATGTAAAATTTTGTATTTCGAAGAAGAATTTTGATTTATATGTTGGTACATTGACATTTCGTGATGAGATTTGAAGGTAGGTCGAAGGATTGGATAACCAGAATAAAGCTCAGGAGGGTTTTAACACCATGGATACAGATAGAGTTACACAAGTTCATTGAATGAACTATTGCAGGGAGTAGCATGGATAAGATGGAGTTGTAGAGTGACAATAGCCGAAGAAACAAAGAAATTGGTTAAGGCAGAAAACCTTTATAAGATTCCCAAAGGAGGCAATCTAACGGTGAGGATTAAATCACAAAATTAAAGTGAGAGATGGATGAACTAGGTTGCAGTGCAAAGTTATGTTTGAAATGTTGCGAAGTGGACACATGTCAGCATATCGCAATTTTTCATCGATGATTATTTATTTTATGCATTAAGGACTTCACAAGTTAAAAAAATAAATTGCAATGTGGTAAGTACGAAACTTACAATGTGATAGGGGGAGGAGCCAAGTGTTGGCACAGTGATTCAGCGCATATCACACATCTGCAGATTTAGAGTTTAGCATTAAGTCTTCGCAAGGTAAAGTACTTTGGTTGCGATGTGACAAACTGGAGATTCCGGTGTGAGACATTATAGCGGGACCGTTGGATTGTGGCGCAGATCAACGGTGGAGGTTAAATCATAAATAGAGCGGTTTCACACATTGGCATTATTATTTTTTACCATTTAATCTATTTGTTGTAGTTTTTGGCATGCGATATCAAATAAGATGTGAAGTGTGATTGCCTCTGATTTTTCAGGTCGTGTGTGGGCTCATAAACCATAGGTTTGTGGGGTTTGTATAAATTTATAGCCATGTATGCAATAAGGTAATGCGAAGGGGCAGCCAATGAATAAAGAGACATAGGCAGAGTTGGGCAGAAGAATGTATAGTGGCACTATGGGAAGCACGATAGCTGGGTCAAGTCAGACACCAAGGTGTCGTTACAGAACTGTGCAGTTGTTGCATCATAACTAGAAAGGACACCTTCGCATTTTGTGAGGATGCATCAGCAACATCAGATTCAGAAAAACGAACAATATTTCTAGTTTTTATTTATTTTCTTTGTATGATTACATAAGTAATCTTAATATTTTAGGTAGTCTAATAGTTTCAATAAGTTTAGCATTTATGAACTACTCTGATGTATTTAAGTAGATAGAAATAAATAAAAAGGGTTTCGAGTTTTGGACCTCTAGATGACTATTAATTTGGTACTAAATTTTATGATAAATTAATGAAAGAAGATCAAGTTTCCTGCACCCGTTGATGTTGATATGTCTTTATAATTTCACTCTGTGTTTATTACTCTTTGAATGAAGTGAATTAATGTAGCAGTCGGTCTCTTAATTACATATCTGATTAATATTTAAATCGCCTTAATTTGCGCTCCTTTACTTCATCTCTTCTCCTTTCACAAAATCCTGATGAAACTTTAAAGTAATAGATTCTGTTTTTACAACATATTATTTTGAGTTTCCTCTCTCTCCATGATTTCCTCTGAAACTTAAAAGTAATATATTCTATTTCTGAGCATATCATTTTTAGTTTCTCTTACAGTTCTTTTTTGCATTTCATTCAAGTATCGGCATTTTATGGCATTGTGAAGGCTTTCATTATATCATATTATTGAGGGTATTAAGTAATTAAATTCCAAAGGTGTCAAATAGAGGCCATTTGATATCGTAATCATGACATACATTTATAAAATGTCTTAATCACTGATACAACATTTTCTGGTGCCGTTTCCAAGGATGAAGAAACGAAGTCTATTTTTCCCTGGGTTTTTTACATTATTTCCTTTGGTTGTTCAATGAGGAGGAAATATTGGGTTGTGTTTGTTATTTTCAAAATTTTGGCTTTCAAAAGGCCTCACACGAGGTCAAATACCTCACAAAAAATAGTCCCTGCTTTGTCATACCCAAAAAGATTGCTTTCTAAAAGGGCTTAGAAAACCTGAAATTCCTTCAATACCTGATCCTACATTGTCTCCTCCTGACACTAGTTCTCATAACCCTTTGTTTGAATATATTTCCAAGGAACTCTCTTTCTTAGAACACGATTCTCCTTCCACACCCATTCATTTTCAAGAACCTAAGTTAGAATAACATTCTTTCGAGATTGTTTCTCTTACCTTCACTCAAGCTCAACCAGATATAGTTGTTGGTTCTTCTGCCATTTTTCATCAACCCACTCCCATATCAGTTTTTCCTCCACCAAATTCACTTTCATAGTAGTTCCATTAACCTCAACTACCCAAGGAATAGTTAACCAAGGTGTAAATATGGTAGCACAAGACTTTTTGTTGAACAGATATGCTCCACTAAATATTGTGCAACCAATGAACTCCATGCCTCAAGAATACCTCAAATTACTTCCTTGTTTCACTAGAGAAGATGAAGTAACTACAGAAAAACATATACCCTTGTTTTGCACTTTTGCTGAGAATTTAAATGTAGAACATTTTGATGTTTTGATGAGACTATTTGTGCAGTCTCTAGATGGAGAGGCTAGAAAATGGTTCAAAGGTTTACCAAATGGTTCAATAAATAACTGGGAAGAGTTAGAAACTCAATTCACTCAGATATAGGGAGAAAATATATATCATGGTTACTCATTGACTGAGTTTAATGCAATAATGCAATTAAAATAAGGCCTAATGAAATAATTTATGAGTTTGTAAAATGGTTCAACAAATTGTACAATAGTATACCCATAGAGATAAAGCCCCCCCCCCCGGTAGGAGAAAAGGTAGTTTTTGTTGGCGCTTTTGAAGCTGATTTTATCTTTACATTAAGAGAGAGAAGAGCCCCTACTCTTGAGCATATACAGATAGATTCTCTAGAGATCGAAGATAATATGTCTGTAGCTAGAAAATTGAAAGGAAATAGTTGGTCCGATAGAAGGGGAAAGAAAAAGAAGAATCATCACAAGATCTAAGAATTGAAGATATAACAAAGGTGAAGAATCATATAACCAATAATCTAGCAAAGATGGAATTGGAAAATAAAAACTCCCAAAGACAAGTACAACAAAATCAGGGGGGAGGTTTTACCCTCAATTCAAAAGACATCCCCTACAAATTTTGCATAGGGAAAGAAGAGATCAAGACCAGATTCAAGCACCATTGTATATAGAAGCAATACCTGTAGAGCCAACATAAAATGACCAAAGGGAGTTTGAGGATCAGGTATTTGATTTGTATGCAATGGAAGAGGATGAAGAGGAATATTTTGAGAATATGCTAATGCTGAAGTATCTTTTGATCAATATGAAATGGATGAATACTGTAGAAAATTCATAGATTTCATGCAAGCTAAGTTACATAAAAATTGTGATTTAAGTTTTAGAAAGAGATATAGAGTGCAGGATAATGAAGGTGAACAACAAGGTTCCGTTCCTCCTCCAAAGGTGACTCCACAACAAAAGGACCTTGTGAAACAGGTCAGTAAGGGGAAACAACCTATAAATTCACTTAATAGAAAAAATGTGCAATAGTCTGAATCTTCCTGGAACAAATCATTTGACACTAATATTTTGGATAAAGTTGTTCCTGTATCCTAACAAGAGGCAAATTCTAGAAATATTGAAGAAGAACCTGAAAAGAACGTTAAGCAAACTTGTGCTTTCAGTCTGGAAAAATAGTCAGAGAAGGTTAAAATCCAGGTACCTCTTCTAGAATTAGCTAAAATACCAGCTTACAAGAAATAAATTTTACAATATATTAATCTCACACAGGTGGAAGATATAAGTGGTAGGTTGAATCTTCCGAGAACAAATCATTTGACACTAATGTTTTGGATAAATTTGTTCCTGTACCCAAACAAGTGGCAAATTATAGAAATATTGAAGAAGAACCTGAAAAGAATGTTAAGCAGACTTATGCTTCTAGTCTAGAAAAATAGTTGGAGAAGGTTAAAATCTAGGTACCTCTTCTAGAATTAGCTACCAGCTTACAAGAAAGAAATTTAATAATATATTAATCTCACACAGGTGGAAGATATAAGTGACATGGTGAACTTACAAGAAGAAAATCTAGTGGTCACCTTTGATTCTCGTGTAGAAGAAGTATATCCTTCTGTTCCACCCTTCTATATTTCTATGTTGCTTCATGATTTTACTCTACATAATTACATGCTGGACTCAAGAGCGTCCCATAATCTCATGCCATTGTCTGTTATGAAGGAACTCAACTTGAAAATTACAAAACCTTATAGGGATATGTATTCATTTGATTTCAAAAGGGTGAAATGTGTTGGGTAAATTAAATATGTAGCAGTTTCATTGGCACAAATCCCAGCAAAGAGTATAGTCATGGATGTGTTGCTAACATCCCAGCCAGGTTTGGAATGCTCCTATCAAGATCTTGGGGAGAGAAGTTGGGAGTTGTACTAAAATTAGATTTCACTTATGCTATCATTATGGTTTTTAATGCGGAAGAAATGAGATTGTACATGGAAACAAGGTTTGTGAATATTGCCTCCAATAAAGATGCAGTAAATTCCCCCATTTATAGTTAAGAAACAGAAGATATTTCTTGTTTAATGCTACATGAAGATGCATAATTTGTTCAATACATAGGGAAGCAACACTCTTCAGCAGTTGTAAATAATGAGATGCACTCAAGGAATATTCGGAAGTGCTACATTGATGGTGCCTACTCCAAGGAGGGTGCAGGTGTTGGATTTTTGTTGATATCACCAGAAGGTAACCTCATGCATTTCTCTTTTAAACTATAATTTTATTCAACAAAAAATGTGGTCGAGTATGAGGCCTTAATCTCAAGCCTTCAAGTTGCTAAATAGATGGGAGTTCAATGTATTTCAAATTTTGGTGACTCTAAATTGATAATAAGGCAGATTAAAAATCATTGTCAAACCAAGCATCTGAGATTGAGATCGTATAGGAATGAAGTTTTGGATTTGATAGAAAACTATTTTGAAGCCTTCAATATTTAGTATATTCTAAGGGAGGAGAATATATTGGCTAATTCTTTAGCAGTTGCAGCCAACACCTTCAAGCCTCCAATAAATCCAAGGTTAAGGTATGAAACTGAAATTAGACATAGATCTTCTATCCCTGACAATGTCAAACATAGGCAGGTTCTTGATGATGATGAATAGATAAATCAGTTCCTGACGATGATTGGAAATTTTGAAGATGCTGAGATAGACCAAGAGGAAGAAAAAACAGAGCAGAAAGTAGAAATAAGAATCCATAAACAATCAATAGGTGAACAGAATATTATCTAATTGAAAGATAATGTGATCCCCAAAGGGTTGGTTCCCCTTGAAATATTATTTGATGCTAATGATGTTGATGTTGATTCAAGAAAAACATATCAAGAATAAGAGATGGAAGATTGTAATTTGGGAACTCAGCAGGAACCGGAAATAGTGAAATTGTTTAAAGGTCTTCCCAAAAAATACAAAGAAAGATACATTGATCTTTTTAAGAAATATATGGATGTGTTTTCCTGGTCATATAAAGACCTCAAAACATATGACAAAAGCATAATTCAAAATAAGGTTCCGTTGAAGGAAGTACTCAAACCACATCGACAGAAGCGTAGACAGATCAATCCATTGTTGTTAGCTCAAATCGAAAAAGAAGTGAAGAAAATGTTGCAGGCAAAAATTATAGTCTCTCTCAGATATTGAAACTGGGTTTCTAATCTGTTTCCTGTAAGAAAGAAGAATGGAGACATAATATTGTTTCTAGACTTCAAGAAATTGAACCGAGCATCTCTAAAAGATAATTATCCTTTGCTGAAAATGGATTATGTCTTACAAAAGGTGATAGGAGCTCACAGGTTGTATATGGTTCATGGATTTTCTAGGTATAATTAGGGAGTAGTAGAAAAATAAGATCAGAAGAATACTTCTTTTACTACTCCATGCGGCACCTTCATGTACACAAGGATTCCATTTGGCCTTAAGAACGCAGGTGCAACATTTCATAGGGTCATGGACATAGCCTTCGTTGGTGACAACTTTTTAGTTATATATCTAGATGATGTAACTATATTCTTAGGGTCACATGATGAAGACTTGGAGCATTTGAAAAAAAATTTCAAAAGTACAGAAATTTTGGTCTGTCATTAAATCCCAATAAATATTTATTTTCCTTAGAATAAGGTAAAATATTGGGTCACATAGTTTCTAAACAAGGAGTAAAGATTGACCCAACAAGGGTGGATGCCATTCAGACCGTTCCTTTACCCAGAAGAAAGAAAGATATCTAGAGATTCTTGGGAAAAATAAAATTTCTGAGGATATTTGTGCCCAATTATGTTGAGATTGTGAGAAGTATAATAGATATGTTGAAGGAAAATTTAGAAGTGAAATGAGACAAGGGAGAAAGAGAATCATTTTCTATAATAAAGGAAGCACTGCAGGAAGCCTGAGTTATGTTTAGTCTAGACTATCAAAAGTCCTTTTAGGTATTCTCATTTGCATCCCCCACTACTATTGTCGTTGTGTTGTTGCAGAAAAATGAAGATAGTAAGGAGCATCTAGTTGCATTTTTTAGTAAATTTCTCAGAGATGTTGAGCTCAAATACAATATTCTAGAGAAACAAGTATATGCTTTGGTCAAAGCACTAAAATCCTTCAGGACTTATGTGTTATAGTCCCAAATAACTGTTCATGTTCCTAATTCTGCTGTGAAAGACGTTTGGGTCCAAAGCGATGTTGAAGGAAAAAGGGGGAAGTGGATAGAAAAAATCCAAGATTATGATTTGGACATCAAACGCACCAAGTTGGTCAAGGGATAGGGGTTAGCAGAGTTATTGACAAAAAAAAAAAATCAAGCCTTAGGATAAATTGGTTGGCACCAGTGGATGGAGTTTTTAATTAAGAAGGTCAAAACAAGTCCAAAATAGGTATTCAATACAAATTTGTGTGCTATAATTGGTATAAAGATATTGTGCATTACATGTGTTTCTTTTCCTGTCCACCTTCACTAAATAGAAAAAAATACAAAGCTCTCAAGCTAAACTCTCAGCCATATGATATCATAGAAGCAAAGCTATACTAGAAAGATCCTACTGGTATTTTTCGTTTATGTTTAACTGAAGGAGAATCTATTGAAGTCACCAAACAATATCATGAAAGTCTGTGTGGATGACATTATAGCTACAAGGTCACTGCTCATAAAATTTTCAAGTGAGGCTTCTATTGGCCAACCGTGTTTGTAGATGCTTGTAGACCGGTCAGAAGTTTTCAAAAGTGTCAGTTGTTTGCTGAAAGAGAAAACTTGCTATGTTACCTCTCATCCTAGTATTTATTGAAGAACCTTTTAGGCAATGGGGATTTGATTTTAATGGATATATCAATCCACCATTAAGTTGATAGTTCAAGTGGATTCTGACTGCCACTGATTACTTTAGAAAATGGGTTGAAGCAATACCCACTAAGAAGGGAACGGATCGGGAAATTCCTCAAATAAGACATTGGTCAAAATCTTGAAGAATACAATCATTCAGAATTAGAAGGATTGGGATATGAAGTTAAACATTTCCCTCTGGGTAGTTCAAGTCACCCCTAGGAGATCTACTGGGAAGTCTCCCTATGAACTAATTTATGGGACTGAAGCACTATTTCCTACTCATCTGACCAAACCAGTGATTTATTTCCTTCAAGAAGCTCAGGGAGAAGCTAATGCTCTGATAAGAAGATTGAAAAAGGTGATTGAATCAAGTGAAAATAGAAACAAATTCAGGGATAAATTGATTACTTATCAAGAAAAGATGAAGTATATATTTTACAGAAAAGAAAAAGGATTTCTCTTTCAAGCAGGAGATTTGCTACTAATATGGGACACCAGACAAGAAAAAAAGGGGAAGCATGGTAAATTTGACCCTCTATGGTATGGTCCATATAGAATCTCTGAGGCAAGGTCAAATAACACATTCATTCTAGAAGATATAGATAGAGAGTCAGTACAGCTGCATGTGAATGAGCAGTATCTAAAGCATTATTTCCAACATTAAGAGTTAGCATTCCACCATTGTAAATATCAGATTGATCATTTTTCATATGTCACCAAGAAATATTTGACTCCATGCCCAATGGATAAGGCACTAATCTGTGGTTCTTAGCGCTTCCGTGGAAAAAATCACTATCCCCACGTGGAGCCAGACGTTGTGGCTCATTTTCATTTACCTTTGAAATATTTTTCAAAACACCAAAAAATCATATATGTTATAAAATGTAACATTTTGTATGTTGAAGAAGAATTTTGATTTATATGTTGGTACATTAACATTTCGTGATCAGATGTGAAGGTAGGTTGAAGGATTGCATAACCAAAATAAAGGTTAGGAGGGTTTTAACATCGTGGAGAAAGATGGAGTTGCACGAGTTAATTGAATGAACTATTGCAGGGATTAGTGTGGAGAATATGGAGTTGTAGAGAGGCGACAGCCGAAGAAACAGAGAAATCGATTAAGGCAGAAAACCTTTAGAAGATTCCAAAAGGAGGCGATCTGATGGCGATGATTAAATCGTGAAATTAAAGTGAGAGATGGATGGACCAAGTTGCATCACAAAGTTAAGTTTGAAAAGTTACAAAGTGGAAACGTGTCAACATAACATGATTTCACATCGGCGATTATTTGGTTTATGTGTTAAGAACTTCGCAAGTTAAACAAAATAACTTGTGATGCGGTAAGAAGAGAAACTTGCGATGTAATAAAGGGGGGAGCCACATGTTGGAAGAGTGATTCAGCGCATATCTCACATCGACAGGTTTAGAGTTTAGCATTAAGTCTTCGCAAGGTAAATTATTTTGGTTGTGATGTGACAAATGGGAGATGGCAGTTTGAGACAGTACAGCGAGACCGTTAGATTTGGGCACACATCAACGTTGGAGGTTAGATCACAAATAGAGTGGTTTCAAACATCGGCATTATTATTTTTTACCATTTAAGCTATTTGTTACAGCCACAGGGGATTCACTCAATGAAACTTTTTCATATCACGTTCATTCATGGCATACTAAACAATACCCTTAATTTGGCTTCATATTATAAAATACCTCTAAATCATATTATTTAACCCCCTACCAATATAAAACCAATACACCTTTCCAATTTAAGAAATCGCTAATTTTACTAGATATTGTAGGTATCCATTTTTTCATTAAATTTTACCTCCATTTTTTATACTTGTCAATATAAAAACCCTTTACCCCCATATATCCCCCAATATATTATTTCATTTTTTCCTCAATATATATCCCCCAATATGAACCCACGTGGTATGGTATTTCTCCCCCAGTGAATCCCTCGTGGTTATAGTTTCCACTGTGTGATATCGAATAATTTGTGAAGAGCGATTGCTTCCAATTGGTGAGGTTGTGTGTGGGCCCTTAAACCAGAGGTCTGCGGAGTTTGTAGAAAGTTGCAATAATTTGTGCAATAAGGTAATGTGAATGGGTGGCCAATGAATAAATAGGCATAGGAAGAGTCAGGCAGAAGAATGTATAGTGGCACTATGGGAAGCAGGATAGTTGGGTCAAGTCGGGCACCAGGGCATCATTACAGAACTGTGCAGCTGCTGCATCATAACCAGAAAGGACACCTTGGCACTTCATGAGGATGAATTAGCAACATTAGATTCATCAAAATGAATAATATTTCCAATTTTTTTTTTCTTTGTATGATTGCATAGGTAATCTTAACAGTTTAGGTAGTTGAATGGTTTCAAGAAGTTCAATAGTTATTAACTAATTTTATGTATTTAAGTAGATAGAAATAATGAAAAAGGGTTCTGAGATTTGTACCTCTAGACAATGGCTCTCAAGGTACTATAGTACAATTTATGGGGTGTGAATAAATTATTGTTGAACACCACATAGGATCTTCTTGTTGATGTCCAATGATGAAAACTTGTCACCGAAAGTGAGGAAAATCACCATTGAGTTATGCAAGTTCCAAGGCTCCAAAGGGAATTTCTAATTTTACTTCCTGGATAATGTATTGATGTCAACAGGAAGTGACCCGTCACAAGAGTAACTTGATGTATCACCCATCAATGACACAAAACTGGAATCAATATTTGAGACAAAATGTGATGATGCAGAGCTGGTTCAGAAGCAGAAGACATGTAGTAAGGCTTAAGGGTATTGTAGAAGATGTCAAATGAGGGTGGACTTTATCTTGAACATATCGGTGACACTGAATGGAGTTTGAAGCATTTACTCAAAGACCCATCATGAAGGATTTAATTAAGGTCTAATCAATAGAGAGACAAGCAGATTTCCCAACCCGAACTAGTCACGGAGATCAAGTGAAAGAGTGTCTTGTTAAAGATCAACTCTCTACAATTAATAGGCATTATGCCCTCTATTCCAAATTTCCCAACCATTTCTGGCCATTGCCACTTTATTTTTGACAAGATTGAGGAGGATAACATATTTTTGATCTATAATTTCATCCTTTGGATGAATCCTTCAGATTAATTTAATGAACCCTAAGAAGGAGTGGTTCGGTATCATCATGCTTAATGAGTCCAATGTTGTTTAATAATTTTCGGAGTCTAGTAAAGGTGTAACTTGGATTCTTTTTCATGTTTAGATAGTTTGAAAAAGAGGTGAAAAAGAATACTCTAGGATGTTCCTTTTCATAAATTTGTCTCTTAGGTCCGAAAAGGCATAAAACAATATCCATGAGAACCCTTTAGTCATGCTTCACTAAAGAACTCATTTTTTGTAAATATTCCATGATCCCAATCGAGAAAAGGTTAATCTTATACTAGGTAGAAATCTTTTCATTAACTTGAACAGTTTCAAAAAGATAAGTGCTCGAAAATATTTTCATGTTTTGGGAGTCTGAAAAGATCTCAAAGAGGACTCCAAGGGGTACCTTTTTTGTAACATTAATGAACCCAAAAAAAGTATAAAAATGCACGCATTCATAATAATGACTTTTATTTAACTTATAATCTACATTACATCCTCCAATTACCTTTTAACCTAGTCATAACACCACAAAAAGATTAAAAATACATAATACATGGTAACAATTAGGTCAAAATATTAAAATATATTAAAAAAATAACTAATTTGACCATTAAAAAAAGTGAAAATGTAACTTCATTTCTTACCATTTTAATTTTACCAAGTTGAATAAGATTTGAGTGGGTTTTTACCTTCAAAATTCACCATTTGATTGTCCAGTGGACCATTTCAATTCCATCAGTTCTAGGTGAGAGATCTATATTTTATCTCTTTTCTATGGTTTCCATTTCTTGTTCCATGAATTTGTTTGGAAAAATTTTGAGTTTTTAAGTTTAAAATTTTTTCCTTCCCCCATTGCACTCCTCCTATATTGGGAGGTGCAATTGGTTGATAAAATTAATACTAATAAAGGCGACCTAATGCACTCACTAGTGGGGGTGAGTGTGATGGGTCTCTTTGTTCAAGAATAGAGAGTGTGATGTGTGCAAAGGGTTTTCAACAATTTGATTTTGAGTTGGTTTTTCTCCAAATAAAAATAAAAATTTCTAATCCTGTGTGTAATTTTTTTATTTGCAAGTGTTTTACCAGGGAGAACATGGCTTTGACCTAGAGAGAAATAGAGCATGAATCTTAACGCATGATTGTTGCTAGTAACCGAAAAATAGTTCAAGCTTTAAGACATTGTGAGATTATCAATTTTTTCATGATTCCACGCATGAGGACCCAATTAGAGTTACTAGATTATTTGGTCAGATGTTGGGACACACAGGGACAATACTTCAGGTTTGGAGTACATAATTACATAATAGATGTTTAGGCCATATACTTCTTGACAAGGTTTTCATGGAGAGGAGATCCCATTTCATTATATAAATTCAAGAGAGGTGTTGAGATATTCAAGGATTAATTTTTTGTTCATTGTCGACCTTACGCTGAAATAAACAAGGATGGGAAAGTTGAGATAAAGGATGTTGTACAAATTCCTCTCAAGACAATCCTTTTCACTATTCTAAGTTGGCTGGAAATGTTTATTTACATTTAGCTACCAAGACCTAGATGCAGTATTCCTTAGAGTGCTTGGAGCCCACAATATTCAACTGGTGTGAATGGGTTATAGTCAATTTGAAGGAATGGCTCAATAGAGAAAATACTGGATGATTGAAGAACTTCAAATATGGCTCCATTGTAGTATCATTTTCTTTACAAAGAGTTCTATTGCTACGACCTCATCAAATATCCCGCAAACTTCTTGGACCTAGAGAGCCTCATATAAGGCAATCGGTAGATTTGATGGCCACACATGGAGGAGCACCCATGATGTCATTCACTATTATCTTTTTTGATTGACTACGAGAGAAACTAATTATGATTTAGGACTAACCATATTTCAGCATTGATTTTTGTGGAGATCATGAGATGTTTCTACCTAAAGGTGAGAAATGGAATGACGCAAGTAAAACAAAGTCATTTTGAGTATTTTTTTTAACTTTTGGTTTTACAATTTTTTTATTACTTTAATTGTATCACATAATATCTATTTTATTTACATGTAGATATTGGACCTGTGTGACCATTATGAATTTTTCCTATTCATCAACGAGCACAACCGCATATTGTAAAAGCTGAGGTTGTATGGGAAGAGGAAGAGATGGTTGATCATGATACTGCAGAGATACTCATCGAGTTTGAACATCATATCAAGCCTTAGAATTTTAACCATAGTGTTTCAAACAAAAGGATTAATGAGGTCCCTATATGTCTTCATCAATACACCATAGGAATGCTAAAGTGTATCAATCCTTTTATCTGCAAGGTTTCCCATGTGATTATGTGTTATCAAGAAAATCATCGAGATTACTTTCCTAGGAGGTTTTTTATAAAAAAAAAATTCTACGTGTGTTTTTATATTATAGGCCATGTGGCCATGTGTCTCAGACACAATATTTTTAAAAATAAACATTATATACCATTTTCTATCTACGATTTTCTTCTACTTTGTTCTACTCTCTTGCCCAATCTATGATGATGTTTTGTGTATTTACATATGGCGCAAATGTTTGTCTAATACATAATTAGCTAATGCATTTGTTAATGTATTAAGACTTCTAGGAACATATTCATATTGGATGTAATAAAAATGTCATTCTAAGAGGTGAACCCTTAAAAACATGCATAATAAAGTTGGACTTCATACTGAATAGACGTTGTTTAAATTTCGTACCACAAGTTGTGAATCAATTCTAAAAATTGAAATAGAATTAGATAATAATTCGATCACTATGCTATGCTCTACAACAATATTATCCAAGTGACCGATATAAATTCCTTGTAGACTCACTAACGCGTCATCGATAACATAGACTTCTCACACTACAAAGGAATGGTTCTGTGTACTATGACTAGAACCATTAGCATATCCAACATATAGCTAAGGGAAAGCTAACATATTTAAATAAAATGAAATTCTGGATAAGTATAAGTGAAATAAAAATTTGGAAAACCATATTGTAAACACACTAGAAAACTTATACAGTATGTACATAGTGACTATGTAGAAGAAATCTAATCATAGTATTTTTTCAGATACAACCCATTTTGGGGTTGCACCAAAGGAATTCCATCAAATTAAACTAGTTCATAGGCCCGTTTTTCTAGTACACGCTTAACTATATATGGACCCAACCATAATCGTTTGAGCTTCCCAACTCCTAACTTGTTAGCTTCTTAGTCGTATAAAAGGACTATGTCATCTTCCAAGAAGGCACGAGGTTTAACATTCTCGTCAAATTATGATTTGACACATTTTTTTGGACTCGTTGGCCATTGCAACATCAGGTCAGGTCTCATCTAGGCAAGCTAGGTGCAAAAATGTTCCTCTTCTATGGAAGTTGCAGGAATAATATCGATTGCAAGCTTTAAGTATGGAATTTCACATTCAATCGGGAGAACTGCTTCTAGACCATACACCAACTTAAAGGGTGTGAATTTAGTTTTTTTTTTAATAGATGTCCAATATACCCATAAACGGGAAAAAAATAGTGGTATGCAAATTCATCTGATGAATCCATATTATATGTTGGAGCATCATTTTCAAAAACTTATTAATAGCTTCTACTTTCTTGTTAGCTTGTGGGCAATAGGGAGTTGACTTATCATGTTGAAGGCCCAACTTGGAAGTAATTTTAGACATCATGTAATTTTAAAAATGTGTACCGTCATCTGTAATGATGGCTTGAGGCACACCAAATTAGGCAATAATAAGGTTAAAAGGAAACAATACAACAATTTTTTTATTGTTGTAAAACTTATGAATCACTTCTGCCCATGTTGTAAAGTAGTCTACAAAAATGATAATGTATCCATGCCTTCCATCCAAACGAAGGCTATAGGACATGAATTCAATGCCCCATTTGGAAAAATTTCCAACAAAAATAAATAGATGCATAGGAGAAGGTGGAGAATAGGATTTCCTATTAAAAATATGACATTCCTGATATTTCTAGAGTTCCAAAATACAATCTTGAAATATAGTCGTCCATAAATAGCCAACATGTAAAATATTTTGGGTGGGCACATAGCCATAAATGTTTCCTTCACATGCTCTAGCATGATAGTAATTTAAAGCTTTCTTGTCCTCCTCATAAGTAATAAAAATTTGAAATATTGAATAAACACCATGGAGGTAAATAGTATCACCAATTATGATGTATTGGCGAGCTTGGTTTCGAATTTGACGTTGATCGAAATGAGTAGTGTCAGGCTAGAAAGTTTAGGTTTGGAGATAAATGATGATATCTCCATATCAAGGATTGGAAGAGTCAGTAAAAAAAAAAACGTTTCATTTGGAATAGAATAATTATTTTTTTATTGTAACTCATGGGAGGGAAGGTTGTAAATCAATTCAGGAAAGACTAAATATTTCATAAATTTAGTTTTAATGAATTCCAAATAAAACTCTTGAAGGATAACTATCCATTTTGCGTATTTTCCCCCAAGAATTGATGTGAAAAAATGTAATTCATTGGGTTACAATCAGAAAATACAATAGCCTTCCAAAGTAGGATATAGTGGTGAAATCTCTAGATAGCTTGAATAGTTGCCAAAGCTAACTGTTTGATGTGTGAGTACTTGGCTTCAGCCTTGGTCAATTTTCGGCTCAATTAATATATGGGGTGTTTGTATCCTATGTTATATTCCTGTACCAGAACCTTTTTAATTTTGGTAACTTCCACAACTAAATAGAGGAAATAATCATGTTGATAATTAGGGGGAAATAATCATGTTGATAATAAGCATCAAATTGTTTTTGAGAAATTTGATCCCAATGGAAGGGAACCCCTTTTTTAGTAAGGGAGTAAATACTTTTGTAATTTTTGTACAGTTAGGAATGAATATACGTAGAAATTTAGGCTTCCCTTGAAGGCGTTGTAACTAAACAAGCAAAGAGGGAGCAGGAAAATCAATGATTGATTGGACTTTCATAGGATCATTTCGTATCCCATTCGTAGACACAAAAAATCTTAGAAGTAGACCAAATTGGACACTAAATACACATTTTTGTGTATTTAAACTTCTTTTATAATGTTGACAACATAGAGATATCACTCTGAGATGCATTGGATGTCTTTACGATGTTTAGAATGGGTAAGAAAGTCATCTAAATAGGGTTGCACTATATTCCTGACATCATGGAAAGCATAGTTTGTTTCTCTTTCGAAAGTTGCGCTAATGTTCTTCAAACCTAAAGGAATATGGTGGTAGTAAAACGTACCCCATGGAAAAATAAAGGTATTCTTATATTGGTACAATGAAAGGATGCTAATATGATTTTAACCAAAGAAGTCATCCATAAATTAAAAAATTTCGCTTCTGGCACAATCGTCAATAATTTTTTCGATAAAAAGGGTCAGGTAGATGTATTTGGGTAAATATAGATTAATATCCCTATATTATATTCATACTTTTATCATACCTTATTTATTTATAATGGGAAAAATATTCAAAACCCAATCAATTGACGGAATGGGATAGATAAAACCATCACACAAAAGTTTCTCAAATTCTACTTTGATGGCAACATCTTTCTTCGGGTAAACTAGATGCAAACATTGTCTAACAAGCTTAGCATACAGATAGGTTTTAATCTCGTGCACCACAATGTTTGAATCTATGCCTGAAATCCGTTCATATTTCTAAGAAAATATTTCACACAATTCTTGAAAAAGGTCCTTATAAATATTAATCTCATCAAGAGAACAAGATGTGCCAATATGGACATTTTCAATAACTCCAGGTTTGATAGAAATTTCAAGGGGTATGGTTTCCTTAATATTGCCAAAATTTTCTCCAAATTTACCTCATGAATAGAGATAGAACCCCAAAGTGACTCATTAACATTGCATGAATAAAATTCTTCAAGATCATTCTCAAGAATTTCAAGAAAACAGGACCGATGATGATTATCGTCCCATGGTTTTTTGTTTGACATGATTATCTCCATAATGCTTTTGTTGGTGGGAAATATGTTTCTGCAAAGGCTCAAAATTAAAACCCGAATATTTGGAATGATCATCCCAATTTACTAAGGTATCAGCATTAGAATTATCTAAACAAGTCGAGTAAATAGCTTCATATTCTTGCTCGACAGGGTTGAGCAGCATATGGTCGCCAAACGAGTCAATGTTATAGTTGTCAGGTGTAGGGATCAGATGGAATAGTACAAGACAAAATCATGCTGATGGAGGCAACATGATTTGGAATTTAAGGAGGAGGGAGCATGAAAGTTCCCATTAAGGATGAATCTTTAATAAATCTTATCCCAACATGTTGATAAGGGTGTCAGGATTCACCGATAAGTGGAATACTTATAACAGTTTTGGAATCAATGGTAAAAATGCAAGTTGATCGATGGCCATGATGCCCCCTAGTGAGGAAAATAAATCATCCTAAAATAGGTTGAGGTCGTGGCTTCCATGGCATAAATAAATTTTCATCCCACAAGAGGTAATAATATAAAGGTTCTTTAATGACTTCAACCTCTACTAATACTATTTTTCCAGCTAATTCCACTTTTAATGAATTTAGGATCCCGTAAGTTTTAAATCCTTTCCCATAAAAAGCATTAATGGTTGATGGTGATTGATTGATTTGTGGAAACAAATGGATTTCCAACATTAAAGTGACATGACGTAAGTTGAGGCACCTTCATCTATGATTGTGCAGTGGATATTTTTACTTCTAAAAAAACTTGAATCTTGAATTCCAGTTGGGGCGGAATTTTAGGATTATGGTTATCATGATTAAATACAACATGATTTTAATATGAAGGCTCTACTCCTCCAATCACTACAATCAAATATTTATTTTTGGAAATACAATGCTGCAACACCTTAAGAGCTGAGATGGATGAATGAGTATGAGCTACATCTTCAACTATGTTGTAATTTTGTGCAAATATTGCATAAGGGTTAAATGATAACTTATGAATAATTTCTTTAGGAGGTTTGATACTTAATTAAACAGTTGGATTCTATATATGGAGAGGAAAAAAGGTAGGTTGAGTAGAGATGGAAGGTTTATCATCAGCCTTTACAGTTGAAGGATTCAGGTTTCCATAGTCTTTATTCCTTGTGTTCACTCAGACACCATTATTATTGTTGATAGCAGTCAACATCATCACCTGGGAAGAGGATTATGCATTTTATTAAATCGTATTTTTCTCCTAGTTTGGGAAAGGATCTATCAACAAGTAAGGCACAGTGGATGCATCTTTCAAGAATCTATTGATCTCTGCATGATGTGGACATTCTTTCATGAAATTTTTATCATTATAGATAATTCATGGGTAACAAGGCTTTTTCTTCTCATTAGGAGATTGATTCTTATGGTTTTCCTATGGAGGGTTCTCTTATTTATTATTTCCTTTCCCATTTTTCTTATTTATAGATAACTGGGATTTTCCTTTATTAGATTGAATAAATTTTACCTCAGAAGTACCCACAAGAGAAGGGTTGGGAGCATTTTGATTGGTCACCGTGGGAGCAGATTTCGAATTAGTTTGATTAGAATATTTTCTCACTAATTGTTAACCGATGGAACCAACCACACCATCAGCAGCATGTGATTCCTTTGAAGGAGTAGGTGGAATAGTATGTTGGGGTCACGAAGCATTGCGTATCTTGTCATAGAGCGTGCCAGATTGGGTATGAATAAAATCCATATATTGATCACAAGAAATGACTTACTCTTTAGCAACAACTCTGCCTTTAGCAACTTCCTCAATTATAATAGACAATAGGGATTTAACGAACCATTCTACCAATAAATAATCATGGATGTAATTTTTGACCAATCGACGTCGACATCTCCACTAATGTATATGATTAGATATATGGGTGGAGTTAGAATGTTTTAATGAAGTCAAAATCTCAGTTCTAGACGTCGACATCTCCACTCATGTATCTGATTAGATATATGGGTGGATTCAGAATGTTTAAATGAAGTCAAAATCTCAGTTCTAGTTTCATAATGAATAGGTAATTGGAAATGGGTTATAAATGCAGTTTCCAAGGCATTAAAGTTATTATATTAAGATCGTGTCAATTCAACATAACACTTAGTTTTCATACCATTAATATTTCTCTAGAAAATTAGTAAACAAATTAAGTCATAATTTAAGGAGTTAGAGGAACACCATAAATTATCGGTCATAACGTGAGTCGATGTATCTTCTATAGGATTTCTGTTAAATTTTGGAATTTCACTTGGAAATTTGGTAGGAATAGCCAGTCATCAAGGATAATGAAAAATCGAATCATTTTTTAGTTGGGATAAATATGGTAAGTCAAGCTTTGAAACAAATGGAAATTTCATATTAATTTCCATTTGTGGAGGTTGATCCTATGGATAAAGGTTAACTGGTAGTGGAGGATATCCTCGGTATGATGGAATGGGTTGAGAAAATGGTATTTTCATTCTAGGATAAGGAGGATTTTTGTAACAAGGATAATTGTAACTAGGTTTTCTAGCTCCATGAAAACATTAGTAATGTTGGAATGGTTGATTTTATATTTTTTGGCCTTGATAAGGAATTATTGGTATATTATTTTAACCAACGGGAATTTCAGAATAACTTGGAATCGTTTCCCAGATTGATTTTGCATCATTCCAATATTGGGTTGATTGGTTGGTACCAGTGGCATGTCATGAATAGGTTGGTTTACTTGAATTTTAAGTATGGAATAACCAAGAGGTGGATCTTGTAATGCACCCTAAAGAGGTTGGGTATATGGGATTTGAGAAATACTAGATACCATTGGAATAGTTTGTATTTGGGATACAACCTAAACACGTTGACTTACTTGAGGTGCAACTTGGAAAGGTTGAGGTATGAACTAAAAAAAATTGAAAGTAAGAGCCTTGGGCATAGCAAGGATAGATTGAGAGGTTGGGGTTTGAGTTAATACCAAACTAGGATGAACGGGAAATTTAGGATGCCAAGGAATAGCAGCTATTCATGGAAATGGAGGACCCGTAGGAAGAGAACTTTAATAGGGTGGAGCACCAAATTGTAGCATTCATTCAACAAATGGTAGCATTCCAGCAAAAAAAATTCCCCATGTTGGAGGATAAGGATTATATGGAGGCTACCCCAAGGAGGAGGGTACATGGTATAGGATAGAGTAGATTGTTGTAGGTTTCCCAATCCACTGAGAAATAGAACATATTGCTGCTCCAAAGGAGGTTGGGGTGCAATAGGTGGAAGGGGTTGTGAGGTGCTCATTAAAGAGGGAACATATGGTATTATCTATGAGTATGGTAAATTATATGTCCATGGATTAGTCAATGCACTAGAAAAGGTTCGATAAAATGATTGGTAGTCATGTGGTATTGATTGACCACCATACAAATGTACTTTTGGTGAAGTTACAAACATAGAATTTTCAAATATGATTCAAGAAGGGGTAGATTTTGAAGCACCAGATTCAGTAGTTTTCATTTTCTTATTCTTACGACAACCAAGTGTTTCCCATAAAGGTAAAGGAGGTAATTTTTTTATTCTATGTGAATGGCAGGTTTTTCAGGGAGCTCTTCCACGATTGATCAATTAATTTTAGATTTTAAAACACAAATAAAATGAAAGGGGTAAATAGGAAAAAGGGTTTACCAAGTCACTTCGAACTACAATATATTGGTTCCAGTTTATGTAGGAAATCTCCCCGAATTATGTGTTTGATGTATCATAGTGAAAAAGGATGTTGACTCAGTTACCTATGGTAGGAAAAAAACCTAGTAGGTCTCCAAAAATATACTCGTAGGTACATGGAAGTGCATCTTGTAATAGTGATGTCTAATGCATCCTATACGATATACTTTTCATACATGGAGTTCCATCCGATATACCTAAGGGTACATGGAGAACGATATTTACATATGTGGAATATCAACTACCCACAGAATGTAACGTAGTTCCTATGTTTAATGACATTAGAACACGTCTTATAGCCTAGACCACTATGTGCTTTTTTAATGTTCCAAATGCTTCTTAGGTTAATTGAATGAATTTTTAAGTTCTTCTTCAATAAAGTTTCAATTTCAAGTCTTACGATACGAATTCACCTGAACTTCCTATGATGCAACTAACATGATGAAAAGAACTCTCTCTTTTTTTTTCAAGTCTATCTATGAAAAGGAAGAAACAAAAAATGATGTAACAATCAAATATGTTGTAAACAAGAGCTTCCTAATCATATATTTCAATGTATTATTCCAATACAATTCAAAAAACCCTATATGCAATGGAAAAAATGAAATTTTTTTCTTTTCTTCTCCTTTAAATTTTCAAATGCAATGAAAATGAAAAAATGAAGCTAGATCATTGAACACGAGAACTCACATAGACTACAACTTTAATATGAAAAATCTTTTTATTAAATCAACAATCAAACTAAGTTTTCACAAACCCTAAATGACAAGAAGAAAGAAAAAATAAAATAAAACAAAGTCTCATCAAAAGGTAATAAAACTCAAATGTAAGCACATTGATGGCTTTAAAAATATAATGAATAGTTCATAGACTCAGTATAATCCACTGGATCAAATCAGAACTCGGGGCAGCAGACAAAAACGAATTTTTTTTATATCCTACAGGAACCATCGTAGTCTAGGTGAAGGAACCAGAGTGACACATCACACAAACAAAGATAGAGATGCACTGGGTCACTTTGTCTCATACTAGAAAATGTGTTGGGGATAATTTTATTCAAAAAGTTAAAAAAAACCCTACCAATCTCATAGCTATGTTTTCCTAAAGCTAATCATTATCTAAACATGCCAATTTAAGTTGGATTGAAATGTCTAAGATGACAAGGTTAAGGAAACCACTATAAGAACATCTCATTCCCCATTATAGTCGTCAAGTTGTTTGACAAAAAAATATCTTTTGTAGACAAAAGTGAACTCCCTAGATATAGTGGTTTGATCTAGAAACAACAAAAGTAAAATACTAATTTTTTCCTTAAAGAAATTATAACATGGAGGAAATGCCTACTTGGACTCGAACGCAAGTTCTCCTCTTCTCCCTACTTATGAACTTTCACTCCAACAAGAATGATAACTACAAGATCCAAATAACATAGACTAATATCTCTAATCAATGAGTAAGGAATTGAAATATGTATGCATCAAATGGACATAAGTATAGGAAAACAAAGCATTTTGTATTAATGAAATGTGGGAGAAGATTACAACCCTTTTACATATCTTGACCATGTATATGTCTCCCACCTAAATTGTCTTTCCTTGGCCAAAAAAAAACCTTAAATCAAAAATCAAGGATCGTAATGGATCCTTAGGTAAAAAACAACATCATCAAGGCATAGCTAAAAGTCTCCAAAGCCAAATTAAACTCTATGGGAGGTAGTGAATTTATAGGGTAAATAATGTATTTTTGGTTTTACCAATATAGGACTTAGATCTACATATGAGGGAGGATAAGATCTAGGGATAAGAGATGAGACCTCTAGGATAGGATTTTCTGATATCAATCAATATTCAATGGTTAAAACCACTTCAGAAGCTTATGGAAAGAGAAGATTCAAAATTATTTTTTATTTTTTCTGAAATTATAGAACCATCGTACCTAAAACAAAGGAAACATGCTCAAGTGAGTGTAGGTGCTTAGTTATGAAACATGCAACAATGCAGGTTGCTAGAATATAAAGTGAGATGGGTCCAAAAATTAGGTTTTTTAGTTAATTAAACCAGATAACTTGGACTCTTTAGAGAGATAATTCTTAATGCTTTGTAAAGGGATGATCTTAAGGTGTCAAAGATGTTGATTGATATGGTTTCAAGGCTACTTGAATATATGTGAAAAAATTGCCTACAAAACACCTAATCAAAAACTAGACAAAAAACAAAAGCCCTTTCCAATTGAGAGTGGAAAATTTCATTTGTGTGTAGAAACCAAAAAATAACCCTTACTCTTGAGTACATAAAACTCAGAAAGGAAGGATTTATTTTACTAGTGAAAAAAAACTATAACTAAGTATAAGTAAAAGAGTCAAAATGGATGGAAAATTACTCTTACTAAGAGTTAAAATTACAAAAAAAAACCTAACCATACTTTAAAAAAATGTTACAAGGACTGGCGTAGAAAGTAAACCGGGAGTATGGAAAATAACAATAACCGTAAAAAAATTATGTAACAGCCTTGAATTAAAAATAGTATCGAAACCAGATAATGAAAGGAATTGTAAAAGTATAAACCCTCTTTTGAAAGGTGGAATATATCTATATAAATATATATATATATATATATATATATATATATATATATAATCTCAAAAGTCATATTCAAAACCATGTAAGGAAATACACTATTAGGAAGGAAAATTTTCATGACCACTGGTTTAACCGTTACCTAGAAAAGGTAACAGCATCATAATGAGGTGTTCTCAGAGAAACATCCAAAAAATAACCAATATATTATATCAGAAACTTAGGAAAGGAGATGGGACAATATTCCTCTGAATACCCTAACTTATACCCAAATAACCCCAAAAGACCTGCAAAGTGGCGAAAGTAAAAGTATGAGAATATATGTATACCATAATATAATTGCAAATTTAAATCCAAAAAAATTAATGATCAATAGAAAAACTATAAACTTGTTGTGAAAACTAATTATAGTTGGTTTACCTTCGTCAATGGGGCAGTAAACGTGGAGTAAATCCAACAACTCGTTTTCCAAACTGAGAGTCAACTCAGTGTAACATTTGTAGAGAATTTCAAAGTAAAAAGAAACATTTAATTATGAAACCCTAGCCGCAGAGGATCTTATCCGATGAAAATTCTCACCAAAATGAACAAGCAGTAGAACTGTGAGGTAGTCATTAGGATACACAAAAACCTAGAATAGAATTACATCGTTGATCAACTGAGGAATGATGTCAACTGTCTATTAGGATAAGTCAACATACAAAATTGTGGCTACTTTAGATGAACACCATGTATATCATGGAAACCTCCAAAAAAAAATCATAAATAAAACCTATCTTATATGACTAGCAACATCCAAATTTGATAAATAGAAATACCACATTCATCATAACACAAAGAAGTTGGTCCATTTAAAAGGGATTAAGAGTTTCCAACCATCGTATCCAACGTAATTAAAGTACTACCAAATCAATATCAATTGGTGTATATATGAAAATAACTTGTCACAATTTACATTTTTTACATAGAATGTGTGAACCAACTTGTGATTTATCTTCAAAAACTATAAAGGTATTTAGTCAACCAATTTGTCATATTTTATTCAAAAAAGAATAAGTACAAAAATGTAGATCCATTAGCATTGGGGTTTAAGGAGATTCTATCACCATCACTTATTTTAATTAATTTTCCAAGGTCAAAGGGATTGATTCTATGTCTTAATCTCAATTACCCGATTCATACCTCCTCTTGAGTCATAATAATGTAAGTATCTAAGTCATAATGATGTAAGTATCTATACAGAATACTACCCCTTTAGAATATTTGGCAGAATCATAATAATATAAGTATCTATGCAGATTCAGAAGATTTGGGAGAATTATAAACTATAACTGCTTTTTTCTATATTTTATTAATACAATTTTGTATGTTGGTTCTCTTTTCATTGGGAAGATTTTCCCTTCTTTCTATTTATGATATAATTGTCTATATTTTACCAAACAAAATTATGTATATTATTTTAGGAAACTCATTTTTATTGATTTTACTTAGCCAAACAAATAAACTTTTAAAAACAAAATATAGTATTAAAGCAATCAAAATTTTAAAATCAAAATAGAGTTTAGGATTCAAATTCAAAGTAGAAAATTCAAAATGAGAGGCATCTATTTGCTGGAAGTATTGATTATTTTAGAATTAAATCAAGTACAATAAATTCACAGCATGGAAAAAATAAAAAAAACTTCATGGGTGAACGCTTTTTTGGCATACGAGAAAAAATACCAAAACCAGTGTTAAAATAGCTGAATAAATTATTTAATAAATAATCTTGGCAATAGTAAAATGGAGAACAGCAAGTGGTTTGAAAAGGGAAGCAAGTCCAAGGACAAACCCAGGTTGTTTTGTTCTCTCATGGATGGCATAGAGGGAAGGAATTGACAAGCGAGAAGTATTGGATTAGCATATAAATTTTATCAATCCAGCCCATTCAAGACGATAACTTGCACCATTTGTAGTGTTCCTTTTATTAATATAAAATCATATATTTTAATATCTTTATTGAATTTTTGAGTTATAATGTTCCTAATGACACATTAGGAATCATTAATTTTGAAGAAATATTTATAGATAAAACACAAAAACTATTTTCGAATTATTGGTATTTCCATAATATGATTGTGGATAAAATGTATTCTTTTTCTCCATAAAATTAATGATTAAAAGTTAAATACCATCCTAGATGACAAAGTTTTCATGAAAGAGCTAGTTCTGGTGGAGTGTTAACTATTGTCTTCATTTTTCATTTTTTATGGATTGGTTATTCAATTCTCCAAAGAGCTATCAAACTTATGCCTGCAAAATTATATTCTGTAAACCAATCATACTTAAAAATATACGTCGATAGCACAATCACAATCACATTTACCAATCACATTTAACTAGCACAATCACATTTACCAATGTGGGTGATATACACCAATAGGCGTATATGAAATATATTTACAACCACATTCACCAATGTGGTTGATATACGTTGATACGCCTATATCCACCACCCACCACATATATTTTACCAAAATAATCATTATAAATTTATCAATATAATTACCAATATATTTTATATATCTTCTTAAAATATATTAATAATGTTAATTATATGCATACTATATATTAAACTAATATATATATATATATATATATATATATATATATTATTTGATAATAAAATATTATTAAATTTTTTCAATATATTAATAGTTATAATTCAAACTATACTAAAATTCAAATATAACTTAATAAGTATAAGTCTCTTATAATAAGTATATGTCTCTTACCAATATCCCAAGGAATTATTAATAGTATAAGCCAAAATAACTAATAAAACCATGGAATTGGTGAACCCAAGAGGAAAATATTAAAAACCTAAGAGATCAAGAAGCCTAAGGGATCCATATAAAAAAGAGAAGAGATTAATAAAGACTAAGAATTAATATTTTAAATACAAATGAATGATAAACTCACATGATCAATAAGGATAAGATATTAGTACTAAAACCATAAGATATTAATAAACCTTAAGGATAAAGATTTCAAAATAAAAGACATGAGAAATTAATAAACCCTAGTAATAATTGATATTTTAAATTCAAGATATAAATAAACTCAAGAGATTATTAATATTATAAACCATTTAAAGAAGTAATAAACCTAATGGTTTAATATTATAAACCAAAGGAATTAGTGAACCCAGGGGATAAATATTAATACTATAAACCAAGAAATTAATAAATCATAAGAATTAATATTTTAAACTCAAGAGATTAATAAACCCAAGGAGTTATTAATATTATAAACGAAAAGAAGTAATAAATCCAAGGGTTTAATATTACAAACCAAAGGAATTGGTGAACCCAAGCGATAGATATTAAATATCTAAGGGATAAATAAGGCCAAGGAATCAATATTAAGAACATAAGAGATTAATAAACCATAAGAATTAAAATTTGAAACACAAAAACCTAAAAAATTAATAAACACTAAGAATTAATATTTTTAACTCAAGAGATTTTAAAACCAAAGGGATTATTAATATTATAAACCAAAATAACTAATAAACCCAAGGAATTGGTGAACCCAAGGGATAAATAATAAAAACCTAAGGGATCAATATTAAAAACAAAAGAGATTATAAAAGCCAACAAATTAATATCTTAAACACAAAGGATTAATAAAATCGCATGATTATTAATATTATAAACTCAAGGGAATAATTTTAAAGCTAATAGATTAATATTATAAACCTCAAGTATATAAAAAATTTTAGATAAATATTATAAATCGTAAAATAAACATGGTTGAGCATGCTTGATTTAAACATTCAGATAATTGTTGTCACAATGTGACATTGGACGAAGAATGACAATGGTTGGCCATGGTTGATTTTCATATTAAGACAACCTTTGTCACAATGTGACATTCAACCATTGAAGATCTTGATCAAATATGAATAACTATGATTAAAAATGGTCTCCCATGGTTGGTTTTCATATTCACACAATGTTTTTCATAATATGACATTGGACCATGCATTAATATTAAATCGTATGACTAATATTTAACGCCTAATATTACCAACCCAAATATTTAGAAAACTCAAAGATTACTAAGCCCTAAGAATTAATATTTTAAACTCAAGAGCCTAAGAAGTTAATAAAACCTAATAATTAATAATTTAAACTGAAGAGGTTAATAAACCAAAGGGATTATAAATATTATAAACCAAAAAAACTAATAAACCCAAGGGTTTAATATTATAAACTAAAGGAATCGGTGAATCCAATGGATAAATATTAAAAACTTAAGGGATCAATAAGGCCAAGGGCTTACTATTAAAAACACAAGAGATTAATAAACCCTAAGAATTAATATTTTAAGCACAAAAACCTAAAAATTTAATATACCATAATCTAATCAATATCTCAAACTGAAGAGATTAATAAACCCAAGGAATTATTAATAATATAAACCAAAAGAACTAATAAACCAAAGTGTTTAATATTATAAACTAAATGAATTGGTGAACCCAAGGGATAAATATTAGAAACCTAAGGGATCAATAATGCCAAGGATTTAATATTAAAAAAAAAAAAGATTAATATACCCTAAGAATTAATATTTTAAACATAAAAACCTAAAAATTAACATACCATAATCTAATCAATATTTTAAACTCGAGAGATAAATAAACCCAAGGGATTATTAATATTGTAAACCAAGAATATTAATAAACACAAGGGTTTAATATTATAAGCTAAAGGAATTGGTGAACCCAAGAGATAAATATTAATATTATAAACCAAGAAATTAATAAATCTTAAGAATTAATATTTTAAGCTCAAGAGATTAATAAAGCATAAGAATTAATATTTTAAACTCAACGGATTAATAAACCCAAGGAGTTATTAATATTATAAACCAAAAGAACTAATAAAACCAAGGGTTTAATATTACAAACCAAAGGAATTTGTGGACCCAAGAGATAAATATTAAAGAACTAAGGGGTAAATAAGGCCAAGGTATCAATATTAAGAACATAAGAGATTAATAAATCCTAAGAATTAATATTTTAAACACAAAACCTAAAAAATTAATAAACTCTAAGGATTAATATTTTTAACTCAAGAGATTTTAAAACCAAAGAGATTATTAATATTATAAACCAAAATAACTAATAAAACCAAGGGTTTTATATTTCAAACCCAAGGAATTTGTGAACCCAAGGAATAGAAATTAAAAACCCAATGGATCAATAAGTGAAAGGGATCAATATTAAAAACAAAAGATATTAACAAAGCCTACAAACTAATATCTTAAACAGAAAGGATTGATAAAATCACATGATTATTAATATTATAAACCCAAGGGACTAATATTAAAGCTAAGAGATTAATATTATAAACCTAAATTATATAAAAAAATTAGATAAATACTATAAACCATAAAATAAACATGGTTAAGCATGCCTCATTTAAACATTCAGACAATTGTTGTCACAATGTGACGTTGGACGAAGAATGACGATGGTTGGCCATGGTTGATTTTCATATTGAGACAATCTTTTTCACAATGTGATATTCAACCATGGAAGACCTAGATCAAATACGAATAACAATGATTAACAGTTGTCTCCCATGGTTGGTTTTCATATTCGCACGATGTTTTTCATAATATGAAATTGGACCATGCATTAATATTAAAGTCTATGACTAATATTTAACACCTAATATCCCGGATGCGGGTGGTCTTCATGCCGGATAGGTGGCAAGGATGGGCGAGCGCGTGGAGTTCTACCACCGCCAACCTCCTTTGCATCCTATGCGCCATTAACTACATTAAAATTGCTTCGTCCGGGGCATTTATGTTGCACACTCGTCCAGAACCATGCTCAATCCTCAGAGATATGGCTTCTCTGGGACGCTTCAGATCTGATTTCTTGCCCCTTAGCTCCTGCTGTGCTTCAGTGGTCTCTGAGCCAAGCTCTCGAACCATCACTGGGCACAGGTGCTGGCTTTCTTGCTGTGTTAATCTTTCTCTTGGAGTGCACTTCTCGCAAAGCTCCTTTTGCACTCAGAGTTCTGGCTTTTGCCCTGTCTCTCTCCCTGCGGATATTGATTCTCATCAGACTTTGGTCCTCAGTCTGGGCACTCCCTGTTCTTTCAAATTCAGCACTCCTCATTGAAATTCCATGCCTCGATTGCGACATAGGATGCGAAGCCGGCGTGGCTCGAGCCATGGTGGTCATTCTCGTCGCCCTTCTCCCTCCTTGCCTTGCTCTTCTTCTCTGCCTTCTGATTCCATGAGGGGTCGTTATCCTGAGAACTGCAGTGGTAGGAGCTTTCTGATGGGGTGTGGGAGTGCTTTGCAGGCTAGAAACCTTTCCAGTCTTCTCCCGGGTTAGCAGCACATAGCTCATTTCCGCTTCGCCTGCTTGCTCAACATGCCTACTGTCACTGCTACCATCACCATTGACTTCAAAGAAGATCCACCTGATTCTATTGCTAAGCTTTATGACACTACTTCGGTGCATTTGTCGTCCGATAGGCCCTGTTCTCCTCCTAATTCTAGTCAGAAGCGGAAGCTGGCTGAGGGTGGCTCCTCACAAGACCCCTTAGTGGATACTGTTGCGAGGGTTTTCAAAGGGGGTGGTTCTTTTGTTCCGACCGTCGAGGAAAGGGAAGAATCCTCCAAACAAGTTTCTCTGGATGATAATGTTGCTTTGCAGGATGAGGATGACCACGACGCTCACGCCTGCCCTGTGGTCGAGTCGCCTCCTTCTTCTCAAGGTAATTAATGGCCTTTCTTCATTCAGGTTTTTTTTTTGCTACTCTTTGTGCCAGGCACAGCTCTAGTGTTCGTCTGGTGACACAGCTTAGATGGTTCTACTTCTACTACCTTTTTTATTGTCGGTTTCCCCTTCATGGGCAGAAAATTACTCTATATAAGACAGTTCATATTTACATTTCAAACGCTAAATGTTATAGGTTGATACACTGTTTGGATACTCGAGCCAGTTTCCCCTATGAAGGCGGCTTTTTTGTGCTTAGATGCCTATCTGTGATTCAGTTTTGTAACCGTTTCTCGGCACTGTGTGTTGTTATTTTGACAAACCATCATAGCTGTACTAGAATTCCCATCTCTTGGGCCAGAATCTCTGAGGCCTCGGCCTCCATGTAATCCTTTTTTTGTATATTAATAGATTAAACTTACTCAAGAAAAAAAAAAAAAAAATATATATATATATATATATATTTAACACTTAATATTACCAACCCAAATATTTAGAAAACTCAAAGATTATTAAACCCTAAGAATTAATATTTTAAACTCAAAATCCTAAGAAGTTAATAAACCCTAATAATTAATAATTTAAATTCAAGATTTTAATAAACCAAAAGGATTATATATATTATAAACCAAAAAAACTAATAAGCCCAAGGATTTAATATTATAAACTAAAGGAATTGGTGAACCCAAGGGATAAATATTAAAAACTTAAGGGATCAATGTTAGGTCCCTATATTACTAGTATAGTCCCTTATTTTTGTTAGTGTAACCCCTTTATTGTTATTATTGTACCCTTGTAGCCCTCATTTTTTTATTATTGTGCCCTTAAATTATTATTGTTAGGTCGCCTAGGATTACATTATGGCCCACTAGGATTACATTATGGCCCGGTGGACTCCTATATATAAAAAGAAGGTTTTGTAAATTGTATCATCCAAGAATTGTTCATTTATGTAATGTATTGGAAGTTGCCCCCTCGAAGTGGCTTATTTATAAGGCGTTGATATCTCTTTTCTTCTATTTTTGGAGCTGGTTACTCAACATTTGGTATCAGAGGTTTGGATTCTAGGGTTTCGCTACTCCAAATAGGTCATCGTGGAATTTTAGCTATAGCTATTTTTCTACGAATTTTCAGAAGCTGAAATTTTTAGGGTGCGAAGAATAAATATCGAGCAAGATTTTCTAAAAATTTCAGAGCTTGGTTCGCAATATTTTCGGAGATATGATTTGTGGAAGTTAAGTATTTTTTCAGGCTCCTAAACATGTCATCGTGGCATTTTCGCTATAAATTTTTTTCTAAGAAGTCTCAGAAGCTTAAATTCATAGGGTACAAATCCGAAATCCTGAGGAACATCATCATAAAATTTCAGATCTTGGTTTGCAATTTTTTTGGAGATATGATCTGTGGAAGGTAGTGCTTTTTCAGGCTCCTGAATTTCATCTCAAAGAGGTGATCGTGGGAAAATCTTCATAACTCTCTCTCTGAGCATCGGATTGGAGTGTCGTAAAAAGTGTTCACTATTACATGGACTTTAGTTTCTTGGATATCAATTTTAGAGCCAAAGGACAAAACAGTGACACGTGGCAAGTCATACAAGTTCGTTGTACTAAACCAGTCCATAATTAGGTCATTGTGGGAGATTGGACGCAACTTTGTCTTGGAGAATCCAAATCAAGTCAGACCTGTGGCATTCGAAAGAAAATTTAGAGGGATAAAACAGTACCAAAATTCAAATATTGAAGAGCTTCAATTACAGAGATAATCCAATTTCAATATCGAGCTCCTCAAAAGCAACAAAAAGGTGTGTATTTGTTTTGCGAATTTCATAAGTCTTGTTTGAAGAATCAATTTGAATAGATTCCAAGGGCATATTGTAGAATAGATATCAGTATTGGGTTCTAAAATATGCCCCGTAAAAATAATTCAACACCCATTCAGCCTTCATAAGGCTCTACTATGACTCATGAAGATGAAGAATTGCAACATGATCTATCAAAATTACAAGAGCAAGGCATTAAAATTTCATCAGAAGAGCAACAAAAAAGGAAATGGAAGTTTTGAAGAAAGGCGTGGAAGCTAAGATGGATGGCATGGAATCTGGCATGGAAGATAATATGGATGACATGAAAGACAACATGGAAAACATGAAGAATGATCTAAAAGCATACATTGAAGGTCTGACAAAGTTGATACAACAAATGTTTCCTAATGGTGAAAAGATAGTAGAAAAACCTCATGATGAGAACAAAATAAATGTCAATCGTGATTTCATAAACTCTAATGTTGGCGAGAAGAACCACCATATTCCAAAAATGGATATGAGGAATTTTGATGGAAAGGATCTGTAACATGGATACTACAGATGGAGCAATATTTTGATCTCCATAATGTGCAAAACACACAAAAGGTACGCATTGCAACTTTACATTTAGAACAAAATACATTTGTATGGTATCAATAGCTTTGCTCCCGTAAAAAAATTGTCACTGGTCAATTTTTACCAGGGAGGAAAATGATAGCACATTATGAGGATACAAAGAGCAACACCTTCTTTAGCCAATTGATAAATCTCAAACAAAAGGGTTTAATATAGCACATTGAGGACTTCCAAAAATTGAATATAAGGGTAACTGATATTCCAGAGGAACACAGGATCGATCTCTTCATAGGCACTCTAAAGGATAACATCCAACATGAAGTTTATGTTTTGGAACCAGATTCATTGGAGAAGGCATTCAGGTTGGCAAGAAAAGTTGAATGTAAAATAATGGCGACAAGGAAACCTACCACTCAATTCTATAAAGAAGGAAGTGTTGCTACGGCTAGATTTCCACAACCTACAAGGTTGACACCACAAAAATTGGAAGAAAAAAGATCAAAAGGGCTTTGCTACAGTTGTGATAGCAAATACACTAAAGGTCATAAGTGTGCTAAGAAGAAATTATTCTACATAGATTGTGAAGAGGAAGAAGAAAATGAACAAGAAGAGGATATACACCTAGAACCAGCCCTCGAAGAAGAAGAAATTAATCCGACCATATCGTGTAATGCACTGGCAGGAATTACCACTCCTTAAACTCTCAAGATACAAGGACAAATCAAGAAGAAAAAGGTAATAGTGTTTATTGATTCAGGTAGCACCCATAATTTTATTCATTGTAAGGTAGCCAAGGAATTAAATTAGAAACACACCAGTAACTCTGTAATGTCAAGTGATGGTTGTAAATGGAGGAACTATAAATTTCTCTCCGGGAAATGCCATAACATCAAGCTAAACATGGGGGAACATGAATGACTGAATCACCTTTTCCATATCTCTATGAGTGCTAGAGTTGTACTAGGAGTACAATGGTTACAATCTTTAGGGATTCGTAGCTTTTAATTTTCAAGAAATTTTCAAAAAAAAAATTCAAAGAAGGAAAGGAAGTAGAATTTCCACGGGTATCGTAGGGAATCTGGGAAAGATAATAATTTCTAATGTCATGACAAAGCTTCTAAAGAACGAACAATGAGGCGTAATTTCACAATTATGTTCACTAGAAGTTCCAATGTCAAAATCATCTATTTCTCGAGATCTCAAAAAACTCTTGGGAAATCATTCCAAGGTGTTTGAAACTCCCAAAGGACTCCCACCTATTTGTGATCATGATCATGCTATTCATTTGATTCCAAGAAGTGTTCCTCCAAACATCGTGCCTTATAGATATCCTTACTTCCAAAAGAGCGCTCGAAATTGAACATATGATTGCGTAAATGTTAGAGGCGTATAATTCAAACCCAGTCAAAGTTCTTTTCTCTCGTCTCCTATAGCATTGCACAAGAAGGATGGACTGCGCTAATGTCCAGATTATAGAGCTTCAATAAGCTCACCATTAAAGACAAAATCTCTATTCAGATTTCATGAATTGTTGGATGAATTACATGGAGCAATTTATTTTACCAAGTTGGGTCTTCATTCAGATATCATCAAATTAGAATGAAGACCGAAGATATTTCGAAAACAACATCTCTAACTCATGAGGGTCATTATGAATTTTTGGTCATGGCTTTTGGCCTTACCAACACACTTTCTACATTTCAAAGGTTGATGAATTCCATTTTCAAACCCTTCCTTAGAAAATTTGAATTAGTATTTTTTGATGATATTCTAATGTACAACAGGTCTTGGAAGGATCATGTTGAACATGTTGACAGGGTACTCAAACTATTGGAGGAGAAACAATTATATGCAAAAACATCCAAATGTTTCTTTGGAGCACAAGAGGTGGAATATCTGGGTCATATTGTATCTCACGAGGGTATTAAGGTAGACGCTAACAAAATTAAAGCCATTAAGGAATGGAAATTCCCCACAACCATAAAGTAGTTGCACGGATTTCTTGGGTTAACAAGGTATTATCGTAAGTTTGTTAAGAATTATGGGAGAATAGCAGCACCTCTAACAACATTATTGAAGAAAGAGGCATTTTCATGGACTCCTGAAGCAACTAAGGCCTTTGAAAATCTTAAAGAGGCAATGTGCCTAACACCAGTCTTAGCTACGCCAGACTTCACAAAAACCTTTATTGTGGAATGTGATGCCTCAGAAAATGGAATTGGTGCTGTTTTAATGCAAGAAGGAAGACCCATTGATTTTGAAAGTTGTTCAATCAAAGGAAAGTATTTACAAAAGGCCATTTATGAGAAGGAAATGTTAGCACACGCATGTGCACTAAATAAATGGTGAACCACTAATGGGAAGACACTTCAAGGTAAAACCGATCATGATAGTCTTAAACACTTTTTGGAGCAAAGACTATCTTCAAGAGCAAAGAAAATGGGTCACAAGATGTTGGGTTATGACTTTGAAATAATCTACAAAAAAGGGAAGCTAAATGTTGTTGCAGATGCACTCTCAAGAAAGAATGAAGAGGTGGAAGCATTGTTTTGTGACATTTCTATTATCCAACCAGATTGGATAATCGAAGCAAGAGATGAATGGAAGAAGGAAGAAGAAGTGTGGACATTCATTCAAAAGTTGCAGCAAGATCCTAGTACATCCGATACATTTAGGTGGAAAAATGATTCCTTATGGTACAAATATCGCATATATCTTTGTAAGAATTCCCAACTAAAACAAAAGAATCTTTTGGAATTGCACACTTCTCCTTTAGGAGGACACTCAGGATTTTTAAAAACTTACCATAGGGTGAAGAAATAATTTTTTTGGGATGGCATTAAATCTGATATTCAAAATTTTGTGCGAAATGTTTGGTTTTCCAACAAAATAAAGTTGAGACTATTAATACACGAGTTTGTTACAACCTCTCTCCATTCCAAGTCAACGTTGGAAGTTTTAATGGATTTTATCACAGGTTTACCTAAGTCCAAAGGAAAGAGTGTCATCATGGTGGTAGTTGATAAACTTACTAAGTATGCATACTTAAAGCATACTTATCTCATCCATTTAAAGAAAATACAATTGCTACTGCATTTCTGGAAACAATTCAAAAGCTACATGGAAACCCAAGGGTTATTGTGAGAGATAGAGATCCCATTTTTACTAGAAATTTTTGGACGGAGTTATTTTCTTGTTTGGGTACTCAATTAGCACATAGATCATCTTATCATCCTTAATCTGATGGTCAAACCGAGATAGTAAATAAATGTTGGGAAGGATATCTTCGTTTTTTTGTATCTGATAAACAAACACAATGGGTCAAGTGGTTACGTCTCGCTGAATAGTGGTATAACATTTCCTTCGATACTGTAGCAAAAATGACCCCATTTATGGCACTTTATGGATATCATCCACCATCCATCACATCATCTTTGAGGGAAAATTCTAAGGTTCAAGCAGTGGAATATCACATTGAGCATTAGCAAGAAGTTCTCCAACTCTTAAAGGATAACCCGAATTTGGCACAAAATCGAATGAAACAATATGCAGATCAAAATCGCAGCAAGAGAATTTTTGATGTAGGGTACTGGGTATTTTTACGGCTACAACCATATAAAAAAGTGTCCCTCAAGCAAGCTAAGAAGGATAAGAAATTATCGCCAAAGTACTATGGTCCTTACAAGGTGTTGCAAAAGATTGGTACTATGGCATACAAATCGGAGCTTCTTGCTTCTTCGCGAGTGCATCCAGTTTTCCATGTTTCATGCTTAAAGAAGGTTGTAGGGGACAAACTTCCATTTCAAACAATATTGCCAAAACTTGATGAGGAAGGAAAAACCATATTGGACCCTGAAGCAGTTATGGAAACAAGAACTCGACAGCTACGAAATCGATCAATTTCAGAGTATCTCATCAAATGGAAGAACTTACCCACTGAAGATTCTACATGGGAGGATGAGAATTTTATACAGAAGCACTCGGAGCTACTCAAGCGTTGAGGACAAGACTTTTTGAAGGAGAGGGGGCATGTTAGCATCCCTATTAATAGTATAGTCCCTTATTGTTGTTAGTGTAACCCCCTTATTGTTATTATTGTACCCTTGTAACCCCCATTTTTTTATTATTGTGCCCTTAAATTATTATTGTTAGGTCGGCTAGGATTACATTATGGCCCACTAGGATTACGTTATGGCCCCGTGGACTCCTATATATAGAAAGGTGGTTTTCTAAATTGTATCATCCAAGAATTTTTCATTTATGTAATGTATTGGAGGTTGCCCCCTCGAAGTGGCTTATTTCTAAGGCGTTGATATCTCTTTTCTTCTATTTTTGGAGCTGGTTACTCAACAATCAATATGGCCAAGGTTTTAATATTAAAAACACAAGAGATTAATAAACCCTAAGAATTAATATTTTGAACACAAAAACCAAAAAAAATTAATATACCATAATCTAATCAATATCTTAAACTCAAAAAATTAATAAACCTAAGGAATTATTAATATTATAAACCAAAAGAACTAATAAACCAAAGGCTTTAATATTATAAACTAAAGGAATTGGTGAACCCAAAGGATAAATATTAAAAACCTAAGGGATCAATAAGGCCAAGGATTTAATATTAAAAACTAAAGAGATTAATAAAACCTAAGAATTAATATTTTAAACATAAAAACCTAAAAAAATAATATACCATAAACTAATCAATATTTTAAACTCAAGAGATTAATAAACCCAAGGGATTATTAATATTATAAACCAAAAAAATTAATAAACACAAGGGTTTAATATTATAAGCTAAAGGAATTGGTGAACTCAAGGGATAAATATTAATATTATAAACCAAGAAATTAATAAACCTTCATAATTAATATTTTAAACTCAAGAGATTAATAAGCCCAAACATTGGTTAATATGATAAACCAAAAGAACTAATAAAACCAAGGGTTTAATATTATAAACCAAAGCAATTGGTGAACACAAGGGATAAATAAGACCAAGGTATCAATATTATGAACAAAAGAGATTAATAAACCCTAAGAATTGATATTTTAAACACGAAAACCTAAAACAATAATAAACTCTAAGGATTAAAATTTTTAACTCAAGAGATTTTAAAACCAAAGGGATTATTCATATTATAAACCAAAAAAACTGATAAACCAAAGGGTTTTATATTTCAAACCCAAGGGATGAATATTAAAAATCTAAGGGATCAATATTACAAACGAAAGAGATTAAAAAAGCCCACAAATTAATATCTTAAACAGAAAGGATAGATAAAATAACATGATTATTAATATTATAAACCCAAGGGAATAATATTAAAGCTAAGAGATTAATATTATAAACCTCAAGTTCCTAGATGCGGGTGCATATGATAGTGTTTAAGGTGATGGGATGGGGGTGTGGCATGACAGGAAGCCACCTGCCCACCCGCAAGGAAGCTGTCACTCGGCTCTTAATTTGGACTGCTCAGCGTTTAATGACATTAACTCCAAGCGCAAATCACAACCACAACTCCGCTCCTCGATACAATTTCGCATACTGCGATATGGATCGGCCTTCTGTTCATACTTATGGTGGTTTTTTGCAGAGGATTCACCATTGCACGGTCGATTGGGTTGATATTATGGAGTGCTACTCTGGTTAGTATAGATTTCTCCCGCCAGTGAATCTGTGGTGCACCCCGGGTGCTGGGCTATCAAATGCGCGCACAGTTACTGGCAAGAGGAGTAGTCTCAATTGCTGTTTGGATTTTGGAGAAAATATCCACTTCTCCCACGCTGGTTCTTGCATGCTTTCTTCAGTCTCTTTGTATCCTCATACGCCTCAGTCTTCTGTCAATACTTCGCTTCCCTGCCCCGCTGTCTTGACTGAGAAAATTCCGTGCCTTAGGAAAATAATGCGATGCAGGAGAGGCTCCACAAGGAAACAGATTCGGCATTCTCCCTCCACCTCCGGCACCTCCTCTGCGTCTTCCTCCCATTCGGACAGCCTTCATAGAGGTCGCCTTCTCCGCACAGGTCATCGCCTTGATTCCCCCCAGCCTTTAGCTCTCCCTGCTCAATCCCACACCACGCACTTTTCATTCAACATTTCTCTCAATCGACCCTGGGTGACTGCCTCAATCACGGCCATCTTCCATGAAGAGCCTCAGGCAATTGCTCCCAGTTCTTGCCCAACGGAACGTAGCATCTTGGTGGCATAGACTTCGGAGCATAATGTTGGGTCGAAGCACCCTAATAGTATGGACTTGCATGGTCTTGAGGGCAAGGCCACGCAGCACCAGGCGAGCAAGGACTTGGTGGGTCAGCCTAGTGTGAAGAAGGTGGCGGTGCATAGCGACATTGGGCAAGCGAGCAAGGCTCAGGTTACTCCTCCACCTCCCAGGAAGGTGGTCACTTCCATTGCCGACCTGTACAAGGATGACAGGGAACCAGATGAAATCTGGTGCAGAGTCGACTACGAACCTCCTGATGAGTAGTTCCTCCTCTTCATTTTGGTTTTTTGCTTCGTTTCTGCTCATACTCACGGGCCTGTTTTTGTGTTTCATGTTGTCTCTGATCATGCATCTATTTTTTGCTAAGATATGGTCTCCAGAACTCCAATTCTCTGGCTCCCCTGCGTGGGTTTTTTCTCACTTACTGTTTCAGACTGGTTTCCCTCCTGAAGGGCAGTCTTCAACTCTGGTTTTTTGTTTAAAATGCCTCAATACTAGGCAATGATCTGGCCTCGGCCTGCTGTACTTTATTTCTTCTGTTAATAGACTACTTTTACTTAGAAAAAAAAAAAATATTATAAACCTCAAGTATATAAAAACCTTTAGATAAATACTATAAACTGTAAAATAAACATGGTGTAGCATTCTTGATTTAAACATTGAGATAATTGTTGTCACAATACGATGTTGGACGAAGAATGACGATGGTCGGCCATGGTTGATTTTCATATTGAGACAATATTTTCACAATGTGACATTCAACCATGGAAGACCTTAATCAAATATGAATAATGATGATTAACAATGTTATCCCATGGTTGGTTTTCATATTCACACAATGTTTTTTCATAATATGACATTGGACCATGCATTAATATTTAAGTGTATGACTAATATTTAATGCCTAATATTACCAACCCAAATATTTAGAAAACTCAAAGATTATTAAACCCTAAGAGTTAATATTTTAAGCACAAAGGTCTAACAAATTAATAAACCCTAATAATTAATAATTTAAACTTGAGAGATTAATAAAGAAAAGGAATTATAAATATTATAAACCAAAAAAACTAATCAACCCAAGGGTCTAATATTACAAACTAAAGGAATTGGTGAACCCAAGGGATAAATATTAGAAATTTAAGGGATCAATAAAACCAAGGGTTTAATATTAAAAACACAAGAGATTAATAAACCCTAAGAGTTAATATTTTAAACACAAAACCTAAAAAATTAATATAACATAATCTAATCAATATTTTAAACTGAAGAGATTAATAAACCCAAGGAACTATTAATATTATAAACAAAAAGAACTAATAAACCAAAGGTTTTAATATTATAAACTAAAGGAATTGGTGAACCCAAGGGATAAATATTAAAAACCTAAAGGCTCAATAAGGCCAAGGGTTTAATATTAAAAACAAAAGAGATTAAATAAACTCTAAGAATTATATTTAAACATAAAAACCTAAAAAATTAATATATCATAATCTAATCAATATTTTAAATTCAAGAGATTAATAATCCCAAGGGATAAATATTAATATTATAAACAAATAAATTAATAAACCCTTAAGAATTAATATTTTAAACTTGAGAGATTAATAAAGCATAAGAACTAATATTTTAAACTCAATATATTAATAAACCCATGGAGTTATTAATATTATAAACCAAAAGAACTAATAAAACCAAGGGTTAATATTACAAACCAAAGGAATTGGTGAACTCAAGGGATCAATATTAAGAACACAAGAGATTAATAATCCCTAAGAATTAATATTTTAAACACAAAAACCTAAAAAACTAATAAACTCTAAGAATTAATATTTTTAACTCTAGACATTTGGTTTTCTTTTAAAACCAAAGGGATTATTAATATTATAAACCAAAATAACTAAAAAACCCAAGGGTTTTATATTTCAAACCAAAGGAACTAGTGAACCCAAGGGATAAATATTAAAACCCTCATGTATCAATAAGGTGAAGTGATCAATACTAAAAAAAAAAAGAGATTAACAAAGCCTAAAAATTAATATCTTAAACAGAAAGGATTGATAAACTCACATGATTATTAATATTATAAACTAAAGGAAATCATATTAAAGCTAAGAAATTAATATTATAAACCTCAAGTATATAAAAACCTTTAGATAAATACTATAAACCATAAAATAAACATGGTTGAGAATGCTTGATTTAAACATTGAGACAAGTGTTGTCACAATGTGTCGTTGGACAAAGAATGACGATGGTTGACCATGGTTGATTTTCCTATTGAGACAATCTTTGTCACAATGTGACATTCGACCATGGAAGACCTTGATCAAATATGACTAACATGATTAACAATGGTCTCTCATGGTTGGTTTTCATATTCACACAATTTTTTTTCATAATATGACATTGGACCATGCATTAATACTAAAGTGTACGACTAATATTTAACGCCTAATATTACCAACCCAAAGATTTAGAAAACTCAAAGATTAATGAAATCTAGGAATTAATATTTTAACACTCAAAATCCTAAGAAATTAATAAACCCTAATAATTAATAGTTTAAACTCAAGAGATTAATAAACCAAAGGGATAATAAATATTATAAAAAAGAAAAACTAATAAACCCAAGGGTTTAATATTATAAACTAAAGGAATTCGTTAACCCAAGGGATAAATATTAAAAACCTAAGGTATCAATAAGGCCAAGGGTTTAATATTAAAAACACAAGAGATTAATAAACCCTAAGAATTAATACTTTAAACACAAAAACCTAAAAAATTAATATACCATAATCTAATCAATATTTTAAACTGAAGATATTAACAAACCCAAGGAATTATTAATATTATAAACCAAAAGAAATAATAAACCAAAGAGTTTAATATTATAAAATAAAGGAATTGGTGAACCAAGGGATAGATATTAAAAATCTAGCGGACCAATAAGGCTAAGGGTTTAATATTAAAAACACAAGAGATTAATAAACCCTAAAAATTAATATTTTAAACATAAAAACCTAAAAAATTAATATACCATAGTCTAATAAATATTTTAAACTCAAGAAATTAATAAACCAAAGAGATTATTAATATTATAAACCAAAAAAACTAATAAACCAAAGGGTTTAATATTATAAACTAAAGAAATTGGTGAACCCAAGGGATAAATATTAAAAAACTAAGGGATCAATAACCCCAAGGGTTTAATAAAAAACACAAGAGATTAATAAACCCTAAGAATTAAGATTTTAAACACAAAAACCTAAAAAATTAATATACAATAATCTAACCAATATTTTAAAATGAAGAGATTAATAAACCCATGGGATTATTAATATTATAAACCAAAAGAACTAATAAGTCAAAGGGTTTTCTATGATAGATTATGGCTCCACATTTTGGCAATGGTATACCACATTCAATCATATTATCAACCGAAAGGACTAAAATTATAATTTCTTGGGATTACTATTATAAACCCAATATATTAGTAATCCCAATGATTTATTAAACCCTAACATTATAAACCCAATGGAATAATATTAAATCTTACGGTTAGTATTATAAACCAAAGTATTATGAACCCTAGGGTTAATATTATAAACCATAAGATTAATATTATAAACACAATGGATTAACATTATAAATCCTTGGGTCTAATATTATAAATCCAAAATATTAACAAACCAAGGGTTTATTAAACCCTAACATTATAAACCCAAGGGAATAATATTAAACCCTATGGTTAGTATTATAAACCATGGGATTTGAATATTATAAATCCTTGATATTAATATTACAAACCCAAAATGTTAATTAACCCAAGGGTTTATTGATATTAGAAACTCAAGGGATTAATAAACCATCAGGATTATCAATATTATAAATCTAAAAAATTGGTATTATAAACCAAAGGTATCAATAAACATAAAGGATTATCAATATTATAAACTCAAATAATTAATAAACCGAAGGGATTAATATTAGAAACCAAACGGATGAAAAAAAACCAAGGGATATGTGGGATACATATTATAAATGCTTGAGATTAATATTATAAACTCAAAATATTAATACACCCAAGAGTCTATTAAACCCTAACATTATAAACCCAATGGAATATTATTAACCCTCGTATTAGTATTATAAAACAAAGTATTAAAATCCCTAGGATTAATATTATAAACCCAAGGCATTTACATTATAAATCATTTGGATTAATAGTATAAACCCAAAATATTAATAAACCCGAGGGTTTATTAAACCCTAACATTATAAACCCAATGGAATAATATTAAACCCTAGGGTTAGTATTATAAATAATAGCCATGATTAAATATGGTTAAGTAATGTTGTGTACTTTGACGATGATTAACTATGTTGGAAAGGTTTGACTATGTATGACCATGGTTGAGTTTTTTTTACATGTTTTATTAGAATGATTACAATGGTTGACCAAGGATGACCATAGGTTACTATGATTGACCAAATATTACCATAGGTTACTATGGTTGAGCAAGGTTGACAATAGATTACTATGGTTGACCATGTTTGACCATATACTACTATGGTTGAATACGGCTAACTATGGTTGTGTATTTTCGAGCATGAGTGACAATGATTAACTATGATGGCAATGCTTAACCATGTATGGACATGGTTGAGTTTGTTTTACCATGCTTTATTAGAATGATTACAATGCAAATCTTAATATTGTTATTTATCACTAATAATGTTAATATTATTTGTATTAGTAGTGTAAATTTTAGTATCAATAACGTTATTTATCACTAATGATATTAATAATATTTATATTAATATTGATAATTTGGTATCAATAGTAAAATCATTCATAATATTAATCATCATATTATTAGAGTTAATATAATTAATACTTGGGTCTGTGGTGAATTTTCTCCATTAATACTTGGGTTTCTCGATTAATACTTTGGTCTGCAGTGAAATTCTGCTCCATTACTACTTGGGTCTGTTGTTTCTCCATTACTACTTGGGTCTAATATCTGGTTTGTTGATATTCAGGTGTCTAGATACTTTATCGATAGCCCAGACATAATTACATAATATATTACAAATTGAAACCACGTATCTCACAAAATAAACAAGGTTAGGGAAATTAACTAATAATAAAGGAAGGATGATTCGAATAAAGGTGAGATCTACTGACCATAAGTATGACATACTTAGTAAAACCTCAAGTCTAAAAGGAACGGGAATATTTATAAACGAAAATCTCATTCGAGAAGATCAAGTAGAATTAAGAAAGGAGGTTCAAAAGGTAAAAGAAGCTAGGAAGGAAGGAAAATGGGCAATAATCAGAAATAGAAAATTCGTTATTCGAGATAGAAACCAAAAATATAGTAATAAATAGCAATTCAACATGCTCTGAATTCTTTCTTGGAACTGTCGGGGCTTTCCATGGAACAAAGGCCCCAAGTTAAGTTGGATCTCAAATGATGTTGATATTATATTGCTTGTTGAAACTTGGGAGCATGACGAATCTAAGGTCCCTAACATAGATGGCTTTGCACTATGGTCTACCTGGAACAAGTGATCCTCCAGTAGAGGCATTGGGGGCATAGCTTGCTACATTAAGAATAACATCTCCCTCCATGCTAGGATTTATAAAATGACCCTTACAACCAATATAGTTGGATTTATATTACTGACATTAATGATAAAAAGACCTACATAGAAATCTGTTATTTTCCCCCCATTAATTCAAACTTCTATAAGAAAAAGAATCTAGATATAAAATAGTCCTTACAATGGTTTAGAGAATGATGTTTCTAGCCTAAGGAATGAAGGTAATATCCTTCTAATGGGTGACTTTAATGCTCAAACTTCAAGCAACCAAGCTATTCTTCTAATAAATCATTCCAACCCCAATCCTCTTTGGTTAGACAAAGACCTTACTCTGGCTAGCCGGTATAAAAGGAGCTCTGAAGACCTCGGGGATAATTTGTTTAGATCGGAGCTAGTCAAGCTCTGTAGTGCTTAGGATCTCATAATTTGCAATGGTATAAAGAAGTGGCCCAATTATAGCAAGATGACCTACATCCATGGGCTTGGAAAGAGTGTGGTAGACTATGTTATTTCCGATCTCCCTTTATACAACAAAATAATAAATTTTTACATCTTAGATGACCACGAACTTAACTCTGATCATAGGCCTTTACTCATAACTCTCAATTTTTTCATGCATAGAGATCCCATATAAGGTAATCCTTATAGTCAAAAGAACTTAATATTTGATAGAAATAAAAACGATCTCTTTCTAAATGAATTAAAAACTAATTTTCTTCCTTTATCTAGTATAGACAACATAGATGACCCCTATCATAATTTTACTACAACCCTCTCATATTCTATTAACAAGTTCTCAATTTAAGTCTCAAGTAATAAAATAAATAGCAAAACCAATCCATGGTATGACAAATATTGTAAAAGTGTGAGGAGAGAAATTAAGGAAGTTATTGATGAATCTCTCAAAATTAACAAGATAAAAATCTATAAACCCCTAACTAAAAGGATAAAAAGGCAATATCTTCGCAAAAGACAGTAGAATCCCTTACACCTCTCTAAGGTGGCTCCTAAGAAATTCTGGAGGCAGATTCTAACTAGGAAAAATAAAGATAATAATAAAATTTCTTTACACGACTGGAATTCCTATCTTAAAAATATTTATGAATCTCCAAATGCCAGATATTTTGAAACCCTACTCACAAAGAAAGAATTTTTCTCATTAGCAGACATCGATTTTGGGGTTAAATGCCCAGAAAATGGGAAAGCTAAAGACATTGAAGGTTACTAGGCAGAAATCTTAAAAATTGGAGGTCATGTCCTCATCCCCCACATCCACAAGCTTTTCAACCAAGTGGTCAAGAAAGGGTTCCCTAAAACATGGACTTAGAGCCTCATTATCCCTATTTTTAAAATTCAGGATACAGATAACCCCTCTAATTTTCGAACAATTATGATCAGCCCTCTCTTAGTCAAGTTATATGGTATTATTTTGGAAAAGAAGTTGAGCATTTGGCTTGAAAGTGAAGGTAATTGGGCTAAAGGCCAAGCGAGTTTTATAAGGTAGCACTCAACAATGGACCACCTCGTTATGCTTAGGATCATTATGGAAGAATGTCGCAATGATAAATCCAATCTCTTCTGTTTCTTTGCAAACTTTAGAAAGGCTTTCGATACGGTTCTTAGAAATAACCTATGGAATAGATTAGAAGAGATAAATGTTCCTTTCGAGCTAAGAGTGGCTGCTATAAGGCTATATGAGAATGTAATTGCTAAGTTAAAGAGCAGTGAGGGGTGGTCAAAAGATATTAAGTGTAATATCGGAGTTAAACAAGGTTGCATTTACATCGACAAGCTAGAAGGTTGTTTAGAGGAAGCAGGATGTGCTGGCACGATCTTAGCTGGGATAGTCATCATCCTTCTTCTCTATGCTGATGATATTTTTCTTCTCGCAAGGTGCCCATCTGATCTTGATAAGCAACTTATAATTCTTAAGGATTTCTACTCCACCATGGGTATGTCCGTTAACACTGACAAAACAAAAGCTATGATTATCAAATCCAAGAAGGACACTTATGCTAATTTTATGTATGACAATAGTAACTTGGAGGAAGTGTCTTCTTACAAGTACCTACGAATTGATATTCATCACAAGCTCAACTGGAACTATAGCATTCATAGAACGATTAATGGGGGGTGGAAAGCTTATTTTGGTCTTGAAAATAATTGTAAAATGAAAAACCTCGTAATGTGGGATAGAAAGAAGTTCCTCTTTGAAAATTTAGTCACTCTTTTTATCTTATATGGATGTGAGGTTTGGGGTTGCAACATCTCTAGGGAATCCTGGAGAAATATTGAGCAAATACAAAAGTGTTTTATAATGTATAACCTTAAAATTAAAAGCAATATACCCTATCCTATTCTCCTTATAGAATTGGTTTTTTCCGCTATCGAGAGCCTAGCTATGACTAGGCTTCTGTTGTACAAGCACAAGCTCAATAGCATAGGATACCATAGACTTCCTAAGCTAGCTTTAAATTCCATCCAAAATCACCTAAGGCTTAAACGAGGTTGGTATAAAGACACCAGGGCCTGGTCAAACCATTGGGAGATCAACGAGAATGTTGCATTGCAAAACATCAATAACATTAAAAGAATTGTTACTTCTAAGTTCAAAGAAAAAATATGATGCGAGAAAGATCTAGCAGCTAAAAGAAAATATGAACATCGAGGATGAAAATCACTTCCTCTTAGAGTGGCCCACGTACAACCACATTAGAGCTCAATTTCATAATATTTGTTGCAATATTCACCTTTCTAGCCTTTTAAAATGTCAAAATTATAGTGAGCTTGGGAGGCTTCTCTCCAAGCTTTTTGATCATAGGAATAAAATCTTAAATCAAATTAAATAAATTTTTCCTTTAGGTTTGATAGACCAAAGATTGGTCTCAGTGGATGTTAACCATCATCATCATCATCAATTATATATATATATATATATATATATATATATATATATATATATATGTATGTATATATGTATATATATATTAAATAAAAACATATTTATTCCTATAATGAAAACATTATTAATATTATTTATCAATATTAATGTTAATAAGATTTATATTAACAATATTAATGTAATTAATCATATTAATATTATTAATAAAATGTTATTAATATTATTGTTATAATCACCAGATGTGGATGACACCCGGGCATGATGGGACGCCCCTCTCACGCTGCATCCCAAGGATGTTGATGCGGGATGGCCATGTGGCCTCCCACAAAGGCATTAAAGAGGGCATTCAATACACCACCCTGCGAGCCATTAACACAGCTCTCTCAAAACGTCAATGCTCAGTGTACCTCAACTGGTTCATTAAGGTTCCTAATATGGATTTCAGTTTGTTGTATGGTGAATGCTCAGTTTTCAATCCTATTGCACTGCAAAGAAGCTCTTGCCCGCCTGCCTGTGCCGAGCCAAGCGCTTGAATGCAGACTGGTAGGTGTTATGCACTCCTGTGCTGCTTGGAAACTATCCCAAAGTTTCATATCTCGCATAGCAACTTCTGTTGTTCGAATTCCTTATCCGTTTCTTCCTTCTCCCCTGCGCTGCTTCTCCTCCGCCCATTCCACCATCATTTTCCTGTCACCATGCCAATACTGCGCCATAGAATGTGTTGTCATCGCGGGACCAGCCGTGGCCGTGCCATTCGTTCTTGGTGCTCCCCTAGTTCGGATTCCTGCTCCGAGGAATTCTCCTGCGACCACATTCTAGAAACGCGGAGCCGCAGAGGTCGACTTCACTCCAGTGAACATGCTCACATAATTCTATTTTCTTTGCCTCCCCATGCTCTCTTCAGTGCCTCAAGCCCTCCAGTCTAGTGCCCCTCTCGCCCCCCCTCCGCCTGCCTCCATTCCCCTGCGACAATCTTCTCAACTAGTGGATTTCTGATTTGATTGTTCATTTGACATGCCGGTTATCACTACCAATGTCACGATTACGATTCAGGAGGAGAAAGCTCACCCTGCACCCCCCTTGGTCGACGTCCCTGGTCCCTCTGTCATATTCCCTGGCCCCTGTGCTGCTCCCGACCCCGCATCTGCAGAAAATGCCAAGGTTTCCTTGGCACAGTTGAACATTTCCTGTGACGTTTCTATGCAAGTTCAGACAAAGGATGACGAGGAAAAAGACAAGGAGACTCCCTCTACTGATGAAGGTGGAAGCAGCGATGAATACAGATGCAGAATCGTGCAGGAACCGCCTTCTCCAGCCAATGATCAGTAGCACGGAAGACCCTCAGAGGTTTTCGTTTCTTATGCCCAGGTTTCCTAGGATAATTTTGGCTTTTTTGTTTAATTTCCCTCTGCTGGTAGAGTTGTTTGTCTTTTTACCTGTATTTTTGTTAAACTATTTGTCTCAAATGCTAGTTTCCCCTATGAAGGCGAAAAATCTTAAATTTCAGGGACTAGTTTCCCCTCTGTGGGCAGTCCAAACTCTTGTTTTTCATGGCTGTCAAGCCATGCACTCAGGCTTTCTAAGCTGAGGCAGCGGCAGTTTTGTACTTTTATGTTACATATTAATAGATTTAGCATTACCTTTAAAATATATATATATATATATATATAATATATATATATATATATATATATATATATATATATATATAATTACATTAATATTATTAATAAAATTTTATTAATATTATTGTTATAATTTAAATGTTATTAATAATTTTAATAAACCTTAATCATGTTTGAAACTTATTATTATTAATACAATTATGAACATTAATTTTAAATAAATATCGTTAATATTGTATTAATGATGTTTTTATTAATATTGTTATTATTATTAATAATGTTACTAATAATATTGTTCTTTACAATAATTAAAATGTCATTTTCATCTTTTTAGTATAAATTATAATCATCGTTATTTAAATACTAATTATTAATATTATTTTTAGTGTATATTAAAATTTTAATGTTATTAATGTCATTTTTATTAAAATTAGAAAACACAATATTATAAAAATATGAAAATTAACATTTAAAAAGTATAAATATATAAAATCATAAAATAACCTAAAATTAAAAAAATTAAACATAGTTGATTAATATATACTTTTACCCTAATACCCTAATACACTCAGTATATTAATAATATTAATCAATATTAATCAATATTAATAAAAATAACACTATTAATTAATATTAATATTATTATTAATATTAACTTCAATTTTAATATTAATTAATATTGATTAATTATTAGATTATTTTTACTACATTAATCAAAACTTAATAATAATAATAATAATAATAATAGACTAAATCCAAAAAAAATACTAAATACCTAAATACAAATTTAATGATAAAATTTATCTTATTATAATAAAACCTAAAAACGAAAAAAACAAACTACATACCAAATATTAAAAAAATACTATTATAGTTACCTTAAAATATAAATGGAGAGGGCTGCAATAATTCAAAGGAAATACTATTATAGTTACCTTAAAATATAAATGGAGAGGGCTGCAATAATTCAAAGGTCAACCTCTAGACCATGTTTATATTTAAATTTTCAATGTATTTTTAATTTCACTATTTAATATAAAATGTTTAATATAGATAAAACCTACCACAATTGTTTTAACTTGTAACCCATACCTTAAATTAAGAGGAACATAGTCACTTGTCAATATATTTTTAATTTCAATGTTTAATATAAATAAAACCTCCCTAAAAGTTAAATTTATATAAAAAGCGTTACACAAGCTCTCGCCACCACAAAATTAATGCATACATTAGATTATGGGACACGTTTTAGTTAGTTAACAACAGCCAAGTTTCAATGTATTTTAATTTTTAATTTGATATTTATCTTTATTTTTCTCTAATCCTCATACGTGGTGATACATAAAAGGCACAGTAAAATTTTAATCATGATTTGGTAAAAATTATTTTAATCAAGGTTTAAACATATGATTTTTATATGCAAAGAAGTTATGATTTTCATTTTCATTCATTGATGTAGTGATGACGATGAGAATATACTGGCATCTTTCAATTTAAACTGTAAGATCAAAAAAATTAATTAGCAAAATCATTAAAGTGGCAAATTCCAACAGGGAGACACTCAATGTAATTATCACCACAAATCATATATGTAATATAAAAATAACAATATTATAATATTAAACTTATTATAAAGTAAGTTCATTCATAATGCAAAATAATGTAGAATAATAATGTAGAATTGATAATAATAATGTCGGTACTTCGGTACTAATTCAGTAGACGTAGTTGGCATTGCAATTTTTAAAAACAAAGCTTTGAATTATTCACACTGAACCAACTATTCCAACTTTAATTACAATGATTTTAAATATTAGACATATTGATTATAGTCTATTCACTTAATTTAAACAAATAAAATATTTAATATTTTGGGAGATATTAAATAAATAAAACAAATAAAATATAAAGAAGTAATAATTGAAAATAAAATTAAAAAATAATAAACACTTAAGAAGATAGGTTGGGCTTGCATGCAAACCCAGACTTACTTGGCTTAATAATTACTTTGCTTAATAATAAGAAATTATTGGAAACAATGATGCACAATCATCCTGCCAAGTTCTATTGTCTGCACTGCCACCTGGCCAGCATGCCTTGAACCACTTCATTTATTTCAATCTATTTCAGGCTCAAATAGACCATGGTCGACTATGGTGTTATGATTATGCTCACTCTGAATGGACATTAAGATTTCTGGATAGATCTAGGTGTCCTTGCTTCTCCTTGAGCCGTTGATACTAGGTTTGGATTTCAAAGTTTGAGTTTTATAGAGCTCTACACAGGTTGGAACAACCTAAAGAGGTGAGACATACTTGTTTTATCCCTCTAAGATTGCATATAGCTAAATTTCGCTATCGAATTAGTTTCAAAAGGTTGAAAACTGCATTTTCTACTATAGCTAAATTTCGCTATCGAATTAGTTTCAAAAGGGTGAAAACTGCATTTTCTACTTTGGGTCTTAGATGTGGACTGTGTTTTTGCCTCTTGTGCTTTCCATGCACTTGCCAATTCTTTGCAATTTTCTTTTATTAATCCAAACAAAAAGTTGAAAAAGTTGAAATTTTCTTTTATTAGCCTAGCCCAGAAAAAAATAATTTCTTTTATTAACTTAGACAAAAAGTTGAAAAAGTTGAAATTTTTCTAAATATTATTAGAAGAGAAATATAACTCACCAAATTTTTCACAACGTTAAAACACATATCATGTATATTTTACTGAAAAAAAAAAATTTATAAAAACCATTTTAAATGTTTAATATCATATAAACCTGGAGAAAAAGCCGGAATTACTTATTCAAAGCAAAAAATAGTTACATTTATTTTTAGGCTTCTGAATTTTAGAATAAAAAAGGTTATCAGATAAATATAAATGGAAACAACCTGGTGGGTGAGCTCAAGCAATATAGTGCTTTGAGTTGGATGGACCAAGTATCAGAGTTGATCCGTGGAGATGGGTGCCTCTACTGCGTACCTTTCTTAATTTCCCTACAGAATCAAGTGCCATAATTAGTGCCAACTGGCTTACACTGTGTACCATATGCAAAATGCACGAAAGAGCCCAACGGTTTCCCAACAAGGTTTTTCTTGGGCAAAAGAAATACTAATGGAATGTAGAAACACATCCTAGAATTGACTTGATGGGATTGCATGGTAAAAAATTTCCATCATTTACAATTTGAAGCGCGGCAAGCAATTTGAAGCGCGGAAAGGAGGAAAGATAGATAAATAGTAAATGAAATATGTTAGACATAAGAACTTATGATAAAATTTAATAAAAAGCTTCCCTATGCCAGAATCCACACTGTAGCTTGTTGGATGAAACCTAAATTTTAGGTAGTATTGCAACTTGTGGATGAAACCTAAATTTTAAGTAGTACAAGAGAAAACAAAAAACCCAGATGCAACAATTAGATGCATCCAGTACTCTTTCCTTTGTTACAAAGTAGCCACAAACTTCATTATATTGTCTAGATTTCAATCAGAGGTCCAAGGATTAAAGATGAGAGGTCATGAGAAAAATGAAACATTCGAGCATGTCTCATAGAGACTAATCACTGTACGTCCTAAGCAGATAGGACATGATAATCAAAAAATAGTATGCAGCTAGTGAAAACCTTTAAAGACTTTTAAAGGCAGAGCGAGAATGTGGATTCCTAAGGACATAATTATGTTTGAGCCCTAAGCTTCACCGACTCAGAATCAAAACCAATAATTCAAAAGAAAATCGTTAATTACTACAAAGTGCTAGAATTCAGGAAAAGATGAAGGGAATAAGGTATTGTTAAGATGAAGGGAATAAGGTATTGTTAATTGAGTTTTGTTCCTATGCCTTTTACAACAACACTAAAAAAAATATCATACCTGATTGAACTAGTTGGCCAGGTGGGGAAATTGGAAATTAGTACTTTTTTTTTCACTAGTCTGCATTCTTTTGTTTGTTCACTTCTCGGCATTTTTCTACGAAAATGAAAATGGCATTTGCTGATGAAAGTTTTCTGCAAAATTGCATCGCAGGGTTTCTGCAAAATTGCATTGCAGGTTTCTGCAAAATTGCCTCTTTCTGCAAAAGGTTGCCTCTTTCTGCAAAATTGCAACCTTTTGTTTGTTCACTTGTCTGCATTTTTTTACAAAAATGAAATGAAAATTCCATTTGCTGATGAAAGTTTTCTGCACAATTGCATCGCAGGGTTTATGAAAAATTCCCTCTTTCTGCAAAATTTCGCCCTGATTTTATATCTTCTCTGCCACACACAGTTCTTTTCCATTCCATGAATATCGTCTATCTTCAATTCAGTTCACTATCCAATCTTATCTTTTCTATCTATCTTGCTTGCATCTATGCTGAGCGTATCTGTATGGGAATTATTTTGTCCTGAAATGTGGTGGCCAATCTTCTTCATGCTGCTCTTTCTCTCTACTAGGAGCATTTTATTTAGGCCTTTATATGTATGTATTTCTCGCTGTTGCTTATACGGCTTGAGACTATTATGATTATGTACTGCTTATATTTTATTTATATTTCTAACATAAACAGCGTTTTTTTCCTCTGAAAAAAAAAAATTTCGCTCTGATGGATTGAAGAGGAGGGGTAGAAATTCCCTGTGATGGATTGAAGAGGAGGATTGAAGGGGCGCAGGAGGGCGGTGGAATGAAATTAAACAGGGGGCGAGAGCATAGAACAGGTGACAAGCAGGCACAGAATAAGTGACAGACGGCGAGAAGAATGACAAGTGGCATGACTGTTGCTGAAAGGTGGCAGTTTTAAAACTTTGGATATGTATCAGTGCACAAGTTCCCTTTAACATTAAATTATTTGGAATTAATGCTAGCTGCAAACTAGCATTAAACTAACATTGATTTCATATTTAGAAGTTAGTATCCAAAGTTTTTATAAGAATAGAACAAATCGTGCCCTTTTGCTTACAATAAGAGATCGAAATAAAAACTTTGCATTAAAATTTATTAAAACATTGATTTAAACCTTAAAAAACTTGAATATAATTGCTGGTCAAAGTGAATTAATGTTACGTCAACGCCTATCGATCGCAAGAGTCCCTGCTATGCCGCAGTAGCAGGGAGTCATAAGAGTTCCGAGAGATAACAAATAATAACGTATAATGAACAATCATATTTACAGGGTCCAAATTTCTATGCAATGAAACGAGGGATATAACTAGACTATAGTTATAATCTCTATAGTTGAATTTTTAGACATAAAATAATTAATAAACCAATAACCCTTTTTAACAGGGAGATATTCATATTTAAGTTATAGTTCAACGAAATTAAGGGATTATTGTTTTAGCTATTAAAAACTAGTGGTTGTCTTTTTATACACGGAACTTTTTTTTTATTTAGATATTTAGATTATCACCGTGAATTGATTAGAAATACTTTTCTATTCATATTCATATTCATATTCATATTCATATTCATATTCATATATATATATATATATATATATATATTATACAAACTTATAATATGCTAGTTATTAACAGAGGATCAATGTTATAATAAATTCGAACTTTCTAATAATTTAAGGTGGCAATGTTTAAAAAATAAAGAAAATACAAAATAATTTTGATTAGGAATTGGTAATGTTGTTAATTACCTTATATGTATATATTAAAAAAATACAAAGTGTAAATAGGAATCTTTACTGATAAATTTTCCACAAGTTTTTTTTTTGCTAAAATTTAGTGATACAATTTCAAGTTATTTTTTTGCCAAAATTTAGTAGTACAATTTTTGATGAAAAGATAATCTTTTGTTATTTAATTTATTTTTAACATATAAATAGATTTTGCATTATTAATATCCTCGGTAACACTTAAATTATACAAAATTCATATCTTAAATTTGTGACTCCAACCTATCCCTATCGAATTTCAAGAAGAATTGACTTTAAAAAAAATCCAAAAAAGACAAAATGTTGAATATTTAAACTATAAATTTAATGTAATATTAGGTGGTTTAATAGTATATGAACTTAACCCTGATGGCGGAGATGAACATGGAAAAAAACGAGCCCCGAGGGGAATTCAATATTATTTTTTTTTAATTATCAAATAACTATGAAATGATATATATAATATAGATATTTTTGTATTTTAAATATTAAAATTTAAAATTTTCAAAAAGCCAAGTTAGATAAATATAATATAAAATTAATTAATATTTAATGAATAAATATAATATATTAAAAAGTTAATCAATATTTAATGGTATTGATTTTAGTCTACTTTTGTATTATTTATAAAGTTAATAAATAGAAATAGACATAGACATTAAATAGAAATGGAGATAGAAATATAAATTACAATTAAAATAAAGAATAAGATAAAAGTCTAAATAAAAATGGGCAAACAAACTAAAATCAATACAATAATTTCAATATATACATAAATGAATTTATTTCAATTTTCTTTTCCTTTTTTATTTATGGACAAATACACATTAAAATCAATATATTAAAAATTAAATATGAAATAGAAATTGTAATAAAAAATCAAATATATTTTTTTAATTATAATAATCACATTGATTGAAATAAATGTAATGATTTTAGTTTAATTATTTATTATTTATTATAAATTGAATAAAAAAAAATACATTAAATAGAAATTGAGATAGAAATATGGAGTGAAATTAATATAAAAAGTGAAAAAAAAATATAGAAATCAATAAAAATGGACATGTCAACTAAAATAAATGTAATAATTTTAGTATATAGATTTAGAAACATTGAAATCAATACATTAAAAAATAAACAGAAATTCTAATAAAAAAAAAATTTACATGATTTATTGAAATGGAAATTGAAATAAAATATAAATTTGTATAGAAATTGACATAGAAACTGAAATAAAAAATTTACATTGAAATTGAATTATAAATTGACATGTAAACTAAAATCAATGCATTGTTTGTAAAGTTTGATGTAAAATCGTCTGATTTCCCTGTTCAATTTCCTATATTAAACCATGTCTATATTGGGGTAGCATGGTACACCCAGTGGTTATAGCTATAGAATGGTGATAGATATAGGATGAAATTGACCCATGTCACTTAAGTATGAGAAAACGGTTGATTCCACTAGTTAAGAGAAATCAAAATCAAAATCAACATAATTTTGATCATCAAATTATGTGACTATAGTAAAAAACTAAAAACTAAAAAAGTAGATTTACATTGTCTCGTCTCAAGAATACTCTTTATACTTTAAAAGAAGTAAGGAAAGTGAATAAATTGTGGATTGTGAATTATCAGATTAACCTTATACATATACATAGTATTTGATCATATAAAAATTTTGTGAGATCACTAGAACTAGCCTAGATTCATATTGATTCTCAATCTATCAAATGCCAAAAAGAATCAAACACAAAAGAGCAAACTTGTCTTCAAATTTTGCACTCTCAAAAAACTTTGCATCCCTCATGAAGACGAACATGTCTTCATGATGCATCTAGTGTCATCCTTACAAGATGAAGATCCCAGACTTACAAATATGTTCATGAACATGCAATCTCCAAAAGATAAGCATGGCATAGGATTTTACAGTCAAAAGGATCAATTGATTCCAGCCTGCAGATTTAAAGATCTGCCAGCAGATATAAAGAAACCATCTGTTCTAGAAATACAGAAGTTTTACACTTTAACGGATGGTTTCCAAAAAAATTAGATCCCTGAAAAATGGATGAAGCAAATTTTGAATTGGGATCTCTTCACTCATCCAGAAGCTTATGCTTTTGGATCTTCACATTATTTAGAGGAGAAGAAATATTTAGCCTCAAATTGGAAAGAATACATGAATTAAAGAAATATTTGGATTTATTTTTATTCTTGGCTAAATAATAAAAAGACAGATGTTGTTTTGATGACTGACTCTACATCCTCCTCTAGCCACTCATGGACAATTGTAGATGGTAGTAAGGTAGAAAATTCTACCAGCTTTCCTCATTTCAAGGGAATTGCCCTAGGAGAAGGAAAAAATTCAGAAAATCCCTATCCCCTTGTACAGAAAGAAAATCTTGTTGGGATAGAAAGGAGAGTTCAAACAGCCAGTGAGCAAATAAATTGAACAAATACTGCCATTACTGGTTTGGAGAAAAATATGGCTAAAGCTGTCTGAGTAAAAGAATAGATAGACAGAGTTCAAGTGTCTATCAACAATGTAAATAGTGCTTTAAATTCTGTACAGTATAATGCTTCAGTTTCAAAAGATTTTTGTTTGGAATCTTTGAAAAAGATAGACGAAGTAGAGACTTGTATAATAGAGAATTTTTCTCTACACGGCAATTAATTTCAAATTTGTCTGAGAAGATTGAGAAGTCAGAAAAGAAGAAGATAGACAAGCCTGTCCCTTCATCTTTCCTCCACAAAGGAAAAGTTGTGTCTATTCAAAAGTCTGTTGATAAGTTTCCCAAGCTTTTTTCAAAAGAGTCTACTCCTGAGTCTCCAACATACAAAGTCACTGTGGCCTCTCTGTATGAAGAAAATGAGCCTGAAAATCATGTTCTTCCTATATATGAACCCTTAGAAGCTCACTATACCAGATATTCCCCTCCTGATCTCAATGGCCTTGGAAATATTACTCCAAGAGAAATATTCTTTGATCACAGTCACAAATAATGGAATATTGACAACCTATCATCAGCACAAATCAAACAAATTCTGGATCGTATGATCACAGAATACAAGCTGATGTGCATCGAGGGAAAATCTGAAGTCAAGGCATGTAAAACTCTAATTCCATGCTTCACAGGAACTCTAGCCAAATGGTGGGAACTAGAGTCCTCTCCAGCACTAATAAAGAAGATGGAAGAAGAAGTTTTGAAAGATGAAAACGGAGACATAGAATTTCATCCTGATGGCAGACCCATCAACAACATGATCGGTGCTCTCACAGCATTAATCCAGCAAAATTTTTGTGTAGATGAACCAGCCATCTCAAATCAAAATGAATTTATATTGATGAATTTGGAGTGTAGAAATATCAATCAATATGAATATTTCCATCGGTATTGGATTCAAAGAATCTTCCTGGTGAAGGACCCTAAGAATCTGCTTTGGAAGCAGGTTTACCTTGTAGCTTTACCTTCCAAGCTTGTAGATATTTTGAAGTTGCAGGAAGCATTCCAACTGCCACTGGAATCATATTTATGGGGTTAGATGTACAGTATTATCACTAAAGTTTGATTACTCTTTGTACCAGTTCAAAGATTAATAAGTCAATTGACAAACTCAATAGGCTTCCTGGTACAAAGTCATTTTGCAGCAAGTATGGAATTACAGTTGATGATCCCTTGGTGAGAAAAAGAAATTCTAAGAAAAAGGCTAAGAAGACTTATAGAAGAATTCAGCCTTACACTTATCACATGAGCACCAAGAAGATTTCTGAGCTTAAGTCTCATAAGCCCAGAAGAAAGCCATACAAAAAGCCTTCCAGAAAGGGATATTATAAAAATGTCCCAAAAACTCATTATTATGATGTTTCTGATATTCGTCCTAAAGACCACAAATTAGAAAGGATGAAAGAAATCACGTGTTGGATTTGTGGGAAAACAGGACATACTTCCATGTGTCTCCTGCATTATCCATAAGTATATATGAATAAAAAATATAAGAAAAGGATTAGAAGCAATGTGAAGCAATGTTTTAAATCTCGTGTCAATGCAATTTCCTTTTATTGTTGGGTGAAATAATGTTGAAATAAATAACATTGAATATTTATTGAATCTAATAAATATTAGAATCAATTAAAATTGATACTACTGAGATTTAAATAATAAATTATTTAATAAAATTGATATTATATAATATAATTGAAATTATTATTTTCTTTGAAATTTAAGGTTTAAATGTATATATATTTAAATATAAATTTAGTTTAAAATGAAATAAAAAGCAGTATGTAAGGCTGACTCATCAATATATACACTCTTTTAAGTATGAAGACAGTGATAATACATTATTTTTTAAGATCGATGATCCATGTATTATCTTAAATTCATCTCTTCTTCTTCTTTTTCTAGTCCATTATAAAAATTTATGCTTATAAGAAGTAATTAAAAAAGGTATTTAAGTTTATTCAAAGGAATTAACATACAAAATCTTAAATTATCTTATAAAGTCAACATGTGAACTTATTTTCCACTGAAAAACATTCACCACTACATAACTATTTTAGTAATTGGATTTTTCAATTACACTTAATTTAAAATTTCTCTTTGCTACTATGATTTAAGTTATTAATCAAAACTCTATATTCAACCATTGTTTTGCAAAGTTTTATGTAGGATTTAGAGTTATATTTTGTATGGTGTCAACATGTAAAATTATTTTCAAATGAAAAGGATCGACCACTCCATAAACTTATTCTAGTAACTGGATCTTCACTTTCATTTGAATTTAAACTTCTTCTTTTTTTTGAATTCCATGCTACTAGGATATGATTCCTTAATAAAAACCTTATATTCAGCAATTGTTTTGAAAATATGCATGTAGGATTTAGTGGTATTTCTTATGATGTCAAGTGTGAATTCTTAATACTCTCATGCACATCACATTACCTAGTTAATTGAACGTCTTTACTAGTAATAATTGTGGTATTTATTTTTCATTGAGAAAGATGCATTGTCAAGCTGATTGCTAAATATCAATACACAAGTATGATGTGAGATAATAATATATTTGTATTTGTATTTTTTTTAAATGATGGATTAGATTGATAGCATTTAAGTTAGTGGATATGTTGATGTGTGATTTAGATATTTTGTTACTTAAAAGTAGAAAGGTGTTTTACATTGGGAGGCCTTCAAATATGTTAGAAGTAGACAATAGTGTACTCTAGTTATGAAAAAATTTAAAATAATTTTTATTTGTTGAAATTTCTTAATTGATAGGAAATTCCTATAGAGATTCCATAGTCCTAGAAAATAATGACTCCCTCATGTACACAATAATGTGGAATATATAAAATGTGACATATTTTGTTGATTCTAGATAAAGAATAATGTGGAATATATAAAATGTGACATCTTTTGTTGATTCTTGATAAAGAATTTTGTTGATTCTTGATAAAGAACTCAGGAAAATAATTAACATTTTTGTATGGGCTAGCAAGCACACATACCTAAATTTTGTTGGTATTAACCAGCCACCTAGTTTCGTTGTTCAAGAAAAATTTTAGCAGAGTCTTATCTCCGTTAAGATTCATCGGGAAATCATTAACTATTGCTACCTATAAAACTCGACTATCTTATGGAAGAATGAGAATTTTTTGAAAACACTAAGAGTAAGAGGAACATGGGACTTGGAAGATTCATCACGAAATATCAGCACACCATGAAATCAAATCTAAGAAATCAAATACTTTAGAACACCATGAAATCAAATCTAAGAAATCAAAGACTTTAGACATGCATCTAGTATGCAAAATACCTGTTGTTATTCTTTTCCTCTACACTAAGGCGTAAATACCATCTATAAGTAGTCAGCCACCTAAAATCATGCTCATATTTCCTAAGTGTATTGAGTGTGTATTTTCTAAAGGATTCACATCTTCTATTTGGCATGTAAACCTATCAACGCTTTTTAAATGTTTGATGTATTAGGCATATTCTTGATTCTACCTATGTGGATTCATGTGAAATAAATGGCTCATAAATAAAAAGTATTATGTTGATTTACAAAGATATAAAACTCTTAGTAAAAAAAAATTCTTATGTAATACCAAAAATATATTTGTTCATGTTAGAAAGGTATTCACATTTGCAATTAATGTATCTTGAAAGTGTAAAGAATTGGTGAATAAAGGATGTAGGATGCATTTTCTAAAACACAAGAATGAGGACTTTCTAAGGACTGCCTCCCCATCCGCACGCCAAAAAAAATGTTTAAATGGCTAAGTATGGGACCATGCAAGAGTAGAAAGGTATGACAGAGGGTGTTCAAGCCACATACAAATGAGATGGATAAGTAGAAAAGAATTGAAAGTGTCATGCGAGACATTTTCATATGAGATGGGGTCATGTAGGCTAAGGAGTAAATAAAAGTCATTTAGAAATCCACGTGTGAATGAAAATGACTAAGTATTAAAATTTTGCAATTTATATGTTGTGGAAATGAGGGTGTAAAATGGGTGTGAATTGAAAGTCATTTAGAAATCCGCATGTAAAGTAAAATGACTAAGTATGAAAAATTTTTAATTTATATGTTGTGGAAATGAGGGTGTAAAATGGGTGTAAATTGCATAATGTAGAATGTGACTGTGGGATGAGTTATAAAAAAATGGGGGTTGCAACTTATATAAAAGGAAAAAAAAAACTAAGGAATAAAGGCTTTTGTGGGGTAAAAAAATAAACAAAAAAGGTGTTCAACAATGCACAATCTTAAAAATGATCAAGTGTTGGAAAAATAGGAGGTTGTAAATTAATATAGAGTATAATGTTTTAGGAAATTGATCAAATAATGTTTTTCAATGAGTATTCATATAAATTTTCTTGTAATTTTTAAATATTTTTATTTTAGTTTCTAGGGCATCTTTCTTCAAAATCTATACTTCCAATAAAGGAGTAGCCAAGGATTTCATCCTCCAAAATCTTGGATGGGTTTTGGTTCTCTAATAGTTTCCATAACTAACTTTTAATTGAAGCATAAATAACATATTATTAAAGGTCATCTAATGTTCATTGGAAAATGCTTTCAAGAACCCAATTCACCTTGAATAATTTATCCACTAATCTACCAAATCTTTCTCCAATATTTGAAACCAAATAGCTTCTAGTTTCTCAACAATATATGATACTTTAAAGAAAGTATTTTATTTTTTGAAAATGAATCACTCCCCATTATGGTCGCCGAAAATGTTGATCACTTTTCTTCACAATGGAAATGGCTAACATTAAGAGAAAAAATTGTGGGAAACAAAAAAGACTCTCTCTGTTTTTATAGAGGTAACACTCCTCTCTTGATTGATGGAATATCATTCGTAATCTTCCAATGAATTTAATGGGTAAGTGCTAAAGAGAAAATCTCAACTAGTCTTCCAATAAATATCTCATATAACATATTTACTTGTAAAGTACATCATGTGATTCATAGAAAGAAAATATAAGGAATAAGATCAAAAAAACATTTTATCTATAGGATTTGCATGTGAAAAATAGGATTGTTTTTATGGAAATGGTATGAACAATGATATTCACATCATAAGATATTTTAAGAATAAAGTAAATATTCTGAGAAGATTGAATTTGAACATAGTATCAAGTAAATGAAACCATGTCATTGAGCAACATGAAAATAAATAGGCCATGTTCGTAGAGAACTTAACATGATATTTCCATATGAATTCATAGCAATGAAATAAGTTACACACTTGCAATCTTAAGATTGAAATTCAAAGTCAAAAAATCATACTAGCTGTGAATTCCTAAGAGTTCTCTATGGAACCTCAAACACAAATATTTAAAAAGAGTTCATATTGTTTAGAAAAATTAAATGCATTTGTCCAAAATGGATTCAATTGGACTTCCATGGACCATGTAAATGAAAAAAGTTGGAAGAGAAAAAAAAGGAAAAGAATCCAAAATAAACTATTTTATAGAAAAAGAATTTGAAATGAAATGTTGGGTGATTGTTAACTAGGAATAATATATCAATATATTAACTAGGAGGTTAATTTACTTACCATGCGGGAAAGGCGTTCTCTCCTTGTCTTTCTAAATGTCCTTCACATATTTTTTATAGTTCTTTCTTCATATTCTTGGACTTACTTTATAGTTAGTTTTTTTCCCATTTATGTTGATTGAATTAAATCTCTTTTGCAAATACAAACCTTAATATATATTCTCCAAATAAGAGACCACTTTAAAATTAATTAGTCATTTTTAAAAAGTAATTTATTTCCAAGTTACAAATTGTCATGAAAATAATTTATTTTTTTAGGCATGATAGATATAATTTTATCTATGAAAAACATCTCCAAGTTTTTCTTCACACATTTAGATTTCCAACAAGTTTTTTGTCTTCCCAATTTCGACATAAAAGTTCAAGTTATGGCTTCAAAAGTTAGTGACTCAAGCACTATTGATCTTCTCTACATAAATATTGGACTTTGATTTATTAATGTGCCCTATTTATCTGACATTCATTTTGGGAGGCAATTTGTAACAATATATGAGGAAATTGTCTCCCCAAATTATTTGTGTATAAAGTAAAAAGTGTCATGAATTATAGCATAACTTGTGTACAATGTAAACTTTTTGTCACCACCTCATTGCCCTTCCATCATGCCAAGTCACTACCCAATTATTTTTTTCCAACTAATATCTCCCAAATGTCACCCAAAAATACTACCATGTGTCATTGTGAGGTGTACCAGAGAAAAATAGAGGAAAACATAAGATATGAGAATTGATGAAAATATTCTAAATGTGAGAATAATGCGAGAGGTAAAAATAATATTAAGAAGTAAAAATTAATAAAAATGAATGTGTGTGAAGAAATAAGAAAATGATTAGTGTAAATTTTAAGTAAAATGATGGAGTGAAGTGAACCTCGCAATCCACATGACAATATTAAAAAAAATACAAGTAGAACGAAAAATGATTAAGTAAATATAGCAAGAGGAATATTTTTGAATGGAGTAAAGCAAGACTAAGTTAACGAAAAAAATTGTGAGAGGGAGTCATGATAGAGAATTAATGGAGTGTGGTAAAGTCTTGTGAAGTCAATCCACATAGAAGTAAAATGGCTAAGTATAAGGATAATTACAATGTTGGAATGAAGTAAAGCCGGACTAAGTTAATGAACATAATGTGAGAGGAAGTCGTGCTAGATAATTAATGGAGTGAGATTAAGTCGTGTGAAGTCAATTCATGTAGAAGTAAAATGGATAAGCATAAGGAAGTAATTTGGATGTTGGTGCATCGAAAAGAAAAATGATTAAGTAAATACAGTAAAGCCAGAGGAATATTTTTTAATGAATTAAATCAAGACTGAGTTAATGAAAAAATGTGAGAGGAAGTCATGACAGAGAATTTATGGTATGTGGTTAATTCTTGTCAAGTCAATCCACAAATAAGTAAAGTGGTTAAGTATAAGGAAGTAATGTGGGTGCTAGTGCATCTAAATAATCACAATGTTGGAATGAAGTAAAGCAGGACCAAGTTAATGAAAAGAATGTGAGAGGAAGTCATGCTAGATAATTAATGGAGTGAGGTTAAGTCGTGTGAAGTCAATTCAAGTAGAAGTAAAATGGATAAGCATAAGGAAGTAATTTGGGTGTTGGTGCATCGAAATAATTATTTAGTTATAATTATAAAAAAGTATGGGAAGATAGATAATGAAAATAATAATGATAAATGGAATGGAAAACGGAAGAAAAATAAAGAAAAAGGATAAAATGAATAACAGAGGAAGATAGAATAGATATAATGTGGGTAAGTGAATTTCATGGTTTTTGGATCAGATTGACAATATTAATTGCATATGATCTTTATTTTCTTTGTAAAGTGTTAGATAAAACTAACACATGTAGTTAATCAATGTGAGAATGATTACAATAAATTTTCTTTTTTTTACTATCTTTTTAAAATAAAATAAAAACAGTTTCCATTAATTTTTTGTGAGAAAACATTGCAACATTGAAATTTACTTTGAATTATTAAAAAATTATTGTGTTTTCATAATCAATAAGTGAAGGTCATTTGCCATCATCAAGATTTCTAAATTTTACCTCCATGTAGAGAGAAATAGGCTTAAGTATGAATTGAAATCACAATAGTTTATGTGTAATATGAAAATAGTAAAGTTGAAATGTGTCTCAACATTACCTAAATATAATTATATGAAAATGAATATGTATAATATGAAAATAGTAAAGTTGAAATGTGTCTCAACATTACCTAAATATAATTATATGAAAATGAAAAAGAACTTCATAAATATTGGTGGATGTGAGAATATAATTATTATTAGTGATGAGAGAATTTTGTAATATTTAATTTTTTTGAGATGAAAATACGTTTATATGTATGTCTCATGAGTAGTTAATAGTTGAGATAAGAAATTAACTACATATTTCTCTTACCTATTTTATTTTTGTCCATTGAAACTTTTCATAAATAAGGTTGAGGAGTAATTGTTAGTAAAATATGCTTACTTATATGAATTTAAGGAATTTCTGAATTTCCTTATTATTTGGTATTGAGACTTTAATCACACGATTTCATATATTCTGAATTTTAAGGTTCTAATAATGATTTATAAGAATTTTATTTACCCATGTGAATATGAGAAGATTTTGTAATCATTTAATTTCCAGAATTGAAAATTCTTTTATCCACGATGTATATTAATGAATTAATTATGGATATATAAATGTACACACAAGGTTTTTCATATAATTAAGTTCATTACCAAATTTCATTTCATTAAAAAATTTCATATAATGAAGTTTATTACCAAAATTATCGAAATTGAATGTAAAGAATGGATTTCCATGGGATTTACACACTTTTTTCCATGGAATTTAATTTTTTTAATCTTTGTTAAAAGAAAAAATTAGATTGATTTGTAGAGCATGGATAAACCCATTTCATTAGTGGTTAGGATAATTTATGAAGCCATTAGTGGTCTGGAGAACTCATAATTTTTTAAAATGTAAAGTAAAAAAAAAAAAAAAAACATTATTAGATGATGATTCTCTCGACACCTTGATTTTTTTATGGACACTTTGGAAGATCCATTTTATTCAAGGAATTGATTTATGTTTATACAATGGGGAAATTTTAAATTTGGTTAGTGGTTGATGAATCCATCAACACTTTCACTTTTCCATTTACAATTTGAAAAATTCATTAATGATCAATAAATTGTTTTAGGCTTTTACAATAGGAAAAAATTAAATTTCTTTGATGGTCAATGAATCCATTTACACTTTGGAAATACCATTGAAAATCAAGGAAATGTTGTTGGTTTTTACAATGGGTAAATTTTGTATTCAACAATGGTTAATGAAATCGTTGGCACTTTGATAATTAACATGTTGGTTTTTTTCACAGAAGAAGGTGGAGTGGAGCGTATGGAGCCAAAGATGTGGAAAGAAATATGTTTATATTCTTTTATGGTGTTTGAAATACTAAGAGCGAGGGGTGGGGAGGTTGTGAATAAATATTTTATTATTTTTATCTATTTTTATCTTTGAAAACATTTAGTGCACATAAATCATGAAACACAAATATTTACATAAGAAACACTTATGTAATTATTCTTTGTAAATATTTTGTAAAATTCCTTGTACAAAGTAAGCACCAACTTACATGTTTCCTAGGCACCAATTTGTAGGATATTTCATTCCCTAGCTAAGCATCAACTCAGAAAATGTAGGAACAAACCTAAAAGATACACCAATCCCCCTCATTTGAGCACCAACACATCAAACTACAGGCATAGATATACATCTTCATGTTGTTCCTTGGAATTTTCATCAATAAATTTTGGTCCTCAAAAAATTATTTAGTGAGTTGTAATCTAACCATGCAACCCTCAATTTTGTGTCGTCAAGCTTGATATTGATGCGAGTTTGGATTGATATTGGCCTTATTGACATGTTAGTTCTTATTTGGCATTTCAAGTTCCTAAACTCTTGTTTTTAATTTTCTAACTATCACTACTTAGGCTAATTACATGTTCAAAGACAAGGAATGCCCACCTAGAAGCTTGTACTCAGCACTATTGATTTCTTTCTAATACATAGGAATTTACAACACACTTGGAACCAAATAGGCATTTACAACCTTGAAGGTCTACTTCCTAAAGTGTTTCAACCTTTAAAGTAAACACTGGCCTTATGCATCCCATGTGCCTATCACAAAAAGTATCGATGATAACACTATTCTTACTGCACCTTTATCCACACTGGGGATTGGCCCTATCATCACCTTAAAATCACAACTAAATTAGCTAAAAAATCACTTAATGCTACCTTATCCAAGTAAAATTGGCCTCCAAATATCCCTGCAAAAGTTCTCCAACAGAGTTTGGCCACCTTAAATACCAGACCAAAACTTGGTCTATAATAGGACCATAAATTTGGCCACAAATTAGACTTGAACTTGTCCTTTAAAACACCAAACATCATCCTTCAAACCATACCTAAACTTGGCCTTCAACTCACCAAAACTTGGCCCTCCAGCCAGACCTGAATTTTGCCTTCAAAACTCTAAGACTAGCAAGGAATGGCTTCTTTAACTTGTGCCTAAGTAAAATATGCAAATTCTAATTCAATCTCATATATTCTTGAGTTATTTATTAGTTAACATGTGTGATGTGGCCTATCACTGAGTTTTTTTTATTTAATTTGAGTTATATGGCTTCCAGTGGGTTGTGGACTAGTTGATGGATAAAATTAGTTATCTAGTGGAGTTAACTCTATTTTTTTTCAATTAAATAATATATATTTCTATAATAGAGATATATATGAGTTTAATTGAGTAATTGAATTTTTTTTAACTCAACTTACTATTAATTCATTAATTGTACCTACTAAAATTAGCCCTTTTAGGTCATGCAATTCGACTTTCCTATTGAGATTGAATGAAGACAAAAATTATATTTATTACGATACAAAAGTTTTTGTGTGTAGAGCTTGAGGATCAAGAAAATAAAATTCTCTTGGGAATTGTGCAACAAAATAGGATAAATTCCTATTTTTTGGGGGAAGAATTGTGCTAGGAAATAGGAGCTCCTAACAAGACTTATTTGCATTGTGCTAGGAAATAGGAGCTCCTAACAGGACTTATTTGCCTAAGTGTTAGGAAATTCTTGTTGAAATTTGATTAGTATTGCAGGGAGTTTTAGGATTGAAGTAGATTATATGTAATAGTCAAATTGCTCAGTTTATTTAATACAAGGAAGAGAGTTTTTTCCTAGTTAGGTTCCCTAGATAAATTATTGTGTTCTATGTGTGATTGTATTTCTTTTCTTTTTGCGGAATTTTGGTATCTAAATATTGTGTATTTTGCATATCAATTTTATCTCATTATTAGTTGGAAGGTTTCAAGGATTTTCTAGATTGTATCAAAATATAAAACAATATAAAAAGTGATTTCCATGATCAGATTCAAAGCACATTGATGAGAAGATCAATTAGTGCAGGAATTATACAAGTGAAGGAATCTTTTCTTTCTATGATTTTATGACAAATCATGCCCTATAAAGGACTTCGAATTTTTGTTCATAGAAGGACAGAATGGAGATTGTGTTACATGCTAACAGAGTTTTGGAATACATCATGTTAGGTCCCTATATTACTAGTGTAGTCCCCTATTGTTGTTAGTGTAACCCCCTTATTGTTATTATTGTACCCTTGTAACCCCCATTTTGTTATTATTGTGCCCTTAAATTATTATTTTTAGGTCGGCTAGGATTACATTATAGCCCCATGGACTCCTATATATAGAAAGGAGGATTTGTAAATTGTATCATCCAAGAATTGTTCATTTATGTAATGTATTTGAGGTTTCCCCCTCGAAGTGGCTCATTTCTAAGGCGTTGATATCTCTTTTCTTCTATTTTTGGAGCTGTTTACACAACATTTGGTATCATAGATTTGGATTCTAGGGTTTCGCTGCTCCAAACAAGTCATCGTGGAATTTTCGCTATAACTTTTTTTCTACGAAGTTTTAGAAGCTGAAAATTTTAGGGTGCGAAGCCGAAATCCTGAGGAATATTTTCTACAAATTTCAGAGCTTGGTTTGCAATGTTTTCGGAGATATGATCTGTGGAAGTTAGGTATTTTTTTCAAGCTCCTAAACAGGCCATCGTGGCATTTGCGCTATAACTTTTTTTATATGAAGGTTCAGAATCTGAAATTCTTATGGTGCAAAGTTGAAATCCTGAAGAAATTTTTCAAAAAAATTTAGAGCTTGGTTATTTTTGGAGATATGATATGTGGAAGGTAGTGCTTTTTCAAGCTCCTGAATTTCATCTCAAAGAGGTGATCGTGGGAAAAGTTCAATAACTCTCTCTCTGGGCATCAGATTGGAGTGTCGTAAAAATTAGTCGCAATTACAGAGACTGTAGTTTCTTGGCTATCAATTTCAGAGATGAAGGATGAAACAGTGACACGTGGAAAATCGTACAAGTTCACTCTACTGAATCATTCCATAATTAGGTAAATGTGGGAGATTGGACACAACTTTGTCTTGGAGAATCCAAATCAGGTCAAACCTATGGCATTCAAAATATAATTTAGAGGGATACGTTGGTACCGAAAATCAAATATTTAAGTATTTCAATCACAAAGATAATCCAATTTCAATATCGAGCTCCTCAAAAGCAAGAAAAAGGTGTGTATTTTTTTTCCGAATTGCATAAGTCTTGTTTGAAGAATCAATTTGAATTGATTCCAAGGGCATATTGTAGAATATATATCAGTATTTGGTTCTAAAAGATTCCTCGTAAAAATAATTCAACACCCATTAAGCCTTCAGAAGGCTTTACTATGACTCATGAAGATGAAGAATTGCAACATGATCTATCAAAATTACAAGAACAAGTGCAACAAATTTCACTCTCGCAAAGGGAAACAAAAAATGAAATGGAAGTTTTGAAGAAAGGCGTGGAAGCTAAGATGGATGGCGTGCAAGCTAAGATGGATGGCATGGAAGCTAAGATGGATGGCATGGAAGCTAAGATGGATGACATGAAATACAACATGGAAAACATGAAGAATGATCTAAAAATAGACATCGAAGGTTTGACAAATTTCATACAATAAATGTTTCCTAATGGTGAAAAGATAGTAGAAGAACCTCATGATGAGAACAAAATCAATGTTAATCGTGATTTCATAAACTCTAATGTTTGCGGGAAGAACCACCATATTCCAAAAATGGATATGAGGAAGTTTGATGGAAAGGATCCTGTAACATGGATACTACAGATGGAGCAATATTTTGATCTCCATAACGTGCAAAACACACAAAAGGTACGCATTGCAACTTTACATTTAGAACAAAATACACTTGTATGGTATCGATGGCTTTGCTCCCGTAAAAAAATTGTCACTTGGTCAATTTTTACAGAGGAAATGATAGCACATTATGAGGATACAAAGAGCAACACCTTCTTTAGCCAATTGATAAATCTCAAACAAAATGGTTTAATGGGGCAGCACATTGAGGACTTCCAAAAATTGAATATAAGGGTAACTGATATTCCAGAGGAACACAGGATTGATCTCTTCATAGGTACTTTAAAGGATAACATCCAACATGAAGTTCATGTTTTGGAACCTGATTCATTGGAGAAGGCATTTAGGTTGGCAAGAAAAATTGAATGTAAAATTATGGCGACAAGGAAGCCTACCACTCACTTCTATAAAGATGGAAGTGTTGCTACTCCTAGATTTCCACAACCCACAAGGTTGACACCACAACAATTGGAAGAAAAAAGAGCAAAAGGGCTTTGCTATAGTTGTGATAGAAAATACACTAAAGGTCATAAGTGTGCTGAGAAGAAATTATTTTACATAGATTGTGAAGAGGAAGAAGAAATGAACAAGAAGAGGATATACACCAGGAACCAGCCCTAGAAGAGGAAGAAATGAATCCGACCATATCGTGTAATGCACTGGCAGGAATTACCACTCCTCAAACTCTCAAGATAGAAGGACAAATCAAGAAGAAAAGGGTAATAGTGTTGATTGATTCAGGTAGCACCCATAATTTTATTCATTGTAAGGTAGCCAAGGAATTAAATTGTTTCCTATACCTGGCACCAGAATGTCAAGTGATGGTTGCAAATGGAGGAACTATAAATTGCTCTGGAAAATGCCATAATATCAAGCTAACCATGGGGGAATATGTATTGACTAGTCCAGTGATTTCCATTCCTATGGGAGGTGTTGATGTTGTACTAGGAGTACAATGGTTACAATCTTTGGGGACGGTAGCTTTTAATTTTCAAGAACTTTTCCTGAAATTTTTTTTAGAAGGAAAGGAAGTCAAATTACAGGGTATTGAAGGGAAGCCGGGAAGGATGATAAGCTCTAATGTCATGACAAATCTTCTAAAGAAATAACAATGAGGTGTAATTGCATAATTATTCTCACTAGAAGTTCTGACATCAAAATCATCTATTTCTGCAGATCTCCAACAAGTCTTGGACAATCATTCCAAGGTGTTTGAAACTCCCAAAGGACTCCCACCTATTCGTGATCATGATCATGCTATTCATTTGATTCCAAGAAGTGTTCCTCCAAACATCAGGCCTTATAGATATCCTTACTTCAAAAAGAGCGAAATTGAACGTATGATTGCAGAAATGTTAGAGGCGGGTATAATTCAACCCAGTCAAAGTTCTTTCTCTGCTCCTGTAGTATTGGTACACAAGAAGGATGGATCATGGCTAATGTGTCCGGATTATAGGGAGCTCAATAAGCTCACCATTAAAGACAAATTTCCCATTCCTGTGATTGATGAATTATTGGATGAATTACATGGAGCAATCTATTTTACCAAGTTGGATCTTCGTTCAGGATATCATCAAATTAGAATGAAGACTGAAGATATTCCAAAAGCAACATTTCGAATTCATGAGGGTCATTATGAATTTTTGGTCATGCCTTTTGGCCTTACCAATGCACCTTCTACATTTCAAGGGTTGATGAATTCCATTTTCAAACCCTTCCTTAGAAAATTTGTGCTAGTATTTTTTGATGATATACTAATCTACAACAGGGTCTTGGAAGGATCATGTTCAACATGTTGACAGGGTGCTCAAACTATTGCAGGAGAAACAATTATATGCAAAAACATCCAAATGTTTATTTGGAGTACAAGAGGTGGAATATCTGGGTCATATTGTATCTCATGAGGGTGTTAAGGTAGACCCTAACAAAATTAAATCCATTAAAGAATGGAAAGTCCCCACAACCATAGAGCAGTTGCGAGGATTTCTCGGGTTAACAGGGTATTATCGCAAGTTTGTTAAGAATTATGGGAGAATAGCAGCACCTCTAACAACATTATTGAAGAAAGATAAATTTTCATGGACTCCTCAAGCAACTAAGGCCTTTGAACGTCTTAAAGAGGCAATGTGCCTAGCACCGGTCTTAGCTACACCAGACTTCACAAAAACCTTTATTGTGGAATGTGATGCCTCAGGAAATGGAATTGGTGCAGTTTTAATGCAGGAAGGAAGACCCATTGCTTTTGAAAGTCATTCAATCAAAGGAAAGTATTTACATAAACCTATTTATGAGAAGGAAATGTTAGCAATACTGCATGCACTAAAGAAATGGCGAACTTACCTAATGGGAAGACACTTCAAGGTAAAAACTGATCGTGATAGTCTTAAACACTTTTTGGAACAAATACTATCTTTAGAAGAGCATAAAAAATGGGTCACAAAGATATTGGGTTATGACTTTGAAATAATCTACAAAAAAGGAAAGCTTAATGTTGTTGCAGATGCACTCTCAAGAAAGAATGAAGAGGTGGAAGCTTTGCTTTGGGCCATTTCTATTATCCAACCAGATTGGATAACTGAAGCAAGAGATGAATGGAAGAAGGACAAAGATGTATGGACACTCATTCAAAATTTGTAGCAAGATCCTAGTACATCTGATACATTTAGTTGGAAAAATGATTCCTTATGGTACAAATATTGTTTATATCATTGTAATAATTCCCAACTAAAACAAAATATTGTTCTGGAATTTCACAATTCTCCTTTAGGAGGACACTCGGGATTTTTAAAAACTTACCACAGGGTGAAGAAAGAATTTTTTTGGGATGGCCTTAAATCTGATATTCAAAAGTTTGTGGCGGAATGTTTGGTTTGCCAGCAGAATAAAGTGGAGACAATTAAGACCTCGGGACTTCTACAACCTTTATCCATTCCAAGTCAGCGTTGGGAGGAGATTTCAATGGATTTTATCACAGGTTTACCTAAGTCCGAAGGAAAGAATGTCATCATGGTGGTAGTTGATAGATTTACCAAGTATGCACACTTTTGTGCATTATCTCATCCATTTAAAGCAAGTACAGTTGCTACTACATTTGTGGACAGAATTCAAAAGCTACATGGAAGCCTAAGGGTTATTGTGAGCGATAGAGATCCCATTTTTACGGGAAATTTTTGGACGGAGTTATTTTCTTGTTTGGGTACTCAATTAGCTCATAGCTCATCTTATCATCCTCAATATGATGGTCAAACTAAGATAGTAAATAAATTTTTGGAAGGATATCTTCGTTGTTTTGTATCTGATAAACAAACACAATGGGTCAAGTGGTTACCTCTCGCTGAATGGTGGTATAACACTTCCTTCCATACCGCAGCAAAAATGACCCCATTTATGGCACTTTATGGATATCATCCACCATCGATCACATCATCTTTAAGGGAAAATTTGAAGGTTCAAGCAGTGGAAGATCACATCGAGCATCAGCAAGAAGTTCTCCAACTCTTAAAGGATAACCTGAATTTGGCACAAAATCGAATGAAACAACAAGCAGATCAACATCGTAGCGAGAGAATTTTTGATGTAGGAGATTGGGTATTTTTACGGCTACAACCATACAAACAAATGTCCCTCAAGCAAGCTAAGAAGGATAATAAATTATCGCCAAAGTACTATGGTCCTTGCAAGGTGTTGCAAAAGATTGGTACTATGGCATACAAATTGGAGCTTCCTGCTTCTTCGCGAGTACATCCAGTTTTCCATGTTTCATGCTTAAAGAAGGTTATAGGTGAAAATCTTCCACTTCAAACAGTATTGCCAGAACTTGATGGGGAAGGGAAAATCATATTGGAACCTGAAGCAGTCATGGAAAAAAGAACTCGACAACTACGGAATCGATCAATTTCAGAGTATCTCATCAAGTGGAAGAACTTACCCACCGAAGATTCTACATGGGAGGATGAGAATTTTATACAGAAGCACCCGGAGCTACTCAAGTGTTGAGGACAACACTTTTTTGAAGGAGAGGGGCATGTTAGGTCCCTATATCACTAGTATAGCCCCTTATTATTGTTAGTGTAAACCCCTTATTGTTATTGTACCCTTGTAACCCCCATTTTGTTATTATTGTGCCCTTAAATTATTATTGTTAGGTCAGCTAGGATTACATTATGGCCCCATGGACTCCTATATATAGAAAGGAGGTTTTGTAAATTGTATCATCCAAGAATTTTTCATTTATGTAATGTATTGGAGGTTTCCTGCTCGAAGTGGCTCATTTCTAAGGCGTTGATATCTCTTTTCTTCTATTTTTGGAGCTGGTTACACAACACATCAATACTGATGTTTCTAAACCTCTGACATCAGATGCATAGTAGCTAACTCAATAGAAGAAAGACATTTCCAAAACTAGGATGATTATCCTAGAAGGAGTCAAAGACCATATTGTTCTAAACTTCCATGGGAAGGAAACTCCATTCCAAATGTGGAAGGCCCTTACTGATCTATTTTAAAGTAGTGATCATTCTAGAAAACTTGGTTTCAAGAACAAATTGAGGAAAATTCAAATGGGAAAGGATTATCTCATTGTTACATATCTATCCAAGTTTTCTCAAGTGAGGGATGAACTTGGAAGTTTTGGGGAGAAATTTCCACCCATAGAGCTTGTGAGCATTTCTCTTCTCGGCCTTCAAAAATCTTGGCATAGTTTCCAGGATGTAATGAATGGTAGAGATAAGCTCCATGATTGGGAGAGATTGTGGTCAGATCTTGTGCAAGAATAGATCAGGAGGAACATAAGGGATGGAATCTCATATGGGATAGAAGATGAGGAGAGATTTGTTATAGATGTTAAATGGAATAAATCCAAGGGTGAGAAGGCCCAAGGAAAAAATGAGTCTAGTTAGAATAGAGGAAATTAAAATAAGTATCTTATCAAGATCAAGTGTTTTCATTGTCATGAATTTGGACATTATGCTACAAAATGTCCAAACAAGAAATCCAGTAAGCATGTTGTAGCAGCAGCAGTAGGAGAAGCACTCTATTCTCAGTTTGAATTGGATTTATCCTTGATAGCTTACATGGAAAGATTATTATGAGGTAATTTGTGGCACATTGTATTAGGGGCTTCATTCCACATCATAGAGAACAAAAATATATTCAGCAATTTGGAGGAGAAACACGTGAAATTCCATATCGAGCTTACAGACGATAGAAAATACTTGACCAAAGGAATTGGTATAGTGAGCTTTAATAGGTATTATGGTTCCCTTATCCATCTTAATAATTTGATGTATGTTCTAGGATTGAAGAAAAAACTTGTCTCTATAATAGTCCTTGAATAAAAATGGTATGATGTAATATTTAGCAAAGGGAAGGCCTACCTCAAGCATTTTGGCTCAGGACAAGTCAAGTAGATTAGGGTAAGAATCAAGAGCCTCTATAAATTGGAGGTTGATGGATGTGTAGCCTTGAGAATAAAGGAAGATAGTTCCGAGAGTAGAGGTGTGTTTGTTGAGAAAGATCAAGTTAGAGCTCTCAATCTGGAGTCTCCACCAGTATCTTAGTTTTAGTCTAAGCTAGTTGGATTTTGGGCTAACCAATATGATGATGAGGACCATATCCCACGATGAGTGGAGGAAGCCACTCATTTAAAGACTTCACGTGTAGGTAAATTTCAAGCCAAGTAGGCAGAAGATTTGGTTAAGGAAGCTCTGAAGATATTTGATTCTCCCAACATCAAGAATCAAACATGTAGGTACATAGGGTACATGGAACTTATGACGAAAGTGGTGAACTCACACATCATGGTGGGAAATAATGGGTCTTCAAAGAAGGTTCCATAAAAGGAATCTGAGAAGTCTTCTATTTTAGAGTAAGAAATTGCACTAACAAAGAACTTGGTAGAGTTGAACACGGATCCAAGTAGAGAAGGTTCTTCTAAGAATCCCTTCCTTGCTAAGAGGGGGTGTTGAAAATGTAGCAACGAATCGCTTCCTTGACTTGTGCCTTAATCAAAGATGAAAATTTTAATTAAATCTCATACATGATGCTTGACTTATTTTTCAATTAGCATGTGTGATGTGGCCTATCACTGAGTTTTTTTCAGTTAATTTGAGTTAGATGGCTTTCAGTGAGCTATGGACTAGTTGATGGATAAAATTAGCTATCTAGTGGAGTTAGCTCTAGTTTCCATTAATTAACTAATATCTAGTTATAGAATAGATATAGTTATGAGTTTAGTTGATTAGTTTAATTTATATTAACTCAGCTTAATCTTATTTAATTAGCTGCAGCTACTAAAAGTAGCCCTAGTAGGTCATGTAATTCGAATTTCCTATTGATATTGAATGAAGGCACAAATTGCATTTATTACGGTACATAAGTTTTTTTGTGAAGAGATTGGGGATAAAATAGATCAATTTCTCTTGGGAATTGCGTAAATGATCTGGATTTATGCAAGAAAACAATAGAATACACATATAATCATAAATACGAAAATGTAGCGAAAATAACACTTCATTTCATTAATATCAAAGAACTGAAATTTGTTTATAGTTAGAATGGAAATAAACTAGCTAGGGCATTGGTAGCTTATCTCTGAGAGGATATGTGCTAGCTATAGGCCTCTGAACTATGTTACAATGAGGCTCAAGGGACTATTTATTAATGATAAATAATGGAAAACCCCAAACACCCAAAAACCTAACCCTAGGAGATGAAGCGCCAAAACTATAGGCCCCGTTTGGGTAAATTGGTACAGCAACATCTCGAGGACGTAACTTTGGCATACGATCTTTGTTTTATGCATTCAATACCTTGTTAGAAAGATATATCTAAGGAATACAACTTTTTAGTGAGAAACATTTGTCTCTGACCCATTTTTCTCCTGGTTTTAGCAAAATAAATTAGTTTAGGGCGTCAAAACGACTCCAGAAGTTTGAGACCCGAAAAACTACTAAAAATAGTAAACTGAGTGATAATGAAGGAAACATAAAAATTGAAAGAAAAAATGGTGTGGCCCCAAGTGGAATAGGTGGGTGGACACCAATATCCACCTAGATCATTCCTCCCCCCTTAGGAATAAATTCTCCCCATTGCATTGATTTCCTCTATGAGATGAGGAAACTTTCACTGAACTTGGTCCTTGGTGAACCACTTGCCTCAGTGCAATAGTCGGCCAGCTTTGACAACCCGATACAATTGGATCTTCTAATGGTGAGTGTTTTTGATGTTCATGTCCATGATACAATTTGTGGTGGGTTGTTCCATGTCGTCTAGGTTTAACTCTATTGGTATAAGTTGTTCTGCAATGTCAAAGGTGTCCAGTAGAGGTGGGAAGTAGGACCGAAGGCAATCCACATTGAATACTAGGTGCATACCAAGGAATGGTGGAATAATGAGCTTGAAGGCATTGTTCCCTATGACCTTCATGATGGTTTATGACACATATCGAAGTGGGCGAAGCTTGCGGTGGGGCCTAGTGAGGTGCTCCTTCTGCAAATGTAGCCACACTTTATCACCCACTTGGAAGTTGTGTGGCACTCAATCTTCATCATGTTGTTGCTTGTACTTAGCATTGGTTATGTCCAATATGTTATGAACTTGTTGGTAGATGTGTTGAGTGTGCTCAATTAATTTGTTCACTTTTTCAACTTCAGACCGGACATGAACCGAAACGGCCTAAGTAGCCACAAATGGCATGGATACATCAATGGGACATAGTGGTTGGAACCCCAGTCCCACTTGAAAGTGGTTATGGCCAGTTGAGCTATGGAGAGCCTGATTATAACTGTGTTGTACATATGGAAGTCTCTCATCCCATGTGCGTGGATGCTTTGAGTTTTACATGTGCAGAATGTGTACAATCATCGTGTTGATGGCCTCTATCTGACCATCAATTTGGGGATGGAAAGCCCTGGACTTGGTGAGCTTAGTGTCCAGCATTAACTAGAGGTTGGACCAAAATGTGATGAGGAGCATGCTATCCCAATCTAAGATGATAGACTATGGGATCCCAAAGTGCACCCAAACTCGTTCAAAGAAGAGTTTAGCAGTGGCTTCGGCTATGATATTCTTCTTATAGGCCGACAAAATGGCCATCTTCGAGAATCTGTCAACAACCATGAAAAAATAGTTGTTTTCATGCTTAGTAGAAGGAAGGCCCAACATGCAATCCATGGAGATGGATTCCCAAGGTTGACTAGTGGTAGGTAGTGGAGTATAGAGGCCTTGCTTCTTGATGGTTGGTTTTCCAATGGCGAAAGCAGTGTAGGATGTGATGTACATCCCAACATCCTGTTGAAGTTTTGGCCAATAGAAATACTTCTGCAGTACTACCACTATTTTCTCAACCTCGAAATTCCTAGTGACTTGATTGTAGTGTCCTTCCCAAATCATCTTGGCACACTCTCTTAAAGGAACACAAAGGTGTCCCAGGTGACATAACAGTGCATCCAGGAGGTGAAAATTTGAAACCCTACAAGAGTGTCTTGTATGTGTGGTCAAATTCTGGATTACTCTTGTAGAGAAGCAGCCAATCAAAATTATTGTGCCCACAAGAGTTGAGAATGGTGGTTATCACCACGATCGATGGTTAGCTAAGGCAGTCTGCAACATTATTGTTTTTTCCCTTCTTATACTTGATGCTCAAATAAAAATTTTGCATATATGTGGACCAATTTTGATGGTGATCATTCTACAACTTCCCTTGTGTCTGTATGAACTGCAGGGACCGGTGGTTTGTGTGGATGATCGTTTCCTTATTTTTCATAAGTGGGATACTTTTGTATTGTGTCATAAAGTGTCTCACTATGATATGCCACTAGATTAACTTGTTGAGTAAGAACTTCCTCAATAGCATAGTCATGGGCATCTGTCTCGATCTCAAATGGTTATCGCAAGTCTAGTAATGTGAGCATTGGGGCAGAGTAGAGGTGATGTTTCAATTCTACGAACACCTTCTATTGAGATGCTGACCAGAATATAAAAAAATTCACTCCTCTCTTGGCGACTTGAATCAAGGGCCAAGTGATATGAGAGAATCCCAACACGAACCTGCGGTAGAAATTAGCAAGACACAGAAAGCTGCAAAGCTCTGTTAGAGTGGTTTGGGCCGGCCAATCCTAAATTATTTGTATCTTGGTTGGATCCACATTGCACCCCTTGTTCATAAATAATTTATCCTAGATACTTAACCTGGGTCATGCCAAAAGAACACTTCTCCAAATTGGTACACAACTTGTGTTGTCGAAGTGTTTGGAGGAATTTTCGGATGTGGTGGAGGTGCTCTTCCCAAGTATGACTTAAGATTAGGATGCCATCCAAGTACACTGCTACAAATGAGTTGGTGAATGGCCGCAAGATGTCTTCCATCAGCCACATGAATGTTGCAGGAGCATTCGTCAACCCGAAATGCATAACCATCCATTCGAAAAGGCCCTCCTTGGTTTTTAAGGTCGTCTTCCACACATCGAAGGGTTCGATTGGTACTTAGTGATACCCGGACTTCAATTCGATCTTTTTGAAATATTTCACCCCTTTGAATTGATCCAGAAGGTCATCAATTTGTGGGATCAGGTACCTATTCCGAACAATGATCTTGTTCAGCGCCCAATAGTCAATATAGAGTCTCCAAGTCCCATCCTTCTTCTACACCCACATGATTGGGCTCCCATAGGGTGGTAAACTTGAACATATGTGACCTTTCTGTAGAAGCTCTTGAATCTGCCTCTTGATTTTATCATTCTCCACAACAAAGTGCTGATAGATCGGTCCATTGGGAAGTTGTGCTCCTGGGGTCAGATCGATGGGGTGCTTGAACTCACAATGCAGAGGCACCCCTATGAGTGAGGTGAAGATTTCCCCGTACCCCTCCATGACCTTGTCCATTTGTTTTTGTTGTGCAGAGGAACCTTGTTTGGAGGTCGTGGCCACAGTCTTCTTCTTTCCCTAGGGGTATATCATCAAGAAAAAAAAATTCCCAGTTTTGGAAACAAGCTTACTACATTGTTTCATAGTAACCAAAGAGATGGCCGCAGGTGGTGGTACCTCTAGTATCCTATACAAATTATTTCCCAAAGTAACAATAGCAGCACGAGGCCAGGAGTCATACACATTATTTCAGTTCCACAAGTATGGTTGGCCTAATAATAAATCACAAACATCAAGAGGAGCAATGTCACATAATTCCACATTTGTGAAGGGCTTGAAGTTGTAGGGAAGGTGACACTACTGGCTGACACAGAGATCCCATCCTTGGTGAAGCCACCCAATGGTGTACGACTATGGGTGTGTTGTGGTCGGAAAACGCAACCGCTTCATGGAATTTTTTGAAATGTGGTTCTTTTGGCTCCCACTGTCAACTATGATCTATAGCGGGGAACCCATTACTGATATCCGGGAGTGGAAGAGACGCTCCTCCTCCTCTATATCTTTTGGTTCCTACTTCTAGATCTTTGCAGTGGCAATGGTGGCATTGGGCTCTGCATCAATAATATTTATCTCTTTGTCATTCCCCTTGTCAGGTTTTGTTTAAGATTCGGAGCATGCATCCAATTCAAAATCCCTCATCTCGGCTATGAATGACTACTTGGCCTGACACTCACTTGTGTTGTGAGTGGATCTCTTATGGAACTCACACCACTTTCCCATATCCTTCTTTGGCTTCACGGTGTTTTTATTTTCTTTCACTTCGGTAGGTTATCTTGGCCACCATGCCTTAGCTTTGTCCTTTTTTCTACGGTTTGGGAGCACATTTCCCTTGCTTTTGATTCGCATATCCAAAGTCTCGCTTCTTCTATTTGAATTTATGTTCAGTCTTGACAACATACCGGTATGTCGTTCCAAGTGAGGAGATGTCGAGGAACTCCATTTCCTCATGAATGTATCTATTCAGACAACTGTAATAATTCAGCAACAAATTTTTCTCTAAATCTTTGATACCCAAATTTTTTTGCAAGGTATGGAAAAAAATCGTCAGATCATGCACATCTTGATCCCTTTGCTATCGCAACATAGTCCATTGTATGTACCTGTCCTCATAGCTCCCCATGGGATAATATTATTCGTTGATGGAATCTCTGAAATAATTCCAAGTGAGTACGACCGAAAATAGAGAGGGTTCTCCCTCTTCCTTTTTCTCATAGTAGGTTTCCCACCAGTCTTTGACATGCGGGTTAACTTTGAGGAGTGCAAAAATAATCTTCTCCCGGTCGAAAAAGTTATGAACTGAGAAATATCATTCTAATATATTCAACCATCTATCTATGGTTTTTGCATCTATTTTTCTCTCAAATATGGGAATTTCAAATTTTTCTTCTACCTTAAAAGGAGTTTCACCTCCAAAATGGCTTTTGGATGCAGATGCGCCACCGGAGGGCAGTGGTTGAAGGATATGGGAAAAGTTATCCATCATCGCATTCCTTTTTTTTAGGGCCTCCTCGAGAAATATTTTGATAGGATCTCCTGCTCCCTCATATTTATTTCCATACCCCATGGGCGGTCGTCAGGGTTTGCAAGGTTGATCTTGCAAAGGTTCAACTAGACCAAGCCCTAACTCCTTATACCCCGACCTCGTTGGGGACATGCAAAGAATGATCGAGAAAGAGAAGACCGCTCTGATACCACTAATCTAGATTTATGCAGGAATGCAACATAATAAACATATTTCTATTGCCTAAATCTACCTCAGGCTGAAGGAAGGCAGAGTTCAGGTTAACATCAAACCACACTCAATTTGGTAGCTAGCCCTACCAGAACAGGAGAGGGCTCTCTCCCGGTCAATCTTAGCAAAAATAATCGATGGGGCTTGAGATGACCTGAAATAAAGGCTAATTTTAGGCTAGGTATATAAATGAAGGATTTTGATTATGTTTTTGGGGCTTTTTGTTGGATCAAAGGGAAAGGAAGTTTTGGGTGTGGGGATTAGGCCTAGTTTTTGTAGAATTATGATTGGGGCAAGGAAGGAAAATGTTTTGATGCTTTAGATTGAATGAATGAATGGATCAGACTGGTGAGGAGCTAAAGAGGGCAAGAGGGTCTCAATATTCCTCCTCAAACATATGAAAACATGAAAAATTAAACAAAACTAAAGGCAGAGCATAGCAATCCAATGAATTCCACCTTTAACACTAATTTGTTTAATCTAAGAAGAAATGAGAAGGGAAATGATACACATAAAAATCAGTGAACTTACAATTACATAGAGAAAAACACAATAAAAAAACAGAGCCACATGGATCCCAAAGAGTGCTGCAAACCCTGGTCTATTCCTTTGCCAAAGTTGCAGAGATGAAATGTACAATGAAGTGCCAAGCAATCCCAAATGTCCAACCTCTGAAAATGACTAAGAAAATACAAGATATAGAAAAGCCTAACTCATCCCCATGCCTCTAGGGGTCGAGCTCATCATTCTAGGAGCTGTTTCAACCATATCTAAAATAAGAACTGAAAAATAGGCAATGAAACAACTTGCCTCTATATGATAGGAAACTGATTCATTCACTTACATTTCACTTTTTGGTGAATGAATCTACTAAGATAAGTAAAAATGTGCCAAAATTACATCATGGTCATGAAATTACATCAATTTTCATCAAGAGTTACATGAAAAAGTCAAACTGGCCAAAACTAGGCGAAATTCTGAGCTGCTGAGTGAAAAATAGGCCAAATTTCTCTATGCACTGCGCCTGAAATCTCTATGCGTAGCACAAGTTTGAGGCTGATTTTGAGGCCCTTCCTGAAGTCCAAATTGATAGCAGGATATTTCGTTGGAAAGCACTACCTTTCAACTTTCCAACCCAAGTAAAATTTCTAGATTTGGTTACCATTTTCCCCTCCAAAAGTTCAATCTCCCAACACTGCTTCCTATGTGTGCAACAAGTGGCAGAAAGGCCATTTTTAGGGTGTTTTTGACCCTTTAGGCAACCCATAACTTGATGAAATCCTTAGGTAATTCATCAGCATGCATAAATTTTGATAACAAATCCAGAAATGAAAATTTTTCCTCCAGAAGATCTGCCAATTATAAGCGCGCGCCAAGTGGCGCTACGTGTTGGGCAAGAAAATCTATGTTTAGGCCAAAAAAATTCAAAATTGACAAAATTTTTCCCAAATTTCTTGAAATTTGGGCTGAAGGTCCCTCATCAAGTGCTATTCTCAGCCAAAGAAGCTTCAGCCAAAATTTGGAGTTTGTCATACTTTTTACGCCGCCTCAATGCCTTCTTGGTGCATGCAGTTCAGTGGCGGAATCACTGTCTTGTTCATATGATGTGTCAGTGTCTGTTTCCATGTGCCTGCTGGCATTATTAGACACTTTTGAAGACTAAATTTTCAAAACCCTAGACCTAATGAGACTGAAAACCCTAAAAAGACTCTTTTCCCACCAAAATACCAAACATTGACTGTCATTGACTGGAAATGATTTTGATGGACTTTGATGAACAAACTTGAGCCAGCAGGTACATGAAATGAGGGATATGAGCGAAAATACCCTTTTGTCAGATGATCCATGCTCCTAATGGAATGCAGTTGACTAGATTGAATGAGACACCTAAAATGAAATGCAACAAAAGAGATTTCGATCTCTGATGGAGGGATGAAGAGACCGACTCTAACATTGGCTCCAATGGAGATGGTAGCTCCTTGGAGGTGTCAAGAACTATAAATTTCTGGGAGATTAGGTAGTGCCTTCGTCCATTGGGCTATGGAGTCCATAACTTCGAAAACACAAGACTCTTGACTTATTTATTGACTGAAAATTTACTCAAACCGACTCAATTTTGAAACTGAAATGACTGAAAAATGTAACTCAAAAAACTCAAACCAAAGCTGAAATCAATTTCAAAATTATAGCCTTCACTTCGGGCCCCAAACTGAAGAAAATATCACAGCGCACACTTGCAATGAAACTGAAATAAATGGTATGTACAGTGACAATGTAAATAACAGAGAACATCTCAGAAATGATACCGCTTGAGCGGTCGACCATTGATCGTCCCTCCTGGACAATCTTCCCCGTTCATCTCCTTCAGAAGAAAAGCATTCTGACCCCAATATGAAGCAATTTTAAAGGGTCCTTTCCAGAGATTTTCAAACTTACCATGCTTACCTTTTTCCTCATTCCTTGCATCCCATTTCAGCACCACTTCTTCCAATTGAAATTTGTCCGCCTTTTCTTTTCTATCATAGATTTTCTTAATTCTCTCTTGCAGCTTGAATGTGTTTTGAAAAACTTCTTCCCTCATCTGCTGCAAATGGATCATTTGATTTATTCTTCTTTTCATATGATCATCTTCACTGCCAGCTTCCTGTAGAAGTTTGACCACCGGAACTGCGAGAGAGGTAGGAAACACTGTATCAACTCCATAAACTAACTCAAAAGGGGACATACCAATGGATTTATTCTGACTCACTCAATCTGCCCAAAGTGCATTGACTAACTTATTATGCCAACTTTTCTTGTTTATTTCCAGCAACCTTTTAATGATGTTGACCAAAGATTTGTTGGAAGACTCCGCCAATCCGTTGCCTTGCGGATGATATGCGGTTGAGTGTCCTAGAATGATATGATACTTGTCACAAAACTCAATCATCCTTTTTTATTTGAAAGCTGCTACGTTATCAGTGATTAACTTATTCGGGCAACCAAAACGAGACAAAATTTTATTCTCAAGGAAAGAAATTATTACCGAATTCATAGCTTGCCTGGTGGGAATTGATTCAATCCATTTTGTGAAATAATCTATCGCTGTTAGGATCCACCTATGCTGACCGGAAGAAGCGGGATGAATTTTTCCAATGAAATCCAAACCCCACTGCTGAAAAGGAGCACTTACCTCAATGGGCTTAAGCGGCAAAGGCTGCAATTTTTTCCTCCCTTCAAAAATATGACGTTCATGATAGCTTTTGATAGTCTTATACACATCAGCAAAAAGTGTCGGCCAATAATATCCCGCTCTCAAAATCTTATTGGCCGTTATTTTCCAAAAAAGGTGACCGCCGCAATCTCCCTTATGAAAATCCTCCATAACCCACTTTGCTTCTTCTTCCACCAGATAGTTCAACAAAACACCACTGGGATCTTTCCAATAGAGTGAATTATTCAGAACACAAAACTTAGCAGCCTTCAATTTCAGAGTTCTACTTTTATTTCTAGCCATGCCGAGCGGTGGTGACAAATTTTGAAGCACATATACAATATCTGAATACCAAGGAGAAAGCACAAAGATTTCTGATACCTAAACTGATGAAATTTCCTCATTCTCCTCGGACATAGCAGCGATAAGATTGATGTCCAAAGCATGTAAATTCGACTCAGCCATTAGCTTTTCTAGCCCTTGTCCTTTGATAAGCTTGGTAGGCTTTATCTCCACATTATACTCCAAGAAGGCTGCAATCCATCTGCCCAGTCTCCCTTCTGGATCTGTTTGCACTAAAACATCCTTTACAGTAGCGTTAGGAACATAAGCAATAATATGAGAATGCAGAATATATACTCGAAAATATTTCAACGCCTTCACAAGAGAAAGAGCTTGCTTTTCAATGATGTTATATTTCAAGGCTGCATCTCTTATGGTACGACTGAAAAAAGCAATTGGTTTTTCACGCCCATCTCTTTTCTGCATTAATACTGCTGCCATAGTATGCTCCGAAGCAAATGAAAAAAAAATAAAATCCTGAGTGTAATCTAGGCTTATCAAAATAGGAGCTGAAGAAAGAACCAACTTCACTAAATTGAAAGACTTTACCGCCTCCTCACTCCACTTTACTACATTGTCTTTCTTAAGCATGTCTGTAATCTCTCTTAAATGTTCAGCAAGGTTAGGCACAAAGCGGCATAAAAAATTCATCTTACCATTGAAAGACCGAATCTCCTTCTTATTCCGGGGAAGATCAATTTTCTGAATATCTTCAACTCGTGCTGGGTCAATATGGATGCCATATTTTGAGATAATGTGACCAAGAATTTTGCCCTCATCCATGGAAAACAAACTCTTCTTCGGATTGAGTGACACACCGTACTTTCTACATCGCTGAAAACAATTTTTAGATGGTAAAGGTGCTCTTCATCAAAATTGGAAAAGACTGTCAAATCATAAAGATACACAACTAGGAAAACATCTTTCTCATTTGCAAATGCCATGTCCATTGTGCGTTGAAATGTCGCACCAGAATTATTCAAACCGAAAGGCATTTTAGCATAATAGAAAGTTCCCCACGAAGTGGTGAACGTTGTTTTGTCTCTATCATCTTCATGGACCAAAATTTGGTTATACCTAGAATAACCATCGAGTAGTGACATACGATATGCTCCAATTACTCGCTGAAGTATGTGATCCATTTTGGGCAATGGATAATTGTCTTTCAAAGAAACCTTGTTTAGATTCCTAAAATCAATGCACAAACGAATCTCACCTGTCCTCTTGCGCATGAGCACTAAATTGGAAATCCAATTGGAAAATCTTATAGGAACAATGATACCAGCCTTGTATAATCGATTCACCTCTTTCTCAATTGAGGGCAGCAACTTCAGATTTATCCTTCTCAACTTCTGTCGGAAGGGCTTTTGATTTGGTTTGATAGGAATGGTGTGCTGAATTATATTTGTATCATACGTCTTTAAATCTGAATAGTCCCAAGAAAATACATCAACAAAAGAAGAAAAAAAACTAACATATTTTTCTTTTACCTCCGGTGGCAATGCTTTGGACAACTTCACCATCTTTGGATTCTCAGTTGATCCAATGTTCATGTCTTCAACTCCTTTTTCAGTTGGCTGCAATGTTGGTTTTCTAGCTACATCATCTTGATCAAAAAGTTCTTCTAAAGGTATCAAACCCTTAGGAATGACATTATCTTTCAGCTGCAATACTTCCATCTGATTTATTTTCACATCAACCTCACCATCATCAGGCTCCATGTCAATTGAAGTCTCCTTGAACTTGCCTTTGTTTTGCAGAAATTCATCAATCTCATCATCATCTTGGAATACTTTCCAATGCCTTTGGTTGTCCGGGACAGTTGGACGATGTTTCACGTGGATTTCAAACTTGTTACTTGAGTTCATTGGGATTTTCAAATTACTTGCTGCCTTAGCAAGTGCATCTGTAATACCATTCTAAATACGAGGGATACAAGTCAAAGTATAGTCTGAAAACAACTTCAAGATATCAAGAACAGAATTTCGGTAAGCCCGCATTCGAGGATTCTTAGCTTGAAATTCACCTTCACTTGCTTAATTACCAACTCGAAGTCGCCATATACTGCAATTCTCTTAGCATTTAACTTTCTAAGTATTTTCAGACTAGCAATCAAAGCTTCATATTCTGCTTCATTATTCGAACAATCAAAAGCTAATTTGTAAGAACAAACCCTCACATTACTTGGTACCTTGTTTGGAGCAGAAAAAGGACTACGTACCCAAATACCAATTCCAGCACCATCACTTCCAACTGCACCATCGAAATCCATAGTCCATAAACCATCTTCATATTCTTCCAAGTGCTGAAATTGTGTTTGCTCTGTTATTTCTGCTTGTTGTCCGTCAACTTTCTGCTACTGTTGGAAGGCTGATTGCTCAGTGGAAGTCTCAGGTTCTTGCCTTTCTTTCATCATAACTTCTCTGAAATTTTCTGTGATCTCTATAATATCGTCTGCTTCAACTAACTGACTATCTACATCATTTAAACTATCTGAATACAAAACAAAAGACTCTAAATCTGTATGTACATAATTTATCGGATGATTTACCGGTTTCTCCTTGCTGGTGATCATCTACTTCATTTTTTGCTCCCGATATAATTTTCTCATCTGACCGAACACAGGAATGGTAGCATAGGAGAAATCAAGTTGTAATGTTCCCTTCAACTTCGCTCCCCAAGATCTGGAAAGAAGCATGCCAAATCTAGGAGGAATGTCCGCCACAACCACATCCATCAAAACATTCTTAGTTGGAATCTGATCTAAACTAACCACCAAATCTTTGATGAGCCCGATGCATATTACTCTGCTAGAATCGAAAGAATAAAGATCATGATATTTCCTAGTGATGTCCAATCCCAATTTCTCCATTATTGCCCTTGGCATGAGATTATGGGAAGCTCCAAAATCAAACATGGCATTATGCAACACAAACTCATGCAATCTAAGACTGATATAAAAAGGAGGCACATCACTATCAGGAGACTCACCATCCAATGTTGGTCCAAATATCAATTCAGGTTGATCATCTTCCACATTCACCATATCATACATTGGATCGAAATTCAAAATTTTAGATACTTGACCCTTGTAGCTGCTATTTCTCATCAACTCAGTCAAAGGAATGGAAACTTTTAGCTTAGCAATCTCACCTTCTAAGCTAAAAGCTGAAATTTTTTCTACGTCTTTGGCTGGAGCATCCTTATTTTCAGCTTTCTCCTTCGATACAATTGGCTGATTAGATCTTTCATTTGCTGATGGAGACTTGCTAGTAGTAGGATCAGCTACATCTTTTCCCTTCTTCTGTGTAATTGGTTCATCATTATTTGGTGTTGAAACTTCTTTTCTTTTTTGGATTGGATTGATAGGCACATCTTTGTTTCTAAGTGAATATTGTCACTGCTAGGTGGACAAAGCATTCATATAACCTCTCTGATACTCATCTGACTCTTCTTCAAGAGCCACATCATTTGCCAAGATAAAATCCTCATCTTTTGTTCAGCTGAATTTTCTTCATATTCCTCATCCTCAGTGATAAAGGTTGGCATATCATCAGGCGTAAAAGAGTGATTTTCTTCTCTGATTACATTGTCTTCATCATCTGATTCTGAGCCAACAAAATTCTACTGTAAAGGAGTCTTTACCTGTTGTTGTGTCGGCGGTTCTTGTGCTCGCTGCTCTCGTTGTTTGATCCGGAATTGTGGTTGCTGTTGTCCACGGAAGTTAGGATTTCTAATATACGGTTCAGTCTTATCAAGTGTCAGTATTTCAATCATCTTTTCCACCTTATGAAGTACTTGATCTGGAGTAGAAGCTTCTTCCTTTATTGCGACTTTCTTTTCTACTCTCAATCTAGCTCTCTTGTCATTCAGATTAGCTTCAACAATCACTGCAATTTTTTGCATCTCCTCCAAAGTGGGTGGATATCTTTCTCACAATGAATAGGCCATGTCTGGATCAAAACCATCTAGAAATTTAAGAAAAATTTATTTCCTAGATGGCCTTAAATCATCAGGAATTGCATTGTAAACCGCATTGAATCTGATACAATAGTCTTGGACTGACTCACCTACGTTGTGCTTCATCTTGGTATATTCAGAAGTGATCTGAAGAGGATCTTTCTTTACTTCCCACTAATCTAAAAATTGTCTATGCAGCTCGGCCAATGTAGCAATACTTCTAGGCTACAAAGCTCTGAACCATTTTCTCACTTCACCTCCAAAAGTTTGCACAAACAATCTCATGGTGACATTTTCTTCATCAATTTCATGAAGATCAAAGAAGTCTTCCATTCTATCAATATGCTGCTGAGCATGCACACTTTGAGGAGTGCCATCAAACAATGGGATCTTACTTTGATAATCAGTGAGCATAGCATCCAAGTTTTGAGGCAAGACAAGGGGTGTGAATCGAGCAGCCATTTCTCTTGGTGGATTTATAATCTGTCTTGGAGAAACAGGTGGAGTAGGAGCAGTAGATGTATGAGGTGTATGTGGTGTGGATGGAGGCAATACTACTGCAGATTGTTGATTAGAAGTAGATGGTTGCATGGGAATGGTAGGAATGAAAGGAGGCTGGGTATGAACTTGTGAATCGGAAGTAACTGTTGATGGCCCAAGAGTTTCAGATGCAGATTCTATAAACTCAGGAATGTTTGTTGCCACAATGGAGTTTTGAATATTCAAGATGTAACTGTCAATGGATCTATTAGCCTGTTCAATTTCAAGATACTTGATAAACTCAGGATTTATGACAGTAGAACCAATCGCACTTTCAGACTTAGTTTCAAACAAAGACAACTCAAATTTCTCGTCAAATTCAATATATTCAAGGTATTCAAACACAGCGGGACATGAATGAGATTTGAAAAGAGGAATCACAGGACTTTCTCTACGAAGGATTCTTGAAATCAGATTTGTATTCTCATACACTGGAGGTGGATCGGGATCCGGATTTTCTCTAGTATGTCTTCTGGAAGCCAGTGTGTTGGATTAATTTCAAAATCAAAGGGACAAAACCAACTTGTTTAGCCTATCAAATTATAGACTCATCACCCAAAAGTCCAGAACGATCTGATGTACTAGGGAAATTCACAAGTCAAGTGTCACGTTCACAAGCTAGACCAGAGATTGACTGAAGCAGTGTTTATCTACTTTCGCTAATGCAAAGCAAGAGCGTTTTGAAGGCTACCTGGCATAACTTCAGGCTTTGTCTGTAGCTTATAAAACAACTAACACCAAAAACCAAACCATTTTTCCCCAGTATGGTCACCACTATGTTATTTCCTAAATCTACCTCAGGCTGAAGGAAGGCAGAGTTCAGGGTAACATCAAACCACGCTCAGTCTGGTAGCTAGCCCTACCAGAACAGGAGAAGGCTCTCTCTAGGTCAATCTCAGCAAAAATAATCGATGGGTCTTGATATGACTTGAAATAAAGGCTAATTTTAGGCTAGGTATATAAATGAAGGAGTTTTATTTTGTTTTTGGGGCTTTTTGTTGGATCAAAGGGAAAGGCAGTTTTGGTTGCAGGGATTAGGCCTAGTTTTTGCAGAGTTCTGATTGGGGCAAGGAAGGCAAATGTTTTGATGCTTTAGATTGAATGAATGGATGGATCAGACTGGTGAGTATCTGAGGAGGGCAAGAGGGTCTCAAGAGTCCTCCTCAAACAGATGAAAACATGAAAAATTAAACAAAACTAAACGCAGAGCAGATCAATCCAATGAATTCCACCTTTAACACTGATTTGTTTAATCTAAGAAGAAATGAGAAGGGAAATGATACACATAAACATCAGTGAACTTACAATTACATAGAGAAAACACCATCAAAACACAGAGCCACATGGATCCCAAAGAGTGCTGCAAACCCTGGCCTATTCCTTTGCCAAAATTACATAGATGAAATGTACAATGAAGTGCCAAGCAATCCCAAATGTCCAACCTCTGAAAATGACTGAGAAAATACAAGATATAGACAAGCCTAACTCATCCCCATGCCTCTAGGGGTCGAGCTCATTATTATAGGAGCTGTTTCAACCATATCTAAACTAAGAACTGAAAAATAGGCAATGAAACAACTTGCCTCTATATGATAGGAAACTGATTCATTCAATTACATTTCACTTTTTGGTGAATGAATCTACTAAGATAAGTAAAAATGTGCCAAAATTACATCATGGTCATGAAATTACATCAAGGTTCATCAAGAATTACATGAAAAAGTCAAACTGGCCAAAACTAGGCGAAATTCTGAGCTGCTGAGTGAAAAATAGACCAAATTTCTCTATGCACCGCGCCTGAAATCTCTATGCGTAACACAAGTTTGAGGCTGATTTTGAGGCCCTTCCCGAAGTCCAACTTGAGTGAAAGATAGCTCGTTGAAAAGCCCTGCCTGTCTAATTTCCAACCCAAGTGGAATTTCTGGATCTGGTTTCCATTTGCCCCTCCAAAAGTTCAATCTCCCAACACTGCTTCCTGTGTGTGCAACAAGTGGCAGAAAAGCCATTTTCAGGGTGTTTTTGACCCTTTAGGCAACCCATAACTTGACGAAATCCTTAGGTAATTCATGCACATGCATAACTTTTGATAAAAAATCTAGAAATGCAAAATTTTCCTCCAGAAGAGCTGCCAATTATAAGCGCGCACCAAGTGGCGCTACGCGTCGGGCAGGAAAATTTGTGTTTAGGCCAAAAAAATTCAAAATTGACAAAAAATTTCCCAAATTTCTTGAAATTTGGGCTGAAGGTACCTCATCAAGTGATATGCTCAGCCAAAGAAGCTTCGTCCAAAATTTGGAGTTTGTCATACTTTTTACGCCGCCTCAATTCCTTCTTGGTGCATGCAATTCAGTGGCGAAATCACTGTCTTGTTCATATGATGTGTCAGTGTCTGTTTCCATGGTGTTTGCAAGGTCTATGTCAAGTGTATGTTTGGTTTGTTGAAAATGAGAAATTGGTGCCTTTGTCTCCAATTTCCAAATGTGTGCCAAATAGGAAGGGACTGGGAAACATGGACAGTGGGAACATTGGAGTTCTGTCAGGTGAAATTAAAGTGTAATAACAGTCACTTGACTATGTTTGGGAATCTGGGGTTTGGGAATTTTATAAGTGAAATGAGAGAGGAAGAGTGATAGGGAATGGTAGGGTTTTAGAGATAGGGAAAATAGGTCTTGGGAATAAGTGATTTGGGATGTTAGGGAATAAGGGATTGACAATAATGAATGATAATATGATAGTGATGGGGAAAGGAACCACAAGTGTGAAATGGGTTTCGAAGTACTTGGCACAAAAATTAGACTTTTAAAATTCAAATACAAACCCTAAGGAGAATTTTTTGACAAAAGATAGGGTTTATATTTTCAACATTCAAACTTTCATATTCTTCCCTTCAAACCATACTAAACATTGTTTGATAGCAATTGCAAGGGCTCACAAACTTACTCGGAGCGAGGAAGTTGAGTTAATTTGAAATTTGATGAAGCAGTGACAAAATTTCGCTTGTCGGTCCTGTGTGCCACACGCATGACCCAGTGCGCCACGCCTGGTGAATGCGCTGCGCATGTTCAAATCAACACTGTGCTGAGTGGCCCTATGCGCCACAACTTGCCAATGTGTCGCAACCTTCAACCAATGCGCCGCGATTGAATTTCTCCCACAGTTTTGGCTTCAAACTACTGGCTTCGCCCTCCACGATTTTTCTCTTTGTTCTTTGATAACCTTTGCGTGCAAATGAAGCTTGAACTTGAAAATATCTTATAAATATCAATGCCTTTTGATTTTTCATTTTTACAAACCCACTTTCTAATGTTGCAGAACTTTGGCACTTTCACATTTTATAACAAACTCTGTTTTTTCTTGTTTCCTTTGATTTTTTGAGCTGAATGACGAAACTTTTTTCTATTTTTTACAGGGATATCTGGCATGGGATCTTGGCAAAGGTGACCAGGGCTGCACCTGAAGAATTTTACAATTGAAGAATTGAAAATTACATGGAATTTATTACAAAAGATAAAATTGACGATTTTTCTTCAAAATAGAGTTTTGAAGAATAATCATGATCTACCATTATGACGATAAATTTTTTGAAATGAAAACTTATTTTGAACCTCCCCCATTTTCCTGCTGGCATTATTAGACACTTTTGAAGACTAAATTTGCAAAACCCTAGACCTAATGAGACTGAAAACCCTAAAAAGACTCTTTTCCCACCAAAAGACCAAACATAGACTGTCATTGACTGGAAATTATTTTGATGGACTTTGATGAATAGACCTGAGCCAACAGGTACATGACATGAGGGATATGAGCAAAAATACCCTTCCGTCAGATGATCCATGCTCCTAATGGAATGCAGCTGACTAGACTGAATGAGACACCTAAAATTAAATGCAACAAAAGAGATTTTGATCTCTGACGGAGGGATGAAGAGACCGACTCTAACACATATAACCATAAATACAAAAATGCAGCAGAAATAGCACTTCACTTCATTAATATCAAAGAACTAAAATTTGTTTATAGTTAGAATGGAAATAAACTAGCTAGGGTGTTGGTAGCTTATCTCTGAGAAGAGATGTGCTGGCTATAGGCCTATGAACTGTGTTACAATGAGGCTCTAGGGCCTATTTATTATTGAGAAACAATGGAAAACCATAAACACCCAAAAACCTAACCCTGGGAGATGAAGTGCCAAAACTATGGGCCCTGTTTGGGTAAATTAGTACATCAACTTCCCCAGGACATAACTTTGGCATACGATCTCAGTTTGACGTGATCAATACCTTGTTAGCAATATATATCTGATAAATACAAATTTTGAGTGAGAAACTTCTGTCTAAGACCCATTTTTCTCCTAGTTTTCCAAAAAAATGTAGTTTAGAGCCTCAAAACGACTATGGAAGTTCAATACCCAAAAAACTGCTAAAAATAGTAAACTATGCTATAATTAAGGAAACTAGAAAACTGAAAGAAAAAATGGTGAGGCCCATAGTGGAATAGGATGGTGACCACCAATATCCACCTAGATCAGCAAGGAAATAGGAGAAATTCATATTTTTTGGGCGCAAAATTGTGCTATGAAATAGGAGCTCCTAGAAAACCTTAATTTCCAAACGGTTTTGCAATTTTTTTATTGCAAGTTGATCAATATTGCAGAGAGCTTCATATTTTACACAAATTCTATGTAATAGATCAGATTGATCATTTTTTTAATACAATAAAGAGGGGTTTTCCTAGTTGGGTTCCCTAGATAAATCATTATGTTCTATGTGTGATCTTGTTTCTATTCATTGTTTTCTTTTCTCGGAACTTTGGTAGAGAAATATTATGCCTTTTTCAGATTAGTTTGCTCTCAATATTAGTTACATGGTTTTAAGGTTTTTCTATAGAAACTTGGCCTTAACAATATTTCATTTTTTCCTTCAATAGTGCTAAAAATTTCCTTCATTAGGGCTAAAACATGGCCTCTATAATAGCTCTTGAACTCACCTTCTAACAATAACCAACAAATATTCCCAAAGAGTGCCAAAAACCATTTCCAAAACAAAACTCTCCAAATCAACCTCACTTCACTTGGCTCATGAGGTATGAACCCCATAAATAATCCTTCCCTTTCTTAGAAATATATGAATTATCTTGAGTAAGTGATTTCTAGGTTCCTCCACATGGCGCATATATATAGTGTGTTTGACTTTGAAAAGTATGGTCGAGCTTCCCACTAGTTGGGCCCTCTTGTGCACTAGCTAGGTTGACTTGGCAGACTTTATAATGAATATTGAAAATTTCATTTATCCTCAACTGTGAATAATTAGAGAGAGTTCCATATAGCATCGGAGAGGTATCAAAATAAGTTCTCCAATTGTTGTAATCTATCAAAAAGCATGCATTGCTACCAGTAGTCAAAAATCAAGGAATAACATGATAAGCATAGGAAAATATGAAAAGAGACAAAATAAATGAGAACTAGGAGAAGATCACATATATATATTTATTAGATGTAGAAACCATAATTGGAACCATTACATTGTATGCAGCCAGACATTTATATAGACTATCAGGACAGTTATTCTAGTCTAATTGTCCAACCAAAAATGTTACTTAGTATTTCATTAGTTAGCCTTTCATTACATTACAGACTTGTCGACTTAACTTGGGCTAGTCGTCTAAGCCAACTAGTTCCTCCATCATCTCCATGTGCTTAACTCTCCATGTGCTTATATTGTTGCAGTCGGAACCTCTGAAGTTTTATGTGTCAAATTCTTCTCTACTTGGTCAATTTCCTATTCATGAGATTGATGTTCTGAAGTTGCAGTTCATGTTGAAACATTGGGTGTATAAAACACATGGGTAGGTTAGGGTGGATGTGGTGATGTTGAACATCCTAATGGAGATAGATTCATGCTTGGAAAGGCACTCTAATAAATTACTCGAGCGAAAATATGCAAGTGCTCGTCGATGATAGACCATTCTTGAAATGTCACTCTAGCTTTAACATTGGATTCCATAATATTAGAAAAGTATTTCACATTTTCTTCCATGGGTGTGTTCTCTACTATCCTCTATGGAAATGGCTTGGCTTATTCAATGCCAATGACTTGGTTAAGAATTCCCTACAAAAATTATAATGCATTGGAAGCTTCATGCTGAGATTTACTTCTCTCTCTTAACCATTGACGGTGTTGTTGTAGTAGCTACAAATAATTTTCCCTTTCCTATTCCAGTTGAGTATTGAGTGTTTGTTGCATTCTACCATATGAAGTTTGTCTCACTAACAACTCTCTGATAAGCAACTCTTGAACCCTTATTTTTAAATTAATAGAAGCTAGGTAGGTGGGCCAATTATTCAATGTAGCAGTTATGATAGCTCCTTTATCTAGTGTGGCTTCTAGAGTTTGCTTCATTTCTAGAAACTCATTGTGGGCCTTCTACAGGGTCTGTGTAAACTTTAGGATTTATAACATCTGTAGCTTGGTTCTACATTTCTGACACTTGTGCATTGAGTTGGACATTCTGGTAAATAAATTGTTCTACTAATTGTTGGAAAAAAATGAGATGATCCTCAATCTTGGTGGAGTTGGAGTCTGTAGTTTTTCTATTGCCTAGATTTGACATGCCAGCCAAGTCTCCCTTTTGTGTTCCTGACGTTTTTGGAGCATGTTGATATCCTTCTTTGTTTTTCACAATATTTTATTTTAAGCCTTAACATATTACTCTATAACATGAAAGGGGGGGGGGGGGGGGGGCACACACACACACACACACACACACACACACACACACACACACACACACACACACACACACACACACACACACACACACACACACACACACACACACACACACACACACACATATATATATATATATATATATATATATATATATATATATATATATATATATATATATATATATATATAATCCTAATTTCAGCTGGGAGGTGGTATAAGTGTCCAACTAAAAAAACGCTATGAACTATTGCTCAAGTATGTAAACAACCTGGACTAACTCTGAATGAATATAGTTGGTGTTGAAATGTTGACACGTTTGGTTGAATATTTGGTCAATAGATGGTTGGCAGGGGAGTTCCTGAGGGTCAAATTCAATATATTTATTATACCATACATAGATATTGTCTAGGCATAATTGAATATGGGACCAGGGGGGAGGGATCGATGGATATGTTGAGGAACCTACGTTTATTAGAAATGTTCTTGATATTCAAGAGCCAATTTCTAAAAATATCATTAGGACTTCACGATTGTGGTTTTTTTCTTTTCTGAGGTATTCTATCAGGGTCATATGTTAAGTTCTTATACACATGTGATTTTATGGAACTACTCTTTGATGAATAATAAGTGTTCCTTTCTTGGTTCACTGAACTATTGAATCGTACTCGATGTGTTTTTTTTGCAAGATGTTTCTTTCGTGACCCAAGTCAGTTTCTTACCTTGTATTCTATTTGAAATCCATATTTATATTATCATTATGAACTTTGTTTCACCTTTAGTAGATTGTGAAGATAAAGTTCCCGCTCAATATTGTTGTTTTAGCCTGGTTACGTAGTTCATATTTCCAATTGTTTTATTATTGAACTGACTATTATCGGTTATATTTTTAACTACATTTTAATTTAATTTTAATAAAAACAAATAAAAAGAATTTATTAAATTATTAAATTTTAATTATCTTTTATTTTAATATTTTAGTTTTTTACATCTTAACTGGTTAACCTTTTTCATCCATTGTCCTATGGCTAACCTAAGATAAGTATTATTAACAAATATATATTTTAAATCAGGAACCATTAACAAGTGATTTGAAAATATTCACATGTAAGGTATTCAATTGTATAGTTCCTACAGGTCGGATTTTTTTTAATAACGAATGGTCCTAACCATGAAATTTTGATCTTCTTCAGCTTGTCTTTTACTTTACTATCATATAGTAGGACTAAATTACCAACCTGAAAATGTTTATCATGTAGGTTCCTATCATGCCATGTTTTCTGTTGTTCCTTACTGAATTTTTGATGGTAAAGGATGTAAAGTCGATATTCCTCTAGTTGGTATAATTTTATGAGTCATTCCACTTGTAACTTTTTATTATATTTTAGTATAGGCAACACGCTCTATGTCTTTACTAAATAGTGGAATGTGACAACTTATTCCTTAGCATAAACAAGTTTAAATGGTGTTGCTCCTATTTATTGTTTATATGTTGTGTGATATACCCACAGAACCACTGGAACTTTATCATCCCAGTCATATCTGTCGACATTACAAATTTTTATTAAACCTGTCTTCAGTGTTTGTTGAATGACTTGACAACACCATTGGCTTGTGGATGATACGCAGTACTCTTACAGTGTTCGATCATAAAAAAATTTATCAATACTTGGATTGTACCATTTACAAAATGGGTTTCTCTATCATTGATAAGAACCAAGGAGCAGTCAAATCGCGTTACTATGTTTTCGTATATAAATTTAGCCGCAACTTCTTTAGTGTAGGATCAAACTAGCTCAACGTTTTCCCACTTTGTTAGATATTTGACTGTAGTAATTATATATTTTTCTCTCGTCCTCTTACCTCTTTTTGGAAATGGGTCGACAAATTCAATCTCCCATATCTCAAAAGGTACTGAAGGGATAATTGAGTGCAACGAAATTTGGTGTTTCGCTAGAGGACGACCTAGTCTTTGACATATATCGCATTTTTGTACATATTGTTGAAAATCGTGGAATAGTGTTGGCCACTAGATTCCTACTTGCATTATCTTTTGAGCAATCGTTTCTCCTTGGTAGTGTCTTCCAGCTCCCCCTTCTTGTGCTTCGACAATGATTGCTTCTCTTTCATGTTTTAAAGCACATATTTGAAGTACTTGATCAATTCCCAACTTATATAACTATCCATTTATTAATGTGTATGGTGTTTCTTTTATATAAAGTCCTTTTATATTCTTGTTCGATAGACCATTAGGTGCTTTTCCGGTATGTAAGAATTCTGAAATTTCAGCAAGTTCTAATGGTCCAACTACTTCAATATTGAATAAATGTGCATTTGGAAGTTCGTCATCCATATCATTCAGTTCCTCCTGAGACTCAAGTCGGGATATATGGTCGAGACTGAAATTATGTTTTCTTGTTCATATAATAACTTTGAATTCAAATTATTGGAATAAAAATAAAAATCTACAAATTCATCCTTGATGAACTGATTTTTTGACAAGGTATTTTAACGCTTTGCGATCAATGTAAAATATGAAAAGGTTTCCCAAGAGGTAGTGTCAAAAAATTTGCATTGTGAAAACCATTGCTAGATATTTGTATTTTATCATGTAGAGGTTTCGTTCATATTTTTTAAGCTTCTGACTATTGTATTCATTTGGATGGTCTATTATTTCCTCAACATGTTATGCTAGGACTGGTCCAACTAAAATGCTTGATGCATCGAAATGTAGGTCAAATCATTTGGACCAGCCAGGAAACTTAAGGATTGGAGCTTCAACTAATTTTTTTTAACAACGGGAAAGACTCATCACATACATTAGACCAAATAAAAGAGGTATATTTCCTTAGAAGCTCCTCTATTGGAAACATGATGTCAAAATAATGTGTAATGAATTTTCTATAATATTTTGTATGTCCTAAGAATATTTTGATTTGTTTCTAATTTACAAGAGGCTTCAGATATAAGATTACCTTTATTTTCTCCATATCTACTTTGATCCCTTCCTTTAAAACAACATTTCCCAGTAGTATTCCAATAGGTGTTGCAAATATGCATTTTTTTATATTCAAGTATAAATGTATCTAAGGACATCTCTCAAGCATCAGTTGTAGCCACTGAATATGACATTTTTGCTAATGTGTACATTTTCCAATTGTCGAAATATACCACGATTGTTTTAGATATATACTCTTGGAATGCTTTGACAATGATTCTTGAGAATATTTTTTGGGAATTCTTCAAATTCAAAGGCATTAATTTGTAAGTAAAAGAGCCAAATTGAGTAACAAAAGTTGTTTTTTATTCATCTTATTCCACTATAGGTGCCTGGTTATAGCTCGAGAACCCATCAATGAAGAAATACAATTCATGTCACGTGCACTCATCTAAAATTTCATTATAAAATGGATTCAAGAATGGGTCAGTGACTATTAATTTATTTAATCCTTGATAATCGATCCAAATGCATAGTCTGTGTTAAGAAATCTATACAGAAATAGTTAGAATGATTTCTCTTATACTTGATAATTACTTGTGATGTATTTTTACTTTTTCTTACTTATTAGTTTCTTATATTATTATTATGTTTTTTATCATCAAATAGATACCAAAATAAGAAGATAAATAGTACATAAGAACATATGATATAGGTTGCAAGCCAGGGCCAAAACCTCTCCACTTGAGAGGAAAACCCACAAATTATCTTCTTATAGATTCTTCAATTAACAAATTCCAAGACCTCTAGACTAAGACCAATACCCTTCTAATACCAATTCTAGCCTCCTTGATGATGTGCATCCTTTTTCCATGTCAAACCTAGTCAAATCTCTCTGAGCAGCACAACTTCGACCCCCAACAACATAATTTCGGCCTCTACTGTAGGTCTAAAATTTTTGGCCTTCCCAATAGAAGTTTCTTAAACACGTGTGAGCTTATTTATGGCTTACAATACTTCTTCGTGCCTTTTTGTTGACTTTCTCCTTCTTCTAGCGCTTGAATATGACCTAATGAGCCTTCCTTCAATATTTTGTTGGAAATATGTTGTCATCAATGGCAAAGGAAAAGTAAAAATCATTTCAACTAGTACAGGAAATGGGAAAGAGTGGCAAAGGAAAACACAATTAGAACTTGAAAATAATTTGGAGCCAATCCTTATGCAACAAATAATATTATATGAAAGTGAAACCCACTTATATGGGAAGAGCTCTGAAAGAGACTTCCAGTAGTATGCAGAAGTTTGAAAATGGCTTCCCTGATCAAGAGATAGACACAGTCAAATTTTTGTTACCCCAAGTAAAATTTAGCAGATTCAAAAGGATTTTGGGTGAGGCTTTGTAACGTAGCAAAAATTGGCTTAAGTTGAAAAATCGGCAGTAAATCTTAGTGGAGCGACCAAAATAAGGACCGGGTTGATGAGGTTGACAGCGTAGCAGCTAGAATTATTATCATTGGGCATTGGTATAGCACACCTAGCTGACTTACCCCAATGGGCGCACCCCAGATGATTCAAAGAAGAATAAAAAGATAAGTGTGAGGATGAAATAGAGCGGTCTAATGTGGAGCACGCAGTGCAGTGACAAGTAGTTTATTGGCATAAGATGAGCCCTCCAAATAGCCTATCGTGGCAGAGGAAGCCCAACATGGATAGCTCGAAATATTTTTAAGGGAACATAAGCATTAAGTACCGGGAGAGAATTTTTGGGCCACATAACAGTATTCCAACAACACTATGGGTGTCAATATTTATAAGCCTCGAGGCATCGGGAGATGGTATCCCATATAGTTGATCACGTAGATCAATAGGGGAGAATCACCTTGAGATCAATCCTCGTAATACCACAAACCATAATGGAGTGGTGTTGATGCATAAGCTTGTGAATGTAGTGGTTTTTGTCAAAATAAAATTAAAAATGAAATCACTCGCAAACCCAAGGCCTTAGGACCCTTTCTCTCTCCTCTCTAACAGAGGACAGGTGGTAGAATGTGATTGGCCTAGATGATGGAAGATGATGCAGGAGCATCAAAGCTAAATTTTTATTATTCCTTTATGTAATTTAGGGGGAGAGATATTTTAATTATTTTTCTCATTTTTAATTAATTAAGAGAGAAAATATAAATGTGAGGATTATTGTAAATATTCCTTAAATAATTAAGGATATGAGTGGAGTTGAATTATGTAGATAATCTAGGGATCAGTAATTCCATAAACGGGACTTAGTTGAGTCCAAAATAAGATAAATCTAAATTAGATTTTAAGTTGAGATTTGTGTGGTGGAAATTATGGAGTGGAATAAATTCATATTTATGTATAAATATGTAGCTTGTGAGAGTGTGAAAAAACAAGTGAGGAAGTGAGGAAGTGAGGAATACAGATTGTTAGAGAAATGGTTTGAAGGGTCGAGAGCCAAGAGGCTACCCATTGTAATATTTTGCCAAAGAGTTCTTATGTTTTATATTAGTATTTTATTTGTATGGCTCTCTTTCCTTCATATGTATTTATGAGCTAAACATATTTGTGGTTTTAACGATGAATTTTAATTTTGAAGGTAGCACATGAGTTTTTATATGCTAGGATCGGTTTAACCTAGTATACTAGCATCATTTGGTATCAGAGCAAGGAGATGAGTTGGAGGATGAGTCTCTCCTATGTTGAGGTTGTTTCATTTGATTATTTGTTCTGAGTGAGGAGAGAAGGTTGGAATGCATGTGGAGGAGTCGTACTCTTTGAAATAAATTGCATGGTTGTTCAATCTAGATTCGAACCTGGAAAATGACCTGTGAGTTGGACACATATTCTATCTAACTACGAGATATACCAAGGTGTTTTCATCGCTCCATTCATGTTCTGAAGATTTTTGCCATTTAATTCGTTATGACCTCCATAATTTCTTGGGCGAAAAGACAATGGTTCTCAGTGCTTCCACCTTATTCGGCAGTTTTGTCATGGATGCCATCCTTGAGAAATTCGTGCTGATATTACATTTCTTGAAAATTTGTGAATTGGACCTGCAATTTGAGAGATTTCTTTCATCGATAAGGCACGAGGTTTAGAGAAAGCAACCATAGATCCATCTGGCATCAATGGTGGTCCATCGTTGTGGAATCAGTTGACAGGTGGATGACAACAGGGCTTCTTGGTTGAGTGTTGATAAACTACTTTATCAAATAAATTTGTTATATTACTACCACTAAGTATTGAAGCCAGCTACGGGAAATTTAAGCAGTGCATCCAATGCATGAGGAAGAAATCAGATTTTAAAATCTGACACGCAACAGTGATGAAGAAGTGGCCTCAAATTCATGATATTATCGATTGGCTGGAACGACCTTTGGTGACAGAATTGTGTTGTGGGATTAACTTATTCAAAGTTGTAGAAGCATCAATTTATTTAATAGTGTTGGAGATCTGTGCAGTTATAATCATATGGTGATAAGTAGCACACATGGGAACGTAGTGTATGACATGGAATTCGTGCGATGAGTGTTAAGCTAGGTGACTGCGAGCTCATGCAGCTGAGGGGGTGAAATATGGTAAGTAGTAAAACCTTTATCGTAGACGGATTCCACGGTATTGAACCCATCCCAATGTTTACACCATGGCTATTAACGTCACAACACTCTTGTTTAATAGTAGTGTTTCTATGTCTTGAATCATGGCTTGAAAGGTTCCATGTCACATTTGTTAGTGGCGTTGGTTCCAAAATCGAAACTGAGTTGAAGTTTGTGAATGGATTCCAATTGCAACTTTTAATTATGTTATTATTATATATGATAACAATGGTCCTTTAAGGATCCATTGATTATTGGGGAAGTGAAATTTGCATAAAGCGGAAATATTCATCATCATTGTATTAAGTAAATCGGAAGTTGGAATTGCATACTAAGTGATGAGGATACATCAATTCAATCATGAAGAAGAGTAAACTTGGGCCTTAGTAGAATTTAATATTTTTTTATAACAAATTGTAAAGTGGAAATTGTGTTTTCTACATCATTTTTGGGAGACAGTCATATCAATGCACTTAAAAAGGCATGTGTGGGGCTTGTGAAATAGGTGTGGCTCTAGTAGAACATTCAAGGTATGGATCCAATATTTCCACAGTACCACCATCCAGCATAACAAAAGGTCACTGGGATTGATCAAGGTAAAATTTTTGAAAAAAATTCATATACATTTTAGGATTTCATGTTTTCAAAGAAAGAAATTGAAATTGGAGAGATTGAGATGAAGGAACTTGGCTTAAGCTAAGAGGGGAGATTGTGCGTAATTTGAAGATTTCTAAAATCTGTTTGCTGGGAAAGATTTATTTTAGAATATTGTTGGGAAGAGATTTATTTGTTGGGAAGAAAATGGACATTACGCCTTCAAAGTAAGTCTGTAGAGGATTGAATGTATTCCTAAAAGAATACACGAGAGAAGGGTTGGATCATTTCAACCACAAGAATATTCAAGGTAATTTCTCATTGAATGATTCAATATTCATTGAGTGGAGGTATTTTAAAATATGGATAGTTAAATTTCCTTTCCATACTCGAGAAGATGATCTTTTGTAAATGTTATGAAAGACTGGAAATGTTGCAAATGCAGAGGTATAAATGAATGAAAAATGTGCTAATCCTGGGTGATATAAAGAGAAACATGTATTTTTATGTGAGAGGGTTTATTATGCATAATGTGGATTCTTCACAGTTTTTGTTAAGTCATTTTGGACCAAAGCTTGTAGCTGGAAAAAGGAGAATTATTTTGATTTTTGATTGAGAACATAACTGCTTGATGTTGTAAAATCTTTGTTTTTACCATCATGTGGTAGCATCTAAGAGGTGATATTCATGATGGACACAATGTATGGGTCGTACATCGAAGAGGTTGAAATATTAATAGCTTGTTCTCTGTATACAGGTGAAGAGATGTGAATTGATGTTGTGCGGTGCATAAAAGTGCAGAAAAAATGTTTGCATTAAAATGACGAGCTTATGGTATGAAGGGCATGTGAATGCTAACAATGACAAAGACTGCATAGAAGAGTGGATACCAAAGAATTGAGATTGCGAAGAGAAGGTTTGTTAATAACGTTGAAGGGAGCATAAGGTATGATACATCATTTCGAGAAGATATTTTTTGTTGAAAATTGGATGGTTTATTTATTTTCACCTTAAAATAAATCTTGTAAAACATGGGTTGCATTTCGACTAAAGACTTCAATATCATGTGAAATGATAATGGGAAACTAATGATTTTTTCATAATAATGAAGTATGAGAGAGAGGGAATATTTTACATCCTAAAAATGTATTAGGGGTATGTTCGTTGGAAAATTTTATAACTTGAATTAAGTCAAAATATCCACTATCATAATTATTGGGGCAAATGAAGAATCTGAAGATGTGTTGGTGAGAGAAGCAGATGAGGCTATGAAGCCTTGTATTTTTAAATCTCACAGTTTATGTGTGTTTGTAGGATGTGTGAAAGATGTTGGACAGTTTGGTGAAACTATCACAAAGAAGAATGAAACTCTTGAGGTGAAGTCTGATGGAGAATTCCTTTCAGAGGAGGAAGGGACTGATTTGTTGCAATAGGAATAAATCATAAATGAATTCTTGTTTGATTTAAAACAACTAGTTGAAGCTATTATGGAGCAGAAGCATAATGGAAACACCGAAGAGATATTCCAAGGAGGTAAACAAATGTATTTGTTTAGTGAATTTGCTGACAGAATTTTACAATGTGATGATGCTGAAACTGGGACATTCCTAAAGAAGAATGAAGCTAGGAATGAAGGTTGTAATGAAGTGCTTGAAAGATTTCATATGGAAATCGAGTTCTTGGAACAGTGGCTTAAGGAACCTGAGGGAGAAGTGAAGATTGCAGATCCAGAAGGAATTGCAGTTACTATGCGTGATAGGGATGGAATGTTTTTAACATTTATAGAGTTGAATGAATGTTATAAATTTTCAAATAATGATGTAACTGTAGGTACAGAAAATGACATTAACAGATATGATGTCAAACTCAGAGAAATGGAGCAGAAATTATTTGGCATTGAGATGAAAGATCAAGAATAGCAAGAAAATTTTTTCCATAGAGACATAATGGAGATAGAAATAATGAACCAGGAGGATAAAGATGGGAGCTTCCAGTAGTTCAAAATAGAATCTGTTGAAATCCAGAAATTTGATAATGGGAGATTGGTGCTTGAAGCATAAAAAGAGACCGAAAGGTCTTATCTTTTTAAAAATAATAGTTTTTTGGTGAATGAAAGTACAACACTAGACAAGAAAGTTGTTGCTATAAAAGAAATCAAAGAATATGGGTGTAATCAAGAAGGAGTTCTTGATTATTTTTCATTGCAAAAAGTTGAGTGTTCAACTCGATTGGAGACAAAAGAATTCAAAAAAGAGGAATTACTCCGAGGAATTAGTGAAAGGAAGTGTTGGAGAAGCTGATGGAATCCAATCGAGAGAGTGAGCGATGAGTTACCAAATCGAGTTGATACTTTGAAGGACCAACGGCAGAACATGGTTTGGAATCCTAGAGGGAGCAAGTCTCAGGGCTTGTGATTTTCACGTTGTTACAGAAAAGCGACAGACCTCATAGACAAGAGTCTATGGAAACTTCTCTACATGGGGAGTTTGATGCAAAAGCATCAAAGCTAAATTTTTATTCCTTTATGTAATTTAGGGGGTGAGATATTTTAATTATTTTTCTCATTTTTAATTAGTTAAGAGAGAAAATATAAATGTGAGGATTATTGTAAATATTCCTTAAATAATTAAGGATGCGAATGGAGTTGAATTAGTTAGATAATCTATGGATTAGGAATTCCATAAACGGGACTTAGTTGAGTCCAAAATAAGATAAATCTAAATTAGATTTTAAGTTGAGATTTGTGTGGAGGAAATTATGGAGTGGAATAAATTAATATTTATGTATAAATATGTAGTTTGTGAAAGTGTGAAAAACAAAGTGAGGAAGTGAGGAAGTGAGGAATACAGATTGTTAGAGAAATGGTTTGAAGGGCTGAGAGCCAAGAGGCCGCCCATTCTAATATTTGGCCAAAGAGTTTTCGTGTTTTATATCATTATTTTATTTGTATGGCTCTCTTTCCTTCATATGTATTTTTGAGCTGAACATATTTGTGGTTTTAACGAAGAATTTTAATTTTGAAGGTAGCATATAAGTTTTTATATGCTAGGATCAGTTTAACCCAATGCATTGGCATCAGAAGATGATGATGTCATCACTAGCCAATCAGAACATGACACGTAGCAAGTATATTTTTCATTTTTAGGCACCCAAAAATCCCATTTCTGATTGAAAAATTTCACCAATCACAAGTCGACATGTAGCACAAGTCACGTCAGAATGAAATCATCTCGCTATATGGAGCCCAACAATTTTATAGTAGTGTGTAGAGAGGTAGCGTTAGGAAGTGGGATCCAGGACACATCAGGCATGGACAGGTTGGCAGGAGCATCAGAAAATGAGATTAAGGTTGGTAGGACCCCACAGGACAACACATCTTGTATATATTACCCCGAAAAGTTATAAAAGGGCACAAAGGGAATGTGTCAGGAGGAGAGACGCTAATACAAAAAAGATAGAGGAAACCAATAAAAATCAAGTAATAAATCCTGACAAGATAGGTCAACACAGTTGCAAGACCTCGACAGATGTTAAAGGGCACATAAAAAATAAGTTTCAAGATAGGGAGAGATACAAGTTAAGCTCCTGCACAGGGTTCCATGCAACAATTAGAGAACCAAGTGTGTGGAGATTAAAATGATTCATGGAGACTCTTATAGCATCTAATCTATTTCCCATGTTCATTTCGCATAGAAAAAATACTAATGGTACATATCCATAAGCAAAGGAATTTGGCCCACGAAGGGCTTAAACAGGATAGGCGCCTGAAGCTTCAACCAATGGTCATAGAGACCTGGTCTTATTGAATAAAATAGGTAAAGGAGCATAGAAAAGGGGGTTAATCTCAAAATGGTGTAACTTTCAGTTTTGGCAGCAAATTTGGGAGTTAAGCCAAAGTTAACTACAAAAAAAATAGAATAAGAACTACTAAAACTTGTACATGGAAAAATTTCTAAACGCAAAGAAATTGATCTTCTTAACTTGCAGTAAACGATGATCAAGGATATAGAACATGGTGAACATATCCAGACGATTGAAATAAACAAGACAAAAGAAAAAAATAATAAATAAGGATGAATGCAGCAGTAAAAAAAAAGGAAGCCAAAAATTGTTTATAAGCAGGCTTGAGAAAATTGTTTGTGACAGAGATACATAAGTGAGATATGTGAGTTTTGTGAGTTGTGATGAAGCTACTGGTGTTCTCAGTAATCATATATTTCTGAAGGTGTTGGTGATTGAAGAAATTTTTTAAATATTGAAGGAAGAATTGGCAGTCAGTGTTTCCAGTATGAAAATGGATGAAAGATGAAATAGTGGGTGTCAAGCAAGTTGTACCTTGCAAATTAGGGGTTGGTGCTCCTAACAGTGGGTGCTAAAAAATACTTGGGGCTGTAGCTCCATTTAGTTGTAGCTATAAATAAGGGAGTTGTAGCTTCTTGTTGGTTGTAGCTAGAGAAATGTAACAATAATTTGTAGCTTTCCTTATGAATGAATTAAAGAGAAGTTCAAAAATCTTACTTGTTCTTTGTGTGTTCCATTGAGATTGTTGGTTCCTATTATGTTTATTAATTTTTGAATTATTTAATGGTGTTTCAATATTCTTGCACAAAGTAAAAGAATTTTTTTAATTGATAAAATTCCTACAATATTGATTCAACCCCCCCCCCCCTCAGTATCGTCTTGGTTTCCAGCACCTTCTTTCTTCAATTTCTCCAAGTTTGATCCTACAACATCAAAAACCTAACCCAACAACAGAAACCCTGGCTTCATTCCTACACAGTGTGAAGAGAGAGAGATAAAAATAGCCCAAACACTTGATCTTTTTCCTTCATCTTCCTTCGCTAGACTCTTGCTTCTCCTTTTCTTTCTTGATGAGAGAATGAATTGTGTCACTAGGAGGTCGAGTTCCCTCCTATATAGGCTTCCAAGGTGGATGAAGTTCCTCAAATTAGGTTGATTTCTTAGCTAGTAGGTTCACTTTGCCTTGGAGTGTATTTTGACACTTTAAAATATAAAAATAATTCTTTTTACAAGCTACAATGTGCCCGATGGGGTCTTCAATATATGACAATGACTCTTTTAACTTATTGACCTAGGTCAAACCCTAGAACCACTCAATGGGTGCTTGACATGTAAAATAAAATACTTCGAACATGAAACCCATGCTCCAAAATAGCAACAGTATCTTTTCTTTCATTTCAAAATATACAAGAATCAAATATACATTTTATATTTATGAAGATTGGAACTAGTTACACATTTTTCAACACTCCCTCTTAACTAGGGAGGTATTCATAAATGATACATGGAAATTATCAATCTGATTTAAGATGATCTCATAAGAAGATCTGGATTGGTAACCCATTTGTTTAACATCATACCAACAAGTATTGTCACATAGCAAGGCCTTGACTAATAGCTCTATCTCTCCACAAGATCAGAGCATATTGTTAGCGAGACTAATGATTTATAGACACCAACATCATTGTCTCTGAAGGCACATATCCCACCTGATTTTTCACATGGTATGTCCTTTCAGTAATATTCTTATCTTAGATTCCCAATCCTCAAATAATATTGTTCCTTTACAACTACTCTTATCTTGGATGCCCTACCTCATCCTCAAAGAGTATCAGATGCCAGATGTTTCAACCAATCCTCCATTATTTCTTCCAAAGTGAATAAAATAATGTGTTTCTATCTCTCCCTATCAAATTAGGAGTATATATCAATCAGTCCAAGCTTATCTATCAAGTAAAAATTCTCCTTATTAGGAAGATATTTTTTCAATATGTCAGCTACATGTTCATTAGTGGAGATATATCATAGCTGCAACACACCATCCTGCACCAGATTTCAAATGCAGTGATACTTGTTATTTATATTTTTTTCTTTCCATGAAACACCAGATATTCATAAAACCTTATACAGTTGGTGTTGTCACAATGTATCATTTTAGCCTCCATTCGGCCTTCAAAAAAGTCGTATAACATCTTCCTCAACCAGACAACTTCTTTACTTACTTCATAGGTTGCAATATATTTAGCCTCATACTACTTAAAGCAATTGATTATTTCTTTCTTCTCATCCATGAGAATATGGAGCATCCCAAACTAAAACATCCTCTAATAATGCTTCTTCCATCTTACCCACTGCCTCCCTAGTAAAAATATGTATATCCAATCAAGTGGACATCATTCCTCTTATCATACTTCAGCTAGTGGTGGATTTTTCCTTGTATATATATCAGTATATGTTTGGTTTCTATCCAATGATAATGCTTTGGATCAACCCAGAACTGACTTAGAAAATTTATTGCAAAACATATGTTTGGTTGAGTATTCACCAAGTACATCATTGAGCTTATCAATTGTCTATGCCTGTTCAGATCCACTGGGCTTGATTTAGAACTTCTTAGCCTCTTCAAGTTTGTGATCATGGGCCATTTCATAATTTTGTAATCCATCATGTCAAACCTCTTAAGCATATCAATCACGTACTTTCCTTGACCTAAATAAATCTCATCGGGTCCCTACAAAACTTCCAGTCCCAAATAATAATGCATCAGCCCTAGATACTTCATGTCAAATTTTGTTGCCAGTTTCTTCTTTCCCTCTTGGATTCAACCTTCCACACCTGTCATGAGGAGATCATCCACATACAAGAGAATGATTACAGGCTCATAATTCGTAACCTTAACATAGAGATTCAAATCAACAAAATGATTTGTGAAGCCCAATATTTATAGGTATGTATCCATCCTTGCATAACATGCCCTTGGTGCTTTCTTAAGGCCATATAATTCCTTCTTCAACCTACAAACATAAGCCTCTCTATATTTGAAATAAATTCCCAGGGGTTTCTCTATATAGACTTCTACATCAATCAAATCATTCAGTAATGTAGTCTTGACATCCAATTAATGGATTTTCCATCCCACTAATGCTACCAAAAATACTGGTGAATGTATAGTTTTAAACCTTTTTGTAGGTACAAGTGACTCTTCATAATAAATTCCTTCCTATTGAGAGAATCCCTTAGCCACAAATGTTTCCTTGTATTTACCAATACTTCCATCAGTTGCGTGTTTAATCTTGTAGAGCCACTTGGAAGTTACCACATATTTGTCCTCAAGCCTAGGAACAATTTCCAAAACTCCATTCTTCATTATTGATTGATATTATTCATTCATGGAATCTTTCCATTCTTGATGTTTGATAGCCTCTTCAGAGGTGGATGCCTATGCTTCTATTAGCTTCTTCATATATTCTACATACCCATAACATTTTTTGGGCTTATTACTTTCCCTGAATGTGCCTTTGGTTGCTCCATGGCCCTCTGCATCTAAAAGAGTATATCTCAAACAGTTAGGTCTCTTTCTAGTTCTGGAAATGACCATAGGTTACATAGGCTCATTGAGACCTTAATCTTTATGATTTTATTTTTCTTCCTCCCTAGTACCTTCTTCTTCAAATATAGGAATTTCATCACCATCATAGTATGTTAGGAGGTCCTTTGATTTCTTGAATGCAATACTTTAATCAAATATTAAATATTGACTAAATTCTATTTCATTTCCTTCCTTTATGTAGATCATATATTCATTTGAAGTATTATTGTAGCGAAAAAATGTTCCCTTCATGCCTATAGGATCCAACTTCTTTCTCTTATTCTCTGATATGTGAATGTAGATAGGACAACCAAATATTTGGACATAGTCCATGCTTGATTTATTCCCAGTGAATGCTTGTTTAGGAGTCATGATGTCTAGTGATCTATGAGGACTTTGATTTTTCATATATAAAGAAGTTTTTTTTGCTTCACCCCACAAAACATTTGATAAATATTGATCATGTAAAATGGCACTTACACTTTCTTCAATAGATTGATTCTTTCATTCTACAACTCCATTTTTTTCGGGATTGTATAGGACTATCAACTCCCACTTAATCTCAGATTATTTATGTTGTGGCTCATTTGAATTTACCTTTGAAATATTTTTCAAAACACCAAAAAATCATATATGTTATAAAATGTAAAATTTTTTATTCTGAAGAAGAATTTTGATTTAGATGTTGGTACATTAATGTTTCATGATGATATGTGAAGGTAGGTCGAAGGATTGGATAACCATAATAAAGAGTAGGATGGTTTTAACACCATGGAGAAAGATGGAGTTGCACAATTTCATTGAATGAACTATCACAGGGAGTAGCATGGAGAAGATGGAGCTATAGAGCGGCGACAGTTGAAGAAACAGAGAAATTGGTTAAGTCAAAAAACCTTTAGAAGATTCCCAGAGGCGATCTGATGGCAAGGATTAAATTGCAGAATTAAAGTGAGAGATGGACGGACTAGGTTGCATCGCAAAGTTAAGTTTGAAAAGTTGCAAAGTGGAAACATGTCGACATGTCCTGATTTCGCATCGGCAGTTATTTAGTTTATGCATTAAGGACTTCACAAGTTAAACAAAATAACTTGCGATGCGGTAAGAAGTGAAACTTGCAATGTGATAAAGGGAGGAGCCATGTGCTGGCACAATGATTCAGCGCATATCGCACATCGCTAGGCTTAGAGTCTAGAATTAATTCTTCACAAGGTAAAGTACTTTGGTTGCGATGTGACAAACTAGAGATGGCAGTGTGAGACAATACAGCAAGACCGTTGGATTGGGGCACAGATCAACGGTGGAGGTTAAATCGAAAACAGAGCGGTTTCCCACATCGGCATTATTATTTTTTACCATTTAATCTATTTGTTGTATTTTTTGATTTGCGATATAGAATAATTTGTGAAGTTTGATTACTTCTGATTGGTCAAGTCATGTGTGGGCCAGTAGACCATAGCTCTATGCGGTTTGTATAAACTTGCATCTATGTATGTGATAAGGTAATGCAAAGGGGAAACCAATGAATAAAGAGACATAGAAGAGTTGGGCGGAAGAATGTATAGTGGCACTATGGGAAGCACGATAGCTGGGTCAATTTGGGCACCAAGTCATCGTTACAGAACTATATATATGTTGCATCATAACTAGAAAGGACACGTTGTCACTTCGTGAGGACGCATCAAGAACATCAGATTCAGAAAAACAAATAATATTTATAGTTTTTATTTGTTTTCTTTGTATGATTACATAAGTTTAGTAGTTGAATAATTTCAATAATTTTAGCAATTATGAACTAATTTGATAACGTTGACACATGATGGACCAGATTCTAAAAAGTCCTGATGATGGATCCCAGTTGGGATTCGAAACATCGACACATGTTCCTCAATACTGTGGATAATTCGGAAAGCTTCTTACAAAACTACTTTGATGTATTTAAGTAGACAGAAATAAATAAAAGGGGTTTCGAGTTTTGGACCTCTAGATGACTGTTAAATTGGTACTGAATTTTCTGAGAAATTAATGAAAGAAGATCAAGTTTCCTACACCTGTTGATGTTGATATGTCTTTCCAGTTTCCCTCTGTGTTTATTCCTCTTTGAATGAAGTGAAGTAATGTAGCAGTCAATCTCTTAATTACATATGTGAGTAAGATTTAAATCACCTTAATTTGCGCTCCTTCAATTCATCTCTTCTCTTTTCACAAAATACTAATGAAACTTTAAAGTAATAGATTCTGTGTTTACAACATATTATTTCGAGTTTCCTCTCTCTCCATGATTTCCTCTGAAACTTAAAAGTAATAGATTATTTTTCTCAGCATATCATTTTGAGTTTCTCTTATAGTTCTTCTTTTCATTTCATTCAAGTATCAGTAGTTTATGGCATTGTGAAGGCTTTCATTATATTAGATTATTGAGGGTATTAAGTAATTAAATTCCAAAGGTGTCAATTAGAGGCCATTTGATATCGTAATTGTGACATACATTTACAAAATGTCATAAGAACTGATTCCTTAACAAAACAAAGAGATTTTTTCTTGAGATACAACATTTTCTGGCACTGTTGCCTGGGACAAAGAAACAAAGTTTATTTTTCCCTATGTTTTTTACATTGTTTCCTCTGGTTGTTCAGTGAGGAGAAAATATTGGGTTTTTTTTGTTATTTTAAAAATTTTAGCTTTCAAAAGGCCTTACACGAGGTCAGATACCTCACAACAGATAATCCCAGATTTTCCATACCTAGAAAGAATGGTTTCTAAAAAGGCTCAGAAACATGAAATTCCTTCATACATTGTCTCCTCCTAACAGTAGTTCTCATAACCCTTTTTTTGAAGATATTTCAAACGAACTCTCTTTCTTAGAACATGATTCTCCTTCCACGCCCATTCATTTTCAAGAACTGAAGTTAGAAGAACATTCTTTCGAGATTGTTTCTTCTACCTTCACTCAAGCTCAACCAAATATAGTTGTTGGTTCTTCTGCCATTGTTCATCAACCCACTCCCATATCAGTTTTTCCTGCACTATCATTCACTTTCACAATAGGTTCATCAACCTCAACTACCCAAGGAACAATTAACCAAGGTGTAAATATGGTAGCACCAACCTTTTTTTTTAACAGATATGCTCCACTAAATCTTGCACAACCAATGAATGCCATGCATAAAGAACAACTCAAATTACTTCCTTGTTTCACTAGAGAAGATGAAGTAATTGCAGAACAACATTTACCCTTTTTTTGCACTTTTGATAAGAATTTAAATGTAGAACATCTTGATGTTGTGATGACACTATTTATGCAGTCTCTAGATGGAGAGGCTAGAAAATGGTTCAAAGGTTTACCAAATGGTTCAATAAATAACTAGGAAGAGTTAGAAACTAAATTCACTCAGAGACGGGGAGAAAAGATAGATCATGGTTACTCATTGACATATTTTAATGCAATTAAAAGAAGGCCTAATGAAAGAATTTTTGAGTTTGTAAAAATATTCAACAAATTGTTCAATAGTTTACCCATAGAGATGAAGCCCCCCCCCCCCCTGTAGGAGAAAAGGTAGTTTTTGTTGGTGCTTTTGAATCTGATTTTATCTTTAAATTGAGTGAGAGAAGAGCCCCTACTCTTGATCATATACAGATATATGCTCTAGATATCGAAGCTAATATGACTGCAGCTAGAAAAGTGAAAGGGAAATAGTCGGTCCAATAGAAGGGGAAAGCAAAAGAAGAATCATCACAAGATCTAAGAATTGAAGATATAACAAAGGTGATGAAGCATCTAGCCAATAATCTAGCAAAGATGGAATTGGAAAATAAAAACTCCCAAAGGAAAGTACAACAAAATCAAGGGGGGTTTAACCCTCAATTAAGAATAAAGAAGAGATCAAGACCAAATTCAAGCATTGTTGTATATAGAAGCAGCACCAGCAGAGCCGGCAGAAGATGACCAAAGGGAGGTCGAGGATCAAGTATCTGCTATGTATGCAATATAAGAGGATGAAGAGGAATATTTTGAGGGAGAAATTTGTTGAATATGAAGTATCTTTTGATCAAGATGAAATGGATGAATACTGTAGAGAATTCACAAATTTCATGCAATCTGAGTTACATTAAAATTATGATTTAAGGTCTAGAAAGAGATCTAGAGTGCAGGATAATGAAGGTGAACAACAAGGTTTCGTTCCTCCTCCAATGGTGACTCCACAACAAAAGGACCCTGTGAAATAGGTCAGTAAGGGGAAACAACCTGTAAATTCACTTAATAGAACAAATGGGCAATAGGCTGAATCTTTCCAGAACAAATCAATTGACGCTAATATTTTGGATAATTTTTTTCCTGTACCCAAACAAGGGGAAAATTCTAGAAAGATTGAAGAATAACCTGAAAATAACGTTAAGAAAACTCATGCTTTCAGTCTGGAAAAAGAGTTGGAGAAGGTTAAAATCTAGGTACCTCTTCTAGAATTAGCTAAAATACTAGCTTAAAAGAAAGAAATTTCAGAATTTATTAATCTCACACAGGTGGAAGATATAAGTGACACAGTGAAGTTACAAGAAGAAGATCTAGTGGTCACCTTTGGTCCTCATGTAGAAGAATTAGATACTTATGTTCCACCCTTCTATGTTTCTATGTTGCTTCATGATCTTACTCTACATAATTGCATGATGGACTCAGGAGAATCCCATAATCTCATGCCATTGTCTATTATGAAGGAACTTAACTTGAAGATTACCAAACCTTATAGGGATATGTATTCATTTGATTCCAAAAGGGTTAAATGTGTTGGGTTCACTAAATATGTAGCATTTTCGTTGGCATAAATCCCAACAAAGAGTATAGTCATGGATGTAGTGGTTGCTGACATCCCAGCTAGGTTTGGAATGCTCCTGTCAAGGTCTTGGGGAGAAAAGTTGGGAGATGTACTAAAATTATATTTCACTTATGCTATTATTCCAGTTTTTAATAGGGAAGAAAGGAGATTGTATAGGGAAATAAGGTTTGTGAATACTACCTCCAATAAAGATGCAGGAAATTCGCCCATTTATAGTTAAGAAATAGAAGATCTTTCTTGTTTCATGTTGCATGAAGATGAAAATTTTGTTGAATACACAGGGAAGCAACTCACTTCAATATTTGTAAATAATGAGATGCACTCAAGGAATATTTGGAAGTGATACATTGATGGTGCCTACTCCAAGGAGGGCACAGGTGTTGGATTCTTGCTGATATCACCAGAAGGTAACCTCATGCATTTCTCTTTTAAACTGGAATTTGATTCAACAAAAAATATGGCTGAGTATGAGGTTTTAATATCAAGCCTTCAAGTTGCTAAACAGATGGGAGTTCAATGTATTTCAATTTTTGGTGACTCTGAATTGATAATAAGGAAGATTAAAAATCATTGTCAAACCAAGCATCTGAGATTTAGATCATATAGGAATGAGGTTTGGGATCTGATAGAAAACTATTTTGAAGCCTTCAATCTTTAGTATATTTCGAAGGAGAAGAATATATTAGCTAATTCTTTAGCAGTTGCAGCCAAGACCTTCAAACCTCCAATAAATCCAAGGTTAAGGTGTGAAATTGGAATTAGACATAGACCTTCTATCCATGAAAATGTGAAACATTGGCAGATTTTTGATGATGATGAACAGATAAATCAGTTCATGACCATGATTGGAAACTTTAAAGATGTTGAGATAGACCAAGAGGAAGAACAAATAGAGAAAAAAGCAGAAATAAGAAACCTTAAGAAATCAATAGGTGAATAGAAGATTACCCAATTGAAAGATAAGTGCTCCCCAAAGGGTTGGTTCCCCTTGAAATATTATTCGATGCTAATGATTTTGATGTTGATTCAAAGAAAACACATCAAGAAGAAGAGATGGAAGATTGTAATTTTGGAACTCAGCAGGAACCCAAAATAGTGAAATTGTTCAAAGGTGTTCTCGAAAACTACAAAGAAAGATACATTGATATTTTTAAGAAATATATGGATGTGTTTGCCTGGTCATATTAAGACCTAAAAAAATTTGACAAAAGCATAATTCAACATAAGATTCCATTTAAAGAAGGACTCAAACCACATAGACAGAAGCTCAGACAGATCAATCCGTTGTTGTTAAATTGATGATGATGAACAGATAAATCAGTTCCTGGCCATGATTGGAAACTTTGAAGATGCTAAGATAGACCAAGAGGAAGAACAAACGGAGCAGAAAGAATAAATAAGAAACATTAAGAAATCAATAGGTGAACAGAAGATTATCCAATTCAAAGATAATGTGCTCCCCAAAGGGTTGGTTCCCCTTGAAATATTATTCGATGCTAATGATGTTGATGTTTATTCAAAGAAAACACATCAAGAAGAAGAGATGGAAGATTGTAATTTTGGAACTCGGCAGGAACCCAAAATAGTGAAATTGTTCAAAGGTGTTCCCAAAAACTACAAAGAAAGATACATTGATATTTTTAAGAAATATATGGATGTGTTTGCCTGGTCATATGAAGACTTGAAAAAATATGACAAAAGCATAATTCAACATAAGATTCCATTGAAGGAAGGACTCAAACCACATATAAAAAATCTCAGACAAATCAATCCATTTTTGTTAGCTACAATCGAAAAAGAAGTGAAGAAATTGTTACAGGCGAAAACTATAGTTTCTCTCGGATATTCAGACTAGGTTTCTAATTTGGTCCCTATAAGAAAGAAGAATGGAGAGATAAGACTATGTGTAGACTTCAGGAACTTGAACCAAGCATCTCTAAAAGATAATTATCCTCTACCGAAAATGGATTATGTCTTACAGAAGGTTACAGGAGCTCACAGGTTGTATATGGTTGATGGATTTTATGGGTATAATGAGGTAGCAGTAGAAAAAGAAGATCAAAAGAAGACTTATTTCACTACTCCATGGGGCACCTTCATGTACGCAAGGATTCCATTTGGCCTGATGAACGCAAGTGCAACATTTTAGAGGGCCATGGACATAGCCTTCGTTGGTGACAAGTTTGTAGTTATATATCTAGATGATGTAACTGTTTTCTCAGGGTCAAATGATGAAGACTTGGAGTATTTGTAAAAAACTTTTCAAAAGTGCAGAAATTTTGGACTGTCATTAAATCCCAAGGAATACTTATTTGCCTTAGAATAAGGTAAATTATTGGGTCACATAGTTTCTAAACAAGGATTAAATATTGACCCAGCAAGGGTGGAAGCCATTCATACTATTCCTTTACCCAAAATCAAGAAACATATCGAGATATTCTTGGGAAAAATAAAATTTCTAAGGAGATTTATGCCCAATTATGCTGACATTGTGAGAAATATTACAGATATGTTGAAGAAAAATTTAGAAGTGAAATGGGACAAGGGAGAAAGAGAATCATTTTCTAGAATAAAGGAAGCATTGCATGAAGCTCGAGTTCTTATTAGTCCAGACTATCAAAAGGCTTTTCAGGTATTCTCATTTGCATCCCCCATTACTATTGCCACTGTGTTGTTGCATAAAAATGAAGATAGTAAGGAGCATCCAGTTGCATTTTTTAGTAAATTTCTCAGAGATGTTGAGCTCACATAAAATATTCTAGAGAAACAAGTATATGCTTTCATCAAAGCACTGAAAGCCTTCAAGACTTATTTGTTACAGTCCCAAATAACTACTTATGTTCCTAATTCTACTGTAAAAGGCGTTCTGGTCTAAAGCGATGTTGAAGGAAAAAGGGGGAAGTGGATAGCAAAAATCAAAGAGTATGATTTGGACATCAAACCCACCAAGCTGGTCAATGGGCAGGGGTTAACAAAGTTGTTGATAGAAACAAATTTTCAAGCCTTGGGAATAAATATTTTGGCACCAGTGGATGGATTTGTTAATGAAGAAGGTCAAAAAAAGTCCAAAACAGGTATTCAATACAATTTTTTGTGCTCTAATTGGTATAAAGATATTGTGCATTACATGTGTTTATTTTCCTATCCACCTTCACTAAATAGAACAAAATATAGAGCTCTCAAGATCAAGTCTCATCCATATGTTATCATAGAAGAAAAGCTATAATGGAAAGATCCTGCTGGTATTTTTTCTTATGTTTGACCAAAGGAGAATCTATTGAAGTCACCAAACAATATCATGAAATTCTGTGTGGATGACATTATAGATAGAAGGTCACTACTCATAAAATTCTCAATTCAAGCTTCTATTGGACAACCATGATTGCAGATGTTTATAGACTTGTCAGAAGTTGTCAAAATTGTTAGTTGTTTGCTGAAAAGAGAAAACTTGCTCCGTTACCTCTCATACTAGTATTTATTGAAGAACCTTTCAGGAAATGGGGTTTGGATTTTATTGGAGAGATCAATCCACCATCAAGTGGATTTTTCAAGTGAATTCTGATTGCCACTGATTACTTTACAAAATGGGTTGAAGCAATACCCACTAAGAAGGCGAATGACTGAGTAGTGTTGAAGTTTTTGGAGGAAAACATTTTCAGCAGATTTGGATGTCCATTCAAAATTGTGACTGATAATGCTCGGGTATTCAACTCTTATTTTTTCATTAATTTCTGTCAAACATATAATGTAAATTTATCACATTCCACAGCATATCATCCCCAAGGGAACAGATTGGCAGAGTCCTCAAATAAGACATTGGTCAGAATCTTGAAGAAGACAATCATTGAGAATCACAAGGATTGGGATATGAAGTTGAACTTCGCCCTCTGGGTTGTTTGATTCACCCCCAGGAGATCTATTGGGAAGTCTCCCTATGAACTAGTTTATGGGACTGAAGTATTATTTCCTACTCAGTTGGCCAAATCAGTGATTTATTTCCTTCAAGAAGCTCAGGGAGAACCTAATTCTCTGATAAGAAGATTTAAAAATATGATTGAATCAAGTGAAAATAGAAACAAAGTCAGGGATAACTTGATTAATTATTAGGAAAAGATGAATTCTATATTTGACAGAAAAGAAAAAGTTCTCTTTCAAGTAGGATATTTGGTACTAATATGGCACAGCAAACGAGAAGAAAAGGGGAAGCATGGTAAATTTGACCCTCTCTGGTATGGTCCATACATAATCTCTGAAGCAAGGTCAAATAACACATTCATTCTGGAAGATCTAGATGGAGAGTCAGTACAACTACATGTGAATGGTCAGTATCTAAAGCATTATTTCCAACATTAAAAGTCAGCATTCCACCATTGTAAATATCAAATTTCTCATTTTTCATATGTCAGCAAGAAATTTTTGACTCCATGCCCAATGGATAAGGCACTAATTTGCGGCTCTTAGTGCTTCTATGGAAAGAATCACTATCTCCAAGTGGAGCCAGATTTTGTGGCTCATTTGCATTTACCTTTGAAATATTTTTCAAAACACCAAAAAATAATATATATTAGAAAATTTAAAATTTTTTATGTCGAAGAAGAATTTTGATTTATATGTTGGTACATTAGCATTTTGTGATGAGATGTGAAGGTAGGTCGAAGGATTGGATAACCAAAATAAAGCTCAGGAGGGTTTTAACACCATGGAGAATTATGGAGTTACACAAGTTAATTGAATGAACTATCACAGGGAGTAGTGTGGAGAAGATGGAGTTGTAGAGCGACGACAGTCGAAGAAACAAAGAAATCGGTTAAGGAAGAAAAAATTTTGAAGATTCCCAAAGGAGGTGATATGACGGTGAGGATGAAATCGAAAAATTAAAGTGAGATATGGATGGACCAAGTTGCATTGCAAAGTTAAGTTTGAAAAGTTGCGAAGTGGACACGTGTAGGCATAACGTGATTTCGTGTTAGCGATTATTTGGTTTATGCGTTAAGGACTTCTCAAGTTAAACAAAATAACTTGAAATGTGGTAAGAAGCAAAAATTTTGATGCAATAAAGTGAGGAGCCACATGTTGGAATAGTGATTCAGCGCATATCGCACATCGGCAGGTTTAGAGTTTAGCATTAAGTCTTCACAAGGTAAATTATTTTGTTTACAATGCGACAAATGGGAGATGGCGGTGTCAGACAATACAGTGGGATCATTGGATTGGGTGCACATAAAAAATGGATGTTAAATCACAAACAGAGTGGTTTCACACATCGACATTATTATTTTTTACCATTTAAGCTATGTGTTATAGTCATGGCTATATTTTCCGGCGTGCGATATCGAATAATTTATGAAGAGTGATTGCTTCTGATTTATCAGGTTGTATGTGGGACCGTAAACCTTAGGTCTATGGGGTTTGTATAAAGTTGTATTTTTTTGTGCGATAAGGTAATGCGAAGGGGTGACCAATGAATAAAGAGGCATAGGAAGAGTCAGGCAAAAGAATGTATAGTGGCACTATGGGAAGCACGACAAATGGGTCAAGTTGGGCACCATGGCGTCATTACAGAACTGTGCAGCTACTGCATCATAACCAGAAAGGACACCTTGGCACTTCATGAGGATGCATCAGCAACATCAGATTCAGCAAAACAAACAATATTTCCAGTTTTTTTTGTTTTCTCTGTATGATTGCGTAAGTAATCTTGATAGTTTAGGTAGTCGAATAGTTTCAAGAAGTTCAATAGTTATGAACTACTTTGATGTATTTAAGTAGATAGAAATAAAGAAAAAGGGTTCTGAGTTTTGGACCTCTAGATGACTGTGAATTTGGTACTGAATTTTCTGAGAAAGTAATGAAATAAAATCAAGTTTCCTGCACCTGTTGATGTTGATATGTCTTTCCAGTTTCACTCTGTGTTTATTCCTCTTTGAATGAAGTGAAGCAATGTAGCAGTCAGTCTCTTAATTAATTTTGTCAGTAAGAGTTAAATCACCTAAATTTGCGCTCCTTCACTTCATCTCTTCTATTTTCACAAACTCCTGATGAAACTTTAAAGTAATATATTATGTGTTTACAGCATATTATTTCGAGTTTCCTCTATCTCCATGATTTCCTCTGAAACTTAAAAGTGATAGATTTTTTTTCTCATCATATCATTTTGAGTTTCTCTTACAGCTCTTATTTTCATTTCATTCAAGTATCAGAAGTTTATGGCATTTTGAAGGCTTTCATTATATTAGATTATTGACATTATTAAGTAATTAAATTCCAAAGGTGTTAAACAGAGGCCATTTGATATCGTAATTGTGACATACACTTATAAAATTTCTTAGGAATTGATTCCTTACCACAGCCAAGGGATTTTTTCTTCAAATACAACACCTTACATAATGCTATTATTTCTTTTGAACTATATTATCCTCCACTATCATACCTTACTATCTTTATTCTTCTTTCTATTAGGTTTTCTACTTTGGCTTTGATTTCTTGAAATTTGATGAATACTTCATCTTTGGATTTCATTAAATAAACCCAACTTTTCCTTGAATGGTCATCCATGAATATCACATAATATAGATGGTCTCCAAGAGAATTTGGATACATTGGACCAAAAACATCAGAATGAATGAGATCCATAATTTATTTTAACCTTGAAGTGATGCTTCCAAATGGTCTTTTGGTATTTTTACCAAATGCACATCCCATCCATACTCCTTTATAATCCTCTTTGAGTTTTTGGATGTCATTCACCATTGAATTTAGAGTTGTTAATATTTTTTAATGAAGGTGACCAAACCTTCTATGCCAAATTTCACATGGGCTAACTTTAATATGAACCAAAGCTTGAGAGAGGGGATTCAACAATCTATGAAGTCTTGTTTCACGAATCCCAATTATCTTTTCATTTTCAATGCTAGATTTTTTATCCCATACTACAACCTTTCCATATATTAAAGTAATTCTATCATCGTTATCTACTAAACATGAAATGGAAACCAGATTTTTATGAAAACTTGGAACAATAAGATTTATTGAGATGAATATTCCATCCATTCTCTAGCTCTAGTGAGGTTGATATGATTACTCTTACATGAAAAGTATTCTTATAACCAAGCTAAACAAAGTAAGAATATTTTTCTCTTGATAAGGTCTCTATTTTCTTGTGCTCACTAGTCATATGTCTTGATGCTCCACTGTCAATTACCCAAATATTCTCATCTTCAAATGTGCCAATAAGTGTTGAGAATAGTCCTTCATCATTTTTATATGTCTTTGCCATATAATTCTTGAGAGATAATAGGATATCCCATAATTATTTGATTCCCTTATTTAGATGACTTTCCACCGTACTACACTTCTTTATGAACTTCTTCAATGTAGTATAGATCTTCATCATGTGCTTAGCCAACCTTAGCTCGGAAACCATGTTGATAAATCTACAATGAAATAGTTAGAATGATTTATGTTATATTTGATAACTACTTATGATTTATTTTCACTTTTTCTCACTTATTAACTTCTTCTCTTATTATTATGGTGTTCTTATCATCAAAAAACTACCAAAACAAGAATATCAATAGTACACAAGAACAAATGATATAGGCTGCAAGTCAGGGCCAAAACCTCCCCACATGAGAGAAAAACCCACAAATCTCTTATCTTCTTAACGATTATTCAATTGATGAATTCCAAGACCTCTATATCAAGACCAATACCCTTCTAGGACCAAGTCTAGCCTCCTTGATGAAGTGCTTCCTTTCCCCAATTCAAACCCATTCAAATCTCTTCCAACAACACAACTTTGACCCCCAACAACAGAATTTCAGCCTCTACTATAGGTCTGAAATTTTTGGCCCTCCCAACATCAACAAATTCCACATGTGTCAGCTTATTTAGGGCTTCAATACTTCTTTAGAACTTTTCTTGACTTTATCCTTCTTCTAGGGCTTGAGGATGACCTAATGAGCCTTACTTCAACCTTCCTTTTTCATTTTCTCCAAGTTCAATCCTTCAACCACAAAACCCTAACCCAACAGAAGAAACCTTAGCTTCCTTCCTTCGCATGTGTGAATAGAGAGAGAGAGAGAAATAGCCCAAACACTTGATATTCATCCTTCTTATTCCTTCACTATCCACTTTCTTCTTCTCCTTTGCTTCCTTGATGAGAGAATGAATTATGTCACTAGTAGGTTGAGTTCCCTCCTATATATAGGCTTCCAAGGTGGTTGAAGTTCCTCAAATTAGGCTGACTTATTAGCTGCCAGGCTGACTCAGTCTTGAAGGGTATTTTGACACTTTTAAATGCAAAAAAAATTATTTTTACAAGTTAAAATGTACCCAATGGGGTCTTCAATATATGACAATGACTCTTTTAACTTATTCACCTAGGACAAACCCTAGAATCACTCAATGGATGATTAACCTATAAAATAAAATACCTTCAGCATGAAACCCATACTCCAAATTAGAAGTAATAATTTTTCTTTAATTTTATAATATACAAGAATCAAGATTACATTTCGTATTTATGAAGACCAAACCTAGTCACACATTTTTCAGTAGTTTGGTCAGGTCATGCTTCTTTGGTTGAATGACCATAGGGATTTCCCACTTTGATGTTTCTATAGGGTAAATAATATCAACAACTGCAATTCCTTCAATTTGTTTTTTTACAATGGTTTTATACTTATGCACAAGCTTATAAGGTTATTTATTTCTTGGTTTAGCTCCCGAAATGATATTGATTTTCATTTCTCCCATTTCCTTGACAAGTCCTATTAAAACATTTTAATCCTAAGCAAATACATCTATGTATTCCTTAAATAAATTGACAAATTTAGTGATTTGTTTCTCCAACCAATAATCACCAATTCAAGCGATTTTCGGTGAATCATCATTGGATATGTCAACTTCGTGTATTTTAATCTTGGCGCCCATCCAACCAGGCACTTTCGATTCATCAAGTTATTTTTCCCCGCCTTTTATTCTTTTATATTCTGGAGAAAATTATAATTTTTCTGATTTCTTGACATCTTCTTGTTTACTGACTTTATATATTGTTTGAATTATTTTATAATTTTCAGGATGGTTTTTGTTCAACCAAAATATTTAACCGGTAATAGTTTATTCTTTCATTTTTAAAGGACTTGCCCTATTTTTTTTATCCTTACATGATATATAATTACAGGTTACAGAGGCATCCACTAAATTTTTGTCTTCGGTTGGTTTTTTCTATGATAAAATCTTTAATTTTCTGAACTGCGTCCTTTAAGTCTGATTCATCTAGTTTTAACTCGAAATCCTTGATGAAGTTCTATCTTAATTCTTTCCATTGAAGTGATTTACCATGAGATTCTTCTGATTTATACCATTTATTTGGTAGGCCATCAAAGGTGTTTGGGAACATGTGTGGCTATAATTGCTTATCTTTATAGCTAATCCTTATCCATTCTGATTCACGTGTTTGAATATGAGAAACATGATCTTGTCATGCGCTGAAACAAGGTATGTTTGTTTGTGCAGATAACTTTTTTCGTCTGAATAATTCATAAAATATGTTGTTGTAGTCATCCATGTTTGAAGTCGATATTAATGGGTATCCCACCATCTCGTGGCTTGTCCTATGAAATTTTGTACTAGACTCTGCATTCTACCATGTTATCTTATAGAATTTGTCACTTGCTCGACATGATTAATAGGGGAAACCCTTTCTTTAAATCGAATGATGTTACTGGCATCATTTTTAGATATGTCAGAAGATAGAAGGTATTTCTCAACATTTTTTCTCTTGTACAATTGGTATTGCTTTAATAGAATAACATGGATGGATTTTTGAGGTTGGAATAGCCTGAATTGTCCAACATTTGTTTTTTTTTATTTATAATTTTTAGTATGCCATTAATAAAGCTCTGTGAAATAATTATTCTCGATGGAAAGTGGAGATCTTGTCAAAATTTCACCATCAACGTTCGGTTCATCATTGTCATGATCTTTGTGTATTACTTGATAGATTTGTTTCATTTTATCTTATTTGTAAGAAAATTCAACCCAAGGCTTGACTTTGCGGGGGTCTAAGGGGCTAACAATTTTTATATTGTCACCTTTTAGCTTCCTTTTAGCTTAATTATATCTTTCTCCAATGATATCATCACCTTCACTTTTCGTCCCCAAGGTCAGTTGAGAAATGTCAGGTATGGAGGGATTTAGTAAACTAATTTGATTAATTAAAAGTTGACCATTGTTTGGATTCCCATTATATAAATTTTTACATGTTGACACATCCCTATTGGTTCAATAAATGTCTGTTCGGATATTTTTAGAAAATTATTCCTTATGTGTAAGTTCGGTCTACACGTATTAATCCAATTTTCTCTTGGAAGAATGTTTACCTATGAGCCAAGATCCACCACAACTTGTCTAACCATATATCCATGTATTTCTAAGTCGACTTGTGGATCATCGTCTTCTAATTTATTTCCTCTTGAGAGTTATATTCGAACATTTTTCCCTTTTTCATTGTTTCCATTGCAGTTTTTCAACATATTCAACAATTCTACCAGACAAACAACAAAATGTTCTTCTTTTAATAGTTTAATAAATTCTTCCATATTTAGATCCTTATATATTCATTTTTGGTCAATTTCTATAACATCTCTCCTTGAACTCCACTCAAAAAAAAAAAAAAACACTCCTTTTGACTTATCAATATAGGTATTTTACTTACACAAAATTTATCTAGTGGTCAGATTTGTGACTCTTTTGGTTTCCGACTAACATTGCATATTCTCCACTTACCATGTGCTCCACCACACATATGAACTTTTAATTAATATTTAACTCTCTATCTATATTTAAATATATATATTTATAACTCTATATATATAAATATATATATATATATATATATATATATATATATATATATATATATATATATCTTCGTTTTCTAACTCCCTTATAGGGTAATTCTATCATGTAATCCTTTTCTATTATTAATTCCCATGGTCTTAACCCCATGAGTTCTCTTTTAAATAAACTATTGCTAGTCGACCCATTACATATGTCAGTCGACTTTCATTATCCATAACATGCTTTGAGTCAACCTAGCATAACCGCTCATTATGTAAATTCGATCCCATCATAATGAAGGAATATCGAATTTCAACTTTAGTTCTAACTTTACTTCCTTCTCTTGAATACTTCGATTCTCTATACGTATAGACCAAATGATTCGACTACTTTTATATATCAAATTAACTCTACCGATCAGTGATTTACTCTCAAAGCCAACCTTTAGTAGTCTTAATACTATATTATTTTTGTTCCCAAGTCATCAATTAATGAAAAGTATTATACGCCATCATTGATACGATCACATTTTGGGTGTTCGCACGTACTTGGTTATGGTTGATGTGTTGAGTGATCTTGTTACTCTCGTTACACTGCTACTATACATGGTATTAATTGATTATTTATTCTCTCCAGCCAACTTCGTGTTTATGAGCTGGTTTATTTTTACCCTTGATACGACATGCATATATTACATTTGCATTTTTTTGAAGTTCTGGTCCTTGGAGTACATGTTCGATTTGTTTTTTTTTTCAAGGATATTATTTCGAGGGTTGAGCTCTCCTCGAGGCACATTAATCTTGTACCCGGTCATTAAATTTTTGCTAGCCATAGATCTTCGTCTCGGGATTTCTTGACGTCCTTGCTGCCCTTTTGTGATTTCTCACCCTCGATCTATCCAACCCTAATTTGAACCGTGGATCTCGTTCGAGACTTAGGGTTTTTCTATCGTGTTTAAAAACAATTGTTCTCCTTGGTGAAAATCTTCTGCGTTTCATTTGGTTTGTCCGCACATCGCTCCAACACCAAGGAAGGGAATATGTGGTCTAGACTTCAGTGCATTAATGTCGAATTAGTCGCCCCGACTTAAGATTTTAGGTAATCCTCATTTTAATGAGAGATATCGACTGGTTTGCAATTTATGTCAACGCTATCTCTATTCATTTTGTTTCATCAAGTTTAAAATGAATACCAGGGTTTTTATCTCTGAAGATTATCATTTTCAAAGTTCAAGTATTATTTCTAGACTTGCAGGCTATCAATGCGTAAATCTCCAATTTTTTTTGGTATCGTTGGTTTTTATTGGAATAATACTTACTACCATGATTACACCCGTGGCTATTATATCTTTTTATATCTTGCTGGTCGAGCACCTAGACTCCAGGTATGAAGTCAATGCATTCCAGGCTTGCTGAAGAATGCTATCCCTTGGTCTGATTTAGCCCACAAAAATCCATGATTCCTACTTCTTCGTTTGATAGCCGAAATTGTAAGTTGTCAAATCTGACATCGTTGAGAATTTCAATACTATCGCTCTATTTCCTTGCTCATAGGTTTACACTTGAACTCGTTCATTTACCGTGCTGGCTTCTATCTTGACTGTGCTATTCTTCACAGGAACGTATTCGGCATCAAAGCTTTCGGCCTCAGCCAGGTATCTCACCTTCTCGTTTTTCTCTCGATTTGATTCACTTAGGGGTTTATTTAACTCCTGTCTAAATTTTGTGTTGTTTTATTTCTCTTTAAATTTAATTTACATTGTGTGAATGCAAGTAATCCTTGTCGCACGATCTCGTGAAATTTCTCTTCGACTTCCAGGGTAGGTTTTTACACTGACCTCTAAAATTTCGTTTTGAATTATACAGGGTTAATGCCCCACCAGTTCGGTTTTTCTAATGGCTTCTCCTTCTAGAGGTTCAGACCCAATAGGGGTTCCCAGCACTTTTAATTTTTTTTGTACCGAATATGAATTGGGATCACTGTACATGAACATTAATTTTAAATGCTCAAATGTCAGTTTAGTATCTTCATAAGAAGCCCTAACAAACATTTTTCAAATTTTTGACTGCTAAGATAAGCAGTGTCGGACTTTCCTCATACATTTTTGTCTCACTTTGCCAATTTAAATTTGACTATGAGTAGAATAAATTGTTTTTCTCATGTGCTAAGAATATTACTTATATTTACTTTCTATCTTATTCGCACATTTATAAGCTACTGGTACATTTATATGTCCACAGTTATATAGCCTTGATTATTTTCCAGTTAGATGTATGGATTATAAATTTATGATTTCTTTCATAGTAAAATTTTGGGGACAAAGTATAATGTTTGTTAACAGCATCATTTTGAATTAATATTAAAAATAGAAATCTAAGTTAAAGTCTCTGTTTTTATTTCAGATTCTGCACGTTTCAATGTGACAGAGTTTGAAATTAATCTCTTGTAATTATTCCCATAAAGATAATTGCTCTATATATGTAAGAGGGTTTAGAATATACTCCAGTTGTTTTCTTGTCTCCTTCTGGTGAGTAGGAGGGTTCTATTTACAATTATTATCTTACTTGTATTTTTACTTCTGTAAGGAGATACATTAATACTGCTAGGATTATTTCCTTCTTCACTGTTATTTACTCTTCCAATTAGTAAATTTCGAGAACTCTTTAGACAGATTTAAAATTAAATGATACAGAAGCATTTGTCACTTATCCTTCTTTCAATCAGCAGTCTATAGTGCAGCATATATAAATAATTTATATCAAATCATGCTTAGCTTTAGTTGCAATATTTTGTTAAATAAATATCTATACAAATATAGATTTCTCATAGAACTTTGACTATTTCTAATCACTATGTAGTCCATTCATATGGATTGTTCATTTCACTGTAACCTATGTTTACTTCATTTCTTTATGGAAACATATTCTTATATCTAGTAAATAAATCTTTTTGCTTTCATTTGTATAATATTGTGTATTTAACATAGGATCTTATTTGTTTTCTATCATTTCCTATCTAAATCATATTTTCAATTTGTCTAGATTATCTTTGTGATATTTTCTCCTATAATATCATACTGCTTTCTTTCTGTATATATATATATCACTGTCATTTTATTAATCCAGAAGCAGATTAAAGTTAAATCACTAAATTATCTGTGGAGTAGCATGTATCCTAATATTTAAACCAACATTGGTTTAGAGACTCTGTTGGATTCTCCCTACAGATTTTTACTCCTACAACTCTACAGAATTAAGAGGATTAATTTCTTCTATACAATTCTGTTAAATGTAGGGACTAACATGTCTAATAATTTAATCTATCTAAATATGTAGAACCATTTTGTACAGTAAAATGTACTGAAACTATTCATAAAACTTAGAGACATACCACTTCTACAATTGACCAACCTCCCAACCTTAGAGTTCTTATGTCCTCCAGAACTCACCCCCAAGCTGAGATCATCTCCTAGAACAGACCAACCCCAATCTGTTCTGGAGTAGCTTATTTAAGCTTATGTTCCCCAAAGCCTGTTTCTAATTCTGTGTCTAGAATTACATGATGCTTTTATTCCTATTTGCCTAGGCTTCCCTTATTTAGGGACTTTTAAAGCTACTTTCTTCTTTTCCAGCTTTTTATCTCTTCCCAACTACTCTCCACCTCATTGGGAAAATCTAGATTTTTCCTCAAAAATCTAAATTAGAAATAATTTCTTTCAAGGATTTTTGAAATATTTTTGGGGAAAGTCTTAGCCTCTTTCCATACCTCATGGATTTGGCAAGCGATCTCATAATTCTCATTTGGTCAATATGCACAGAATTATTTTATTTATTTTTCCATAATTAAAATTTAATTACATCCATACAATATTTATCCATTGGGGTCCACTCCCCTTTGGCTTAAAGTCCAAATGTCTAGCTTGAAAGAAAAACATAAACTAGGGGTGTTACATATTCCCCCGCTGAAAAAAAACATTGTCCTCGGTGTTGATAACTAACTATTAGAGTTCATTTTGGAAAATATATATGGATATTTTTCCATCATCTCAGCTTCTCTTTCCCAGGTAGCTTCTTCAGTATTAAAGTGCTTCCACAACACCTTTACTCTAGCTACTGTTTGATTTCTGAATTCAATTTCTTCCCGCTCCAATATTTGAAGCGGCTCTGGAAGGAACTCCCCTTCTGGTTCCACCTGTACCACATTCCAATCAACAATGTGGGAAGCATCATGTACATATATTTTTAATAACGAAACATGAAACACATCATGAAATTTAACATGGGGTGGTAGGGCCAGCTTATAAGCCACTGGTCCCACCCTTTCTAACACTTCAAAAGGCCCACAGTGTCTAGGAGACAATTTAGCACAACTTCCAGTAAAAATCTTTCTCTTTTTGGGTTTAATACGTAGGTACACATGATCACCCACTTTGAACTCTCGATGCACCCTCATTTTATCAGCATAGTTTTTCTGTCGATCTTGTGTTGTCTTGATGTTTCTTTGTATTTGTTTAACAGTTCTTTCCATATTTTGTAAAGCATCTGGCCCCAACATTAGCTTATCCTCAGGTTGGCTCCAACTCAAAGGAGTACGACATTTTCTTCCATAGAGTGCTTCAAACAAACTCATTTTGATGGAAGATTGATAGTTTTTATTGTAAGCAAACTCAGCTAAATGCAAGTAATCTTCCCATTTTGATGGCCTATCCATCACATATATTCTCAGCATATCTTCCAAAATTTGATTTGTTCTCTCTGTTTGACCATCTGTCTGAGGGTGATAGGCAGTGCTAAAATTCAATTTAGTGCCCATGCCCCCAAATAGACCCTTCCAAAAAGTTGTGAATTTCGCATCTCTATTTGAAACAATCATCTTTGGGACCCCATGCAGCCTTACTATTTCTTTTAGGAACACATCTGCTACTTGGGCTGTCCCAAAAGTAGATTTTACAGGTATGAAGTGTGCAGCTTTTGTTAAATTCTCTACCACTACCATTACTAATTCATGCTGGTACTTTGTTCTGGGTAACCCGGTTATGAAGTCTATAGAAACAACGTCCCATTTCCATTCTGCAATTGGCAAGGTATTTAGAAGACCAACTGGATGCTGATGTTCCACCTTAACTAGTTGACACTCCATGCATCTAGCTAAATATTCTGCTACATCTTTTTTCATTCCTGGCCAAAACAATTTCTTTTTCAAAGCTGTTAGCATTTTCTGATATCCAGGATGCCCTGAATATGGCTATCTATGATATTCATCCAGAATATCATTTTTCAACGAATCTACATTGGGGACATATAATCTGTTTTTATAGCAGATCAGTGCTTTCTAGTTTTGAGTGTACTCATCCATTTCCTTTTTCTGCATTTTTAATTGCAGACTTTCATAACCTGGATCCTAATCAACTACCTTTTTAACTAGTTCCTCTAAATCAAAACTAGCACTAGTCCCAATGTTGCCTATGTTTTGGCAAGCATTTCTGCTTAGTGCATCAGTAATTTTGTTTTATTTTCCTTTGATATGTTTTATCTCCATATCGAATTCACTCAGAAAAGATAGCCATCTGGCTTGTCGAGCATTCAAATCAGTTTGGGAAAAGAAATATTTAAGACTAATATGATCAGTCATCAATGTGAATTTCTTTCCAAGAAGATAGTGTCACCACATCTTCAAGGCATGAATTACAACAACCAATTCCAAATCATATACACTATAATTCAGTTCATGTTTCTTAAGTTTCCTAGATTCATATGCAATAACAGAATTTTCTTGGAGTAAAACTCCTCCCAACCCCTCTCTACATGCATCAGTACACACAACAAATTCTTTGTCAGGATCTGCAATCTTCAGTATAGGGGTTGTAGTGAGGTTTAATTTTAGTTGTTCAAAACTATTTTGGCATTTCTTAGTCCACTCAAATTTGACACCTTTCCTCTGTAGTGAATTTATGGTATAGGCTATTGCAGCAAATCTTTCCACAAATTTGCGATAATAACCTGCCATTCCCATAAATGATCCCACTGCTGAAACATCAGTTGGCACTGGCCATTCTCTAATAGATTTTATTTTTTCAGGGTCAATAGCCAACCCTTATTCAGAAATAATATGCCCCAAGTATTGAATCTTGTCTTTATAAAATTCACATTTACTGAATTTGGCATATAACTGGTTTTCTTTCAGGGTTTGCAAAACTATTCTTAAGTGTTCTTGGTGCTCTTCCTCACTTTTTGAATAAACCAGAATATCATCTATGAACACTAGCACAAATTTATCCAAGTACTTGTTCATAACGTTGTTCATTAAGCACATAAAGGTGGTAGGGGAATTTGTTAACCCAAAAGGTAAGATTACGAATTCGTAGTGACCATACCTGGTTCAAAAAGATGTTTTACTAATGTCTTCCTCCTTAATTTTGAGTTGGTGATAACCAGTCCTCAGATCAATCTTAGAAAATACTGAAGCTCCTCTTACTTGATCAAAAAGATCATCAATTCTGGAAAAGGGGTATCTATTTTTAATTGTCAACTTGTTCAGTTGATGATAGTCAATGCACATTCTTAAGGTTCCATCCTTCTTTTTCACAAACAGAACTGGTGCTTCCCAAGGAGACACACTCAGTCTGATATAACCTTTATCCAACAATTCTTTCAATTGCATTTTCAGTTCCATGAGTTCGTGGGGGCTCATTCAATAAGGGGCTCTGGAGATGGGGGTTGCTCTAGGCACCAAATCAATTGAAAATTCAATCTCTCTTTTGGGGGGGAGATGAGGAATATCATCTAGAAAAACTTCCTTAAACTCTAATACCACTGGTAGAGTGTCCAATATATTTCCTTCAGATTGCTATCTAATCTCTTCGACATGCACAGCATATACTTGATATCCTTTCCTAGCTGTTCTTTTTAATTGCAAGGCTGATATTTGTCTTACAAAGATTGGTATTGGTTTTCCTTTAAGAATAAAAGGTTTCCCTTCCTCATCTATGCAATGTAGAGTTTTATCCCAAAAATTCATCATAACCTTTCTTTTCTCCAACCAGTCCATTCCAATCAACAAGTCATATGAGCCTAGGGGCAGAATATTTAAGTTTGCTTCTGTCTGAAAATCATTTAATTTAATTGTGGTTTGAGGTAACTTATGAGTTACTTTTCTCTTGGTGCCAGTGGCTAACTGGACCAACCAAGGCTGCTAAAATTTTTCAGTTTTGAGATTGCATTTCTCTACAACTCGTGGACTAATGTAACTCAAAGAAGCACCAGGATCAATCAAAACTGTAACAGCTTGGTCAGCAATCTTACCTTCCATCTCGAGCATAGTAGCTTGATGTTATGCTTGTCGGTTCTCTAGTGCTGCACTGATGGTGGGTATATTTCTGGATATTTCATTCACTATGGTAGCTTCTCGATCCCTCATAACCATCTGAATATTTCTGTGTGGACAATCCCTCAATATATGAGGTTCTCCACAACCCCAACATTTCAACGGTTCCCACATTTTAACTACTCCTTCCTTCTTATTATCTCCATCTATTTGTTTTGAATGAGCAGTTTGACTTTCCTTTGGTTTTTTAAATCTCTTCCACTGATGGTCCCTTCCAAACTTCTTCAAGTAAGCTGGTTTCTATTGCTAAACTTTGAATTCACCTTTAATTACCCATCTTTTTCCCTGTTCACACTTTCCTTTAAACTGCTGGTAGCATAATCTAGCTTTCCTTACTGATTCATCCATAGTTTTTGGATTATTGAATTCTATTTTCTCCTTGTATGCAGCAAGCAAACAATTCAGAAACCTTTGTACATTTTCCTTCTCTTCCTAAATATAAGGAACATACCTTAACAAATTTGTAAACATGGTGACAAACTCATCTATGGTGAGATGTCCCAATCTGAGTTCATGGAACTCCTTTGCTTTATCATCATAAAAAAATTCATTTAAATAGCGGTTTTTAAAATTAACCTGGAAATCTTCCCAAGTTACTATCTTTTCATCAATGGCATGGACCATTTTCATCTCCTCCCACCACAAAGTAGCCTTACCCTGCAACTGGTAGACCGCTAACCTGGCCTTCATATTGCTCTCGTATTCATAGACTTGGAAATACTTAATCATATTTAACAACCATGCCTCAGTATCTTCCTCCTTTTCCCCATCATAGGAGGGAGGCTTAATTTTCTGGAATTCTCCCTGTAATTCCTTTCTCTATTTAGACTGATGTCTAGTAGTATCGTCTTCCTCAGATTCATCAGAGAACTTACCTTTGTTCCTCTTTCTGGAACCTTCACCTTCTTGGCTGTTCCTCGAAGTCAGTTCTCTTATGAGCTTCTCCTGCTCCCCACTGGCTAATGACAGCCTGTCATTCTGGAGTCGTAATTCAGCTATCTCATGTTGCAACCCGTGCAACATAGCCATTAAAGGAGCATTGGGATCTGGTGTATTATCTTCATCACGCAGATCCACATAAATTTCATCTCCTTTAGCCATTGACTTTTCAATTCCAGTTCCACTGTATACTAAACAAAACAACATCAGTGACAAAAAAAAAATTCCAACAAAAAATAATATATATAGTGAGCACAAAAACAGCCCAGATTTGCTAACATGGGCTCTAATACCATTTGTAACATCTCTCCTTGAACTCCACTCAAAAAAAAAAAAAAATTCCTTTTGACTTATCAATATAGGTATTTTACTTACATAGAATTTATCTAGTGGTTAGATTTGTGACTCTTTTGGTTTCTGACTAGCATTTCATATTCTCCACTTACCATGTGCTCCACCACACATATGAACTTTTAATTAAATATTTAACTCTCTATCTATATTTAAATATATATATTTATAACTCTATATATATCTATATCTTCATTTTCTAACTCCCTTATAGGGTAATTCTGTCATGTAATCCTTTTATGTTATTAATTCCCATGGTTTTAACCCCATGAGTTCTCTTTTAAATAAACTATTGCTAGTCGACCCATTACATATGTCAATCGAATTTCATTACCCATAATGTTCTTTGAGTCAACCTAGCGTAACCACTCATTACATAAATTTGATCCCATCATAATGAAGGAATATCGAATTTCAACTTTAGTTCTAACTTTACTTCCTTCTCTTGAATACTTCGATTCTCTATACGTATAGACCAAATGATTCGACTACTTTTATATATCGAATTAACTCTACTGATCAGTGATTTACTCTCAAAGCCAACCTTTAGCAGTCTTAATACTATATTATTTTTGTTCCCAGCTCATCAATTAATGAAAAGTATTATATGCCATCATTGATACGATCACACTTTGGGTGTTCGCACGTACTTGGTTATGGTTGATGTGTTTAGTGATCTTGTTACTCATGTTACACTGCTACTATACATGGTATTAATTGATTATTTATTCTCTCCAGCCAACTTCTTGTTTATGAACTGGGTTATTTGTACCCTTGATACGACATGCATATATTACATTTTCATTTTTTTGAAGTTCTAGTCCTTGGAGTACATGTTCGATTTGTTTTTTTTTTCAAGGATATTATTTCGAGGGTTGAGCTCTCCTCGAGGCGCATTAATATTGTACCCAGTCATTAAATTTTGGCTAGCCATAGATCTTCATTTCAATATTTCTTGATGTCCTTGTTGCCCTTTTATGATTTCTCACCCTCGATCTATCCAACCCTAATTTGAACCGAGGATCTCGTTCGAGACTTAGGGTTTTTCTATCATGTTTAAAAACAATTGTTCTCCTTGGTGAAAATATTCTGCGTTTCATTTGGTTTGTCCGCATATCGCTCCAGCACTGAGGAAGAGAATATGTGGTCTAGACTTCAGCGCATGAATTTCGACATAGTCGCCCCAACTCAAGATTTCAGGTAATCCTCATTTTAGTGAGAGATGTTGCCTGGTTTGCGGTTTATGTCAACGCTATCTCTATTCATTTTGTTTCATCAAGTTTAAAATGAATACCAGGGTTTTTATCTCTGAAGATTATCATTTTCAAAGTTCAAGTATTATTGCTAGACTTGCAGGCTATCAATGCGTAAATCTCCAATTTGTTTTGGTATCGTTGGTTTTTATTGGAATAATACTTGTTACCATGATTACGCCCATGGATATTATATCTTTTTATATCTTTCTAGCCGAGCACCTAGAATCCAGGTATGAAGTCAATGCGTTCCAGGCTTGCTGAAGAATGTTATCCCTTGGTCTGATTTAGCCCACAAAAAGCCGTGATTCCTACTTCTTCATTTGATAGTTGAAATTGTAAGTTGTCAAATCTGACATTGTTGAGAATTTCAATACTATCGCTCTATTTCCTTGCTCATAGGTTTACACTTGAACTCGTTCGTTTAGCGTGTTGGCTTCTATATTGATTGTGTTATTCTTCACAGGAACGTATTCGGCGTCAAAGCTTTTAGCCTCAACCAGGTATCTCACCTTCTCGTTTTTCTCTCAATTTGATTCACTTAGGGGTTTATTTAACTCCTGTCTAAATTTTGCGTTGTTTTATTTCTCTTTAAATTTCGTTTACATTGTGTGAATGCAGGTAATCCCTGTCACACGATCTCGTGAAATTTCTCTTCAACTTCCAGGGTAGGTTTTTACATTGACCTCTGAAATTTCGTTTTGAATTATATAGGGTTAATGCCCCACCAGTTCAGTTTTTCTAATGGCTTCTCCTTCTGGAGGTTCATACCCAATAGGGGTTCCCAGCACTTCTAATTTTTTTTGTACCGAATATGAATTGGTATCACTGTACATGAACATTAATTTTAAATGCTCAGATGTCAGTTTAGTATCTTCAGAAGAAGCCCTAAGAAAAATTTTCCAAATTTTTGACTGCTAAGATAAGCAGTGTCGAACTTTCCTCATACATATAAATTTTTGTCTCACTTTGCCAATTTAAATTTGACTATGAGTAGAATAAATTGTTTTTCTCATGCGCTAAGAATATTACTTCTACTTCCTTTCTATCTTAGTCACACATTTATAAGCTACTGGTACATTTATATGTCCACAATTATATAGCCTCGATGATTTTCCAGTTAGCTGTATGGATTATAAATTTATGATTTCTTTCACAGTAAAATTTTGGGGATAGAGTATAATGTTTGTTAACAGCGTCATTTTGGATTAATAGTAAAAATAGAAATCTGAGTTAAAATCTCTGTTTTTATTTCAGATTCTCCATGTTTCAATGTGACAGAGTTTGAAATTAATCTCTTGTAATTATTTCCATAAAGATCATTGCTCTATATATGTAAGAAGGTTTAGAATATACTCCTGATGTTTTCTTGTCTGCTTCTGGTGAGTAGGAGGGTTTTATTTACAATTATTATCTTACTTGTATTTTTACTTCTGTAAGGAGATACATTAATACTGCTAGGATTATTTCCTTCTTCACTGTTATTTACTCTTCCAATTAGTAAATTTCGAGAACTCTTTAGATAGAGTTAAAATTAAATGATACAGAAGCATTTGTCACTTCTCCTTCTTTCAATCAGCAATCTATAGTGCAGCATATATAAAGAATTTATATAAAATCATGCTTAGCTTTAGCTTGCAGTATTTTGTTAAATAAATATGTATACACATATAGATTTCTCATAGAAATTTGACTGTTTCTAATCACTATGTAGTCCATTCACATGGACTTTTCATTTCACTGTAACCTATGTTTACTTCATTTCTTTATGGAAACAGATTCTTATATCCAGTAAATAAATATTTTTGCTTTCACTTGTATAATATTGTGTATTTAACATAGGATATTATTTGTTTTCTATCATTTCCTGTCTAAATCAGATTTACAGTTTGTCTGGCTTATATTTGTGATATCTGCTCCTGTAATATCATATTGCTTTCTTTCTGTATATATATATATCACAGTCATTTTATTAATCCAGAAGCAAATTAAAGTTAAATCACTAAATTATCTGTGGAGTAACATGTATCCTCAGATTTAAACCAACATTGGTTTAGAGACTCTGTTGGATTCTCCCTACAGATTTTTACTCCTACAAATCTACAGAATTAAGAGGATTAATTTCTTCTATACAATTATGTTAAATGTAGGGTCTAACATGTCTAATAATTTAATCTATCAAAATATGTAGAACGATTTTTTACAGTAAAAGGTACTGAAACTATTCATAAAACTTAGAGACATACCACTTCTGCAATTGACCAACCTCCCAACCTTAGAGTTCTTCTGTCCTCCAGAACTCACCCCCGAGTTGAGATCATCTCCTAGAATAGACAAACCCCAATCTCTTCTGGAGTAGCTTATTTAAGCTTATGCTCCCCAAAGCCTGTTTCTAATTCTGCGTCTAGAATTACAGGATGCTTTTATTCCTGTTTTCTTAGGCTTCCCTTATTTAGGGACTTTTAAAGCTACTTTCTGCTTTTCCAACTTTTTACCTCTTCCCAACTACTCTCCACCTCATTCGGAAAATGTAGATTTTTCCTCAAAAATCTAAATTAGAAATAATTTCTTTAAAGGATTTTTGAAATATTTTTGGGGAAAGTCTTAGCCTCTTTCCATACCTCATGGATTTGGCAAGTGATCTCATAATTCTCATTTGGTCATGTTGGGTGTGGAGCCTGATTATCTTGTTTACTTTGTATCACAGCATTGAACCCCTATACCTTAAAAGGGGCGGCAATGTCGCCCGAAATTAATCGCTTCCGTGGGGGGTCTAGAGCCCCCCCCCTAGCGGGGGATTCGGGGGCAGCGCCCCCGAAGCTAAAAACAGATGTAAAATTTCCTTGTAAAATTATAGTAATTTCTAGTCAATCTGGGCCATTCATTAGGCAAATGATCTGACGGTAGAAGTTATGTTTAGATTAGGGTTTTTTTCCCTAGAAGGAAACCCCTTGCTTTTATGAGGGCATTGTATTGCGGATGTGTGTTGTATGTGTATTCTCGGAGCGAGAAATAGAGAGGGAGACTATGAGAAAGAACATAGTATATTACAGCAGATCTGCTGTAGGTTTTGTCTCTTCATTTTTGTTGGATAATAGAAAGGAAGGACTGGTTGTTCAGGGTGGACGTAGCCCAAACTGGGTGAACCACGTATATCTATGTCTCTCTGGTTTTATGTGTTTTGTGTGCTTGTATTTTCCGCATATTTTATGTGTTGCATTGCTCCATAATATATAATTTTCTAACAAGTCAATATGCATAGAATTGTTTTATTTATTTTTCCATAATTAAAATTTAATTACATCCATACAATATTTATCCATTGGGTTCCACTCCCCTTTGGCTTAAATTCCAAATGTCTATCTTGAAAGAAAAACATAAACTAGGGGTGTTACAATTTCTTTCGCAAATAATTTGAAATATTTTTTCAGTGTATCATTTTTTCCTTGCAAATCAGGATATTTCGTCATATTCTTGATTGGTCGAATAACTTGGTGGTATTCATTGTTGTTATTTTTTCCTGCTCCTCACCTTGTGACTACATGAAGGTTTTTGGAATTTAAAATATCATGCTTGTAAACTATTTATCATAATTTAAAAAACTCTTTATTTAATATTTTTTCAATAATTTTAGGGCAATCTTCCAAAGAATGATCACCCATACCATGCATATGTAGAAGCACAAATCTGTTTTATCTACAAGGGGAATTCTATATCAAAGTTCCCTTCTTACTATTTTGTATAGTAATACAATCGTCCTCAGTCTCAAACATGGCCACATCCTATGTCGTTATATCCTCCTCCTCCTCTTCCCTAGCCTCCTCGACCTCGTCCTCTTCCACCGAAGTATGGTGATTCACTAAATGGTTCGATAGCCTAGGTATGATAAACAACATGGTAATTAGGTCTGAATTTTACATTAAGTGGACATTCCTGTGTGGAATGCACATTATCTTGAAAGATATTGCACCACTTCGGCTTGGAGTTTTGTAGATTGTATTGGAATTCTTTATTTGAGTGGCTATTGGTGATTTGGCAGATATGACAATACATGTCTAATTATATTCTTCAAAAATATTGGTAAAAAAAATCTACAAATTTACAAGTATATTTTGTATGTCCTTCCATGTGGAAATTAGTACACTAAAGATGACTCTTTTGTAGTGCCAATCGCAATAGAGAATTTTGTAAATGGTATATTTTTTCTTCAAGTTTGTTATCAGTCGATGAGATAGTCAACTGGTCTTCGGCATCTTGCTCAATATGTTGTGCTAATTTCAATGCCTCTTCATATTTTGTAACAAGTTCATGCATTCGAAGTGGTCCTCATATTTTTTGAAGTAGACCAGCCACATACCATTACACTAAAAGATGTTCGTCGATGGTATATGTAATCTAGCTCAACAAATGTTTTAATCATTTGTCAAACTCACGCATAGATTCATTTTGAATTTGCTTGATTTCCTTTAATTTCAGGGCTGCAAGATGCTTGACATATTGTGCTTTAAAAAATGTAAGAAAACCAATTTTAATTTCACTTTCTGACTTAGGTTTTTTCTATGTAAATTTCATAAACCATGTTAATGATATTTTTCTTAAGGCTACAATGAACTACGCCATTTTCTTATCTTCATCATTTATATCATTTGCATTCCAGAATTTTTCGTAGAAAAAGCAATATTTTTTCATATCGTCATTGCCTTCATAGATGGGTATGTGGTTCGGACCCATTTTGATTGAAGGAGGTCATGGTGGTTGAGATATTCGACTTAAATGGTTTTTATTGTCAGACTCATCATTGGATAATAACTTGTGATAATGATTCATCGGTCTAGCACACCTTATCTATATATTATGTGAACGGAATTTCTCGAGGTCATGACTCTTTGTTGACCAATTTTTTACTTTGGGTTTCTTCAGTGGATACAAGCTATGATAAGGGGGGTAGGTTCATGAGATTGGTCAGTTGGAGAGGTACTTGTTATACTTAATTATTATTATTTAATTGATCTTGGTCATAGTTTTTTGTCTCTTGATAGTTTCTTTGTTCTTGATTGTTATACCATACTGCAATTATTTCTGAATAATTTTGTGACTAAAGAAATTATTGAATGTTCTAACTTGTTATTTCTCTAGTAAGATTTATTCTTATTGTTGGACCAAAGACATCGACTTCCATGGTATCTACTTTCTCTCTAGGGGTTATCAATAGACATTCATTCTCTATCGGTGTGGGTGGTGCTACGCCTCTCAACTCTTCTAAGGATTCTCTTGCATCTTCATTCTCATGCTCCCAATTCTACATTCTTTTCCTCTGGCATTCTTGTTCTCTAATTTTCTCTAGTCGTTTTTTTTCTCTAGTCCCTTCCTATTTTTTGTATATCAGTTGACTTTTTATATTTTTTATCACTATTTCGTCAATTATTTTCTTCTTGTTGTTTCCTGATAGCTGAATTCCTTCCTTCCATCCTTATCGTTTACATGCACTTCTCCAACTTTATTTCTTTCTTTTCATTTTTCTTCTTTATTTCTCATGATTCATTACACCCCCCCCCCCCCCATGCCAGCCCAACTTAGTGTCGATTTTTGGAGATGTATCCATCAACCATGATTATTTTCTTTAGAAATAATCCCACGCTTATTTTTTGTCTTTACACAAAACATCAAGGAATTTTCACCCCATGGTTTCATATTTCTTTCAATCGATATTTGCTAGTATCCCTAACAGTGTTCGGTACTCAAAAATATGTCCTGCACCTTTTTCAAGAAGAAAATTATGAAAAATTTTAGGGATTGTGAAAAATAAACCATCATGTAGGTCATCATAAAATATGGTCTTAATACATTCGATCGAAGTACGGTATTCTACTGCTTTCCCTTCACCATAGTATTTAATAATCGACTCAAGCCACTCATGTAAATTCGTTTGACCATCATTCAATAGTTTTAGTAACATTTGTGTGTTAGTTTTGTTCTTATGTTTTTTCATAGGCAACGCAGTTGAGGTACTTATTGATTTCAACTGGGCCGTGTTCTATGAATCATTCAGTGTGCTTCCATAAAGAAGTTGGCTTTGACTTCTAAAATTTATAGATGATTATATGTGCATAGTTCCTTAAATAATTATTGATATTTTCCTCCCACCATAATTGTAGCTCTTCTAACTTTAACATTTATGTTCTCATGTTTTGTGACTTGAGTTCTGAATACTGACAATGGAACCAATGTTGTAATCTAGAAAAAAAAAATCATTTTTACTAGTATAGAAACATCAATTAATCATATGATAAGCATAAACAAAGATGCAAAGAGACATAGTAATGGAGAAACAAAAAAATAGCACATAAATATATTTATTATATGTCAAAACCAAAACCAAAACTATTACGATGTATGCAAACAGACATATATGTAGATTGCCAAATAGTTATGCTAGTTTAACTATCCGGACAAACATGTTACTTTGTTTGTTAATAGTTAGCCTTTCATTACATTACGGACTTGTCGACTCAACTTGGGATAGTCAGTTGAGCTGACTAGCTTCTCCAGCACCAACCATATATTATGCTCCCATTTGAGCTAGTTAATTGGAGTAAACATGAATTCAAAGATATGGTATCTAAATGGGGACTTAAAAATCAAAAGATAAAATTTCTACAAGTCATGCCATATATCATTGGAAAGGTCTCATAATATTCTATTTGACTATGTAAATTTCTATTTCATTTAGATAGCCTTTGATATCAATAACAACCATTTTCAACGATCTCCCCCTATTTTTATTAATGTCAATACTTTGATATATGCTTTTTCTGATATTTTCTCCCCTTTTTTGCATTCTCTCCAGACTTCTTGTCAACTACTCCTCCTTTCTACATTCTCTCCACCTTTGAAATCAACATCAAATTTTTCTCACTCTCTCTACATTTTTCAACACTTGTTAGTAGATGTTCCTATTTTTTGTCATTTAGGACTTCTTGCCCTGATTTTGTGCTCCAATATGTATCTTTATATTTGGAATTTTCAACAAAATTTGAATATGGGTGTATTTCACCATATCTCATATTATCATATGTATATAAATCATGTCTAATACAATTATCCTCCTTCTAGTTTTTTTTTATATGTATCTTCAGAGTGTCTTCAAGAATGGATTGACATAACTCCAAAAAGGACAAGCTAGGTGTATCCATATAGGCTTGTTGAACAATATGTTGTTATATCATGGATTTTTGTGCTTTATATAAAAATTATTCATCATTTATGAAGCCCTCCATCTGGTCTATCAAGCCTCATTCTCATGGGCTTCATGTTCACCATGATCCATAACCACTAAAAGTCAACCCCTAAAGGTAAATGATTGGTGGAAAATACTATCATGTTTTCCCTATATTTTATCCTCATTTCCTTGTATCTCAATTGGTTCTTCAAAATCATAAATCAAAGGTTCTTCTTCATACAAATCCTCATACTCTTCCTCTTTATTCCGTTTAAGAAAAACTAAAATCAGGTACTCTATAAGGTTGTAAGAATGTAAAGCATTTGTAAAAGTAGTGAGTACTTGAAAATTGTTGGAATTAAGAGTAGTATTAGGGGATTTATAATCCATGAGCCAACTAAAAATAGTCAGAAACTAAGGTATAGGATGGAATACACTTTTTTTTTGTTTTCCTTTTAATGACACACATAGTTATTGCAAGCACCTTGTTTAGAAGATTTACTTTATTCATTCTTGGGTCCACTACAGAATACTTAACCATAAAAACCAGAAATTTTATATACATATCAATTAATGTAAAGGAAATTCCTTGTGTCATTTGTTGGGATGGCAGTGGAAGGGAAATCGGCATTGATACTTTAGAGGATAAAAAATGTTGGATAGACATCTCTGTCAACAATTGTAAGAAATAATCAGAAATTTCATTTCCCTAAAATCCTAGATTATTGTAATTCTGATATGTAAATAGAATATGCTTTATCATTCATTCTAGGAGGATTATAAATATGAGCCCAATATTCAAAAATAATTCCAACCTATTCAATAGAAACCAACAAAATCAATTGATCCACCATCTCAACTAGTTATTTTGTTGTCATCTTTATTTTCCCCCAATTCGATCAGGAATAGCCTTATTGTCTCTAGATTTTCTATATTTCTCCTCTTTCCCAACTTAAGATGCATTTTGACCAACTGCATTTAATGAAATATTTCTTACATATTCAATTAATTATTGCAAGGAATGAAGAAAGCCTGGACTTTGTTCCACCTTTTCCAGAGATTCAATAATATTTTAGGGCTCAAATGCACTAACCCAAAGGTCTTGAATAACATGGGCCTGAACAAGAAATATAGCAGATCTGGTTGCCACAATTTTGCGTCCTATATCCACACGTTTATCAAGATGCATGGTATATTTTGTAAGTTTAATTAGTTTATAATGAATAAGTGCAACAATTATATCCTTATTGAATTTTCATTCCTCATCTAAATAAACAACCCAACTTGTTAGTTCCTTCTAATACTATTTTCAAACATCACAAATGGTCACCAATACAGGATGAAACATGTTGACTACTTCATGGATTCACATATAATCTCTTAAATACCTTTTGTGCTATTGCTATAGTTTCCTCATCTCTATTAATACATTTCAAAACAATATTTAGAATTTATAGGAAAAGTCCATAAATTTCATGATCATTAGCACCCTTTTTTATTGTAGTCCCAAATTTTTTAGACACAACCTGATACTTTTCCATTGGTTCCACGGTGTTTATAGAAGGCTCCAATCCACCAGTCTCCTTTAACACTCATCCTCTTCTCAAGTTAGATGTTTCCAATCTTATTGTCATATTTAATAAATATTTTGGGCTCTCTCTTGCTCTTCAATTATACTTTTAACATAGAAACTTTCAACTCATTTGGTCTACTGATGATTTGGACCCTAATTCTTTCAGGGAAGAAGAATATAGCTCCTGTTTATTGCATTTATCCAATGCATAAACTATAAATTTCCATCCACAAATACTTATATCTTGACCATAAAAATCCATATTGGGCTCTTTTTGTATTCTTCTTGACACCTTGGTGTATCTTTCTTTATCCCTGGGAGAGATATATTTTTCCTTGATTTATTTGTGAGATTATTTCATGTTTATTTTGTAGTCACATGTTATATGGCAAAAATTGTGTAATTTGTAGCATTTTTTATTGCACTTGAATAAGTGAGTGAATGAATTATGGTTTATTTTATTGAAGCCATTGGAAACTTTAATTTGATTGCCTACAATTTTTATTCTAAAGGTCAAATAATGTACCCTAAAATAGGCTCTACAATTCCTTTCTTTATGTCCAAATATTGTGCATGAAAAATAATGACCAAGAAATATAGTCATATACCTAGATGAGAAGGGTTTTCTTGATGAAACAACTCTTATGAGTTATTCTTCTTTATAGAAGATTCAATTTTTTTTTTTATCCTTGTCTCTTATTTCACTTCTACTTGTATGGATTCTATGTGTAGTAGCTCATCCAACTCATCATGACTTCTTCCCTTTCTTCCATTGTGGTTGGGGATTTAAATATTATTAGCATGGCTTCAGGCTTTCCGTCAATCTTATTTTCTAGTGACCTAAGGCTTACATCTTCTTTGTATGAAATATTTCCCACAAAACAAAGAACTATTTTATCATATGGTGAACTTTGATAGCTGAGAACATCATCCAACATTTTATAACTTTTCAATTTCTTGTTAATCTTGTTTCCTTCATTCCTTAATGACACAATTTCTGCCTCAAGCTTTTCACAATTTTCTTATTTTTTCTTCAATTGATTTTTCACCACTTCTTCCATTTTCTTAGCTTCTTCTAGTTTAATTTTTAAGGAGATGGACTTTAAAAAAAAAATCTCCTGCTCTTTCATTTTTTATCAACTTCTTCTTCTAGTTTCTCATAATCATCAACCTTTTCCTTCAACTCACTTGAAAATTTTTCTTCTCTCTTTTTAGATTCATTTACTTTACATCTCAGGAGGAAAATTTTGTTTCATCAATGTTATGCCTCTTCTCTTCAAGGATTTGAAAAATCTCTTTATTCCTTATATTTTCTTTTCTATCCCTAAATATTTGTTCTTGAGAAACCAAAAATCATGCTTCAAAATCATGGTGCCAACTTCTTCTAGATATGACATAAACTTATGATTATCTTCATATTCTTTAACAGATTCTATATTCATGGCTATGGAGGATAATTCATTTGAGGGTGTGGAATAACACCTTCTTTACTTTTCCATATGTGCTTCTAAGGTCTACCTTCCAACTATTTGGCTAAGTCTAAAGGTATTGACTTTGATACCAATTGTTGGAAATATTGAGAGGGGAGTGAATCAACATTTAATTATTTTTAACTGTTTTTATATTTTAAGACATTTGATGGACATAAAATCATGAAACCCAGGTCTTTACATAAGGAAAAATTATACAAATTTTCTTTGTAAATATTTTTAAACATCATTTTACAAAGTAATATCCAACTTACAAATTTCATATGCACCAATATTTAGGATATCTCATTCCCCTAGAAGATAACCAACTCAAAAAATGTAGTACAAACCTATGTCTTCAATTTATTCCTTATATTTTTCATCAATAACTTATATTCCTTAAAAAATTCTTCAATGAGTTTTCATCTAACCATGTAACCCTTAGGTTTGCGCCTTCAAGCTTTTTCACACCAACTTAATCTATACACTTAAATTTTTTCTCTTCAACTAAGATTCTTGACTTGGCTCCCTAGACTGGATCTCCTACAAGTTATTTCTCTGAATTTAATCAAAAAAATTCTTCCCATATAGCACTTCAACTTCCTCAACTCATTTTATTCATAATTTAATTTCCACTACTTAGGCTTATTATATGTTCAAAGAGAAGGTTTTCCAACCTAGCAGCTCATACTCATAATCGTAGGTTTCTTTCTACTACATAGGATTTTTCAACACAGTTGGAACCAAATAGGCCTTTATAACCTTAAAAGGTATGTTTCCTTTAGCCTATAAACCTTTACAATAAACACTCACCTTAAGTGGTCCATAGGCCTATCACAAAAAATTTCCACAATAACCATGTTCTTACTACACCTTTGTCCACAATAGGGCTCAACCCTATCATCACCTTAATATCACAACTAATTAAGCTAAAAAATCCATTAAAACTGCCTTATCCAACAATAATTTACCTCCAAATATCCCTACAATAATTCTCCAACAAAGCTTCACCACCTTAAATATTAGACTAAAATTTGGTCTATAACATAACTACAACTTTGGTCAGAAAATAGGCTTGAGATTGGCCTTCAAAACACCAAAAACCAGCCTTCAAACCATACATGAACTCAACCTTGAATAAGAAATAACTTGGCCCTCAAACCAGACCTAAATTTTTCCTTCAAAACTCTAAGGCTCACCCTTAAAACTATGCCTTAACTAAACCTCCAAATTCCAAAATTCGACCCCTAGATCTGACTCGAAAATTTTCCTCAACGAGATTGAATTTAAGCCTTGAATAGGAATAAATATTAGCCTCTGGAATAGTGCAACTCACCTTCAAACCATGACTAAAAATCCTTCCCAAAGAATACCAAAAAAAATTCCTGAAAATACCCTCTTCAACTCACCTTCACTTCTGTAATACCCTCCTCCCACATTTACCCAAGCTAACTGGTCGACCCAGGTAAACATGTGACGAATAGTTACTGTGATATGATTCAAATTCTCAAGTATATTTAAGGAAGTGTAACCGACAATACAATACTAATCTAACCTTCCTTGGATGCTACAAAACCTTCAGGATCCAACCAACCCTTCCAGGTGCTCAACACCTAAGACAACTTATTTTTTTGCTAACATGGTGCCCCAGTCACAGTGATGAAAAGCACTCCATGTGACTGAAACCCTCTATTCGCATGCAAAACAAGTACTCCATGTGACTCCAACCTTTTTCAAACATTTCTTTACTTCCAGCGACCCCAGATTCTAAGCCACGTTTCAGGGCCAGGACTCAGGCCACTTCCCAGAACTTCATGAAAATTCCAGAAATGATAAATTAAATTATGACAAGACCTATAATGCAAAACTTAATTAAGGACCTGGTCTAACAAGTCCTAACCATGATAGGGATTCTTTCAAACACGCCATGAACTTGAAACTATAGGTCATATAAACACATCTAAGCATAGGAACTTCATACGTATATGAGAATCATCAATAGGGTCTGACGCCCACTCACAATAGCTACATTATCATCTATTAGGTCATACATTCACTATTCATTAATTTTATAATCAAAACATGATGATGTCCATAACTCAAGTCAGTCATAAAACCATGCTTCTAACCAGCATATAACCAACAAATTAACAATGATAGAACAACCATTATAATGACATAATAAAAATTATATTTACTCATAAAATACAAGAGGAAATAGATCTTATTAACATATTCAAATTTCAACCAAGTCAGGGACTTCCACGTACCACCTAACCATATATTGGGCTAACAAAATCTTTCTTTCAACCAATCACAAGCGTGCCATATTCCAAGCATGAATGTGTGAGTTTCAACCAAATAACCAGGGCTTCCTCAAGATTTTCCATGATCCATCAAAGGATTCATAGTCCCAAGCCCTCATATATACAACCAATATTTACCACAATCTCGCCAAGGAATCCCTAGGCCAAAAAAATAAACATACACTACCAAGCTTTACTGCAATCCCACCATATACTGGTCCAGGGATCACTAGGCCTATACTAGCATGGGTGCCTTCATATCTCTCGACCTAAACCATGAGGAATTTTTTTGTCTCCAATCTCTAGGCTTTACCGTATATCCCTCCATTCACCAGTCAAGGATTTATAGGCCCAACGAGACTCCACCCTCTAGGCTTTACCATATATACTGCCATTCACCAGTTGAGGATTCTTGGGCTTAACAAGGGCATGCACCTATAGGATTTATTGCATATCCCACCATTCATCAGTCAAGGATTCCTATGCCCAATGAGGTATACATAATTTAGATTTACTGCAATCCCATCTGTTAGGGTACTATAATAATAGGATTCATAATTTTGAATTGACTATGATTAGTCTTGTAATATGTACATACTTTTCTTTCTACAAAAAAAAATTCCCATTTTCAAAAAAATGTAAAGAGGGTAAATGTCCTAAATGAAAAATCAAAGGACTGAAAGAAAAAGATCAAAAATAATATAAAAAATGAACCCCAAAAAAAAGATATAAAATAGATCATGAAAGTGATGCAAATTCAAATGCCACTACCTTTTACTTTACTTTGAAAAATAACATTATATGCAGCTTGTCAAAAATGCCACAAATCCATGATAGTCAAATAGCTTAATCTTGATTATTCATGTTTTAAATTTCATGCTGATAGATAGAGATTAAATATCTAGCCAAACTGATTAATCTTGGTAGATTAGTACATAGGTAGAGAATAATAAATGAGCTCAACATTTTAATCTAAGCTATTGGAAGTAATAAGGTTAGAATAAGATAGTTTCCTTGTCAAAGAAAAATTTAACGGTTTGCAAGCTAAAATGCACCCAAATAAATGAAGAAAAAATGTTAGGGTAGATGATGGGTAGGCAGAAGCAGTTTTCACAAGGCGTGGATAGAAGAAATTGATCATTTCATATTTACTAACTCCCTTTTAAACTCATTTCCCCTGTAAAAATATCCTTCCCCTTCATTTTAATCTTGTTCCCCTTACTTAACTCATTTTCCTTACAAAATCCCTTTTCCTTAGTTAAAAGAACATATTACATTTGGAAAAGTAAAAAATCCCTTTATTAGCTTCCCTTTTCATTCAAAATACCCCAAAAACCCCTTTATCCTAAGTATTTGTTTAAAATGATGTATCAGGGTCCCCCCTATGAAAAATCCTTCCCCATATCATTTTTTACGTTAAACTTAGTGTATTTAAACCCACATCATATTCATTTAACCCCCCATTAATTTTAACTACTTGTTTAACATTAATATATTAGCTCTCGTATATACACATTTTCCCCGTATTTAATTAAATCCCGCATATATATATTATCCCCAACCCCCTATCTTAATATAGCATATACTTTATTAAAACCCCACTTTATAAAGTCTCAACCCACTTATAAACTTAGCTAAACCCAACCATTATATATTTCTAAACCCTTTGTATATACATAAAGCTTCAGCGCATAACTTAAAACCTGGGCCCCACACATATCAAATCCCTGATGAATTCCTCCCATTCGTCCATCCGTCCTATCGCAATTCCTCAAATATGATGACCAATAGCTCCTATCGCACACCCAAAAGCCTGATATTTAACAACTCTGAGACCTTGCAAAATAGGTGGTTTTTGCAGCCTCGTTCTCTACTACATGACGGTCCCTCATTGCATCACATCCTCTGAAATAACACTGGCTACCACCTTTTGCCGATGCAAAAACCATCAAGCCTATTTTTCCATCCGTTAGGAAAACTACCCTGCATTTGAAATTAACCCCGCGCATTAATGTTTAATCAATGCTGGTTAAAAACACATAAGACCGCCTTTTGCAACCGTTTTTCATCATTTTTTGTTATAGTTTGTGGAGAGGAAGATTTTTGACCTATTTCAAAGCAAAGATTACGTGTCGACCTTGTTTTAATCCAAATTTCAACAGAATTCAACCCTTTCGATGCTACAGCCGGTGCAAAAACTATTTTAAGCATTATAAATACTATTAAGACTCAGAAATCACTACTTTGCCCCCATAGAACCTTTCTGCAAAAAAAAAAAAAACCTTCATTTTCCAGGTATTCCTGAAATACCAAGACCTTTTCTTAAGCTAGAAGAAAGTAACAAGTAATTGAACCAATGTAGGAGCTTTGCAGACCAAAAGAAAACCCATGTTGCTTCCCAAACCTTTTTCTACAGACCCTAGTCATATTTTCACATAATTCCTGAGGTCCTAAGACTATTTTTGATCACAGAGAGTAATTATTTGATCAATAGAAGGATTGTAGACCAAATGAAAAGCCACTTTTTCCTCCCAAACCCTTTTTCATACTATAATAATCTTCTAGAGGTGCTCCTAAAGGCCTGAGACTATTTTCTAAGCCAAAAGAGTAAATTGATTGAATAAAATCAAACAAACATTGGCTTCCCAAGGCATTGTAACATTGAATACCCTGCAACCTTCAATTGTGGATGTATAACACACTCCCTTAGCAGATCGAGATTTTAAAATTAGTGACCCTGTCACTGATTTTAACCTCCTTGAGCTCCATTGTTGGAGTCGTGATAAGTCATTTGACCAAGATGATGATGTTTACGTTTGGGAGTCCAATTTTCCCAAGTACATTGTCCCACAGACCTTCCAGTGTCTAGAGGTTATTAGAATTTATCAAACCAGATATATTCCTTATCAAAGAGCCATTGTAACACCTGTAAAAGAAATATTATTCACCATTACAGCTGAACCAATAAATCAGATGTTGCAAATCCAGCCTAGGACTGATGAAACCCCACTATTCATTGAGATCCTCACTGAGTTATATCTTAAGTTGGACTTCCCTAAGAGGTTCCATATATTCCAAACATTCATTCCTTCATCTGTAGAAACTCCCAATACCAACCCTCCTTATCCAGTAGCTATATTTTCTAAAAGAACAAGGCATATCATCTCAATGTTATCTTATATTTTGGGTTATTTCAATAATGAGCATGTTTATGCTTTAGTCTTAGGTCTCCTGTCTATTTTCACCCCTGGTCAACCTCTTGCTACCATATTCAATTTTTCACAGTACCTTACTGATACAATCCATGAAAAACTTGTTAAAATGCCTGAAGAAGTGTCTTCAAGTATTCATCTGTTCTGTTTCACATGTTTTTATACTTCCAATCTAAAATATTCGAAATTAACCTTCGGAAACTGGATTTTGAAGGTAACCCTCAGTCATTTATATTTTGTACTTTCTTAATAATGAAAGACTCCACATAGTTCACATACACGGACTTCATTGACTCATTCATACATCATATTTTCAACATGTTGAACAACAGCACTCAGCCAAGAGTTAATGATGAGATTAAAAAGGTCCTGCATTTATCAGAACATATTAGAACGGGAGATTGGTACCTTTATCAAAACCACACAGATATTAGGGTATATGGATCTAATCTCTTTCCATATAATTTTCCCAAATAACTCCCAATGAGGTTATTTTCACTTGAATATATCAGGAAAATCCTTCACTCTGATGAAGTAAATTCCTTGTCAGCTAAAAATAAGACACAGTTTAAGATAAAGAATCAGATTGGTCCTTTTATTTTCAAGAATAAAGGTGCAGGTCAACAAGAAGAAAAATATTTGCAGGAATTTAAGTTCGGTCAAAGTTTTCAATGGTATTATGATCCTTTAAGAGTTATAAGCAGTGTCAAATGTAAATTAACTCCTTATGTGCATGAATCAAAGCCAGACATTGAGAAATACTCCAATCAATTTGAATGGTTGGGAGAACACTTTGAAAGAGGCAGAGAAGCAAAGTGATACTGGTTCCATTTTGGAGACTCCAACCCCACAAGATAGGAACTCTAAAAGAGTCAAAGAAGAAGGATCATACTCAGCTGAAACTACCACTGAAACTAAATCTAAATTGATGTACAGGAAGAATCCCAAATTAAATCCTGTAACTGAACAAGTGGAAACTGTTGAAATCATTGATACAAATACAGTGGTCAAAGACAATGCTCCTCTATCAGTTTCGGAAGAAACTTACTAGGCCTCAACATCTAACACTCATATTATTCAAAAGTGGCACAGTGTTGAAGTGTCTTCATTCAGTAAACCAGCAGAAAAATATTAGAATATCATGCAGAAGTATAAGGAGATCAATATCAAGAATGAGGCATTAAATATTGATACATATACCCAATACTAGAAGAAGTCACCTAGTGACCAAAGCAGATTGCTTTCTCCATTTGACTACAAGACTAGGAAGCTACAGATGACCTTCCTACAGCCAACAGTGAAGCATCCTAAGTCATCAGAAGATTATAAAAAGACATCATATGAATTTCAAGCAAAATATCTTCATCCTATAGACTAGATAGAATTTCACAAGCAAGCTGGTGAAATGCTTTATTCTACCATGACTAATAAAACCATAAGTGTACAAAAGTAGAAAAATACTCTTGAAAACATCATAGGTCAGCTAAAGCTAGAAAAAACATCCTCACATGCTAAAGATAACAAAATTAAATCACTAGAAGGTTTGGTTATTGAAGTAGGATATGATCCAAAAAATGTCAAAGCTGGAGAAGAACTCATAAAGAAAAAGAACGCAAACATTGATGCATTAAAGAAATAGCTAAAAAAAAAAAAGTTAAATCATATAGAGAGAGCCTTCTCTGAGCGTTAGGAAGGCTAGATCCTAAAGCTTAAAAGTAGGTTTGTGGTTACCTCTAATATTATTTAAACCGAAAATATTTACAACCCTAAGAATTATTGGAGTGATAACATACTGGCGACCATACTGGGGAAATCAGTCATCGGTGTTTAAAATAAACCTTAAATGAAATACGTTTACTCATCTTTTCACCTTGAGGTTGTTTTAAGGGTTGTAAGAAAAATTTCATAAAAAACTAAAATTTTGGCTTCTAGAAGAACCTACTATACCAGGTCTCATCCTGATCTAGAACCTGCTGTAATAGTATATAATCCTGATAGAATTTTAAATAAAAATAAAAAAGTGGAAAGTTTAGGAAGTAAAAGTCCACTAATCTAATCAGATTCTATTCCCAAAAAATTATCATGTTTAAAAGACATTGAATTTGATTTAGCTTTTGAGCAATCTTTGTTTAGAACAAAATCAGAAAGTTCCATCTATGATAGTGTAATAGATCCTAATTTCATTTCATTTATTGAAATTAAGAAGAAGATTGTTTCACTTGATTCAGATCAACAAGCTCTAGAAACTTATGATAAACTTGATACTTTGACTGCAACTTTGATTAAGGAAATTGATGAAGCATATTTCCAAAATTTTGCTGAATTAACTGCTTTATCTGCTTATACCCCTAAGTATTCTACCATTCATTCAGAATATGTAAATTCAAAATTATTTAATACCACCTCATCTATTATTTCCACGACACCTCATTCCACAGAATCTTTCATCCCTAAGCTTCCTCTTCAACCTAGATTTTTATTTCCATCCCCAAACAATTCAAGCTCACCTTCTAGCACTGTTGCTATATTTTCAATCACTTCAACCACATTTCCAAGTATATCTTCTATTATCCCAAGCTCATCTGCAAGTACCTCAACCTCATCACCAAGCACCACAAATTTACCTCCTATCCAAGCTAGAATCTTAGCCATGGCTAATAGATATGCCCCATTGGTCCTACCAGCTCAATTACATGATATGCCCCAAGATTACCAAAGAAAAATCCCTCAATTTGATGGAAATAGTCAATACATTGCACAACAACATGTTAACAAAATGACTGATTACTTTTAATTGCATGAAATTGATGAAGCTGATGTTCAAATGAGACTATTTTCCCAAACTTTAGCTAGAGAAGTAAAGAAATGGTTTAAAGCTTTACCTACCTATCATATTGTTGATTTAGAAGCTTTCCATAGATTGTTTATCAATAGATGGGAGAAAAAGAAGAATCCTTTACAATTTTTTCTTGAATATGAACACATAAAAAGAGCACCCAATAAGTCAGTCCAGAACTATTGTACTATATTCAACAATATCTATAATGCTATTCTAGCAAACATTAAACCCCCACCAGATCTAGCTTTACCCAATTTCCTAATGGTTTTGATATGGATATGTCATACCAATTGAGAAGAAGAAAACCAAAAACACTAGAACAAATGCAGAGCAATGCAGTTAGTGTAAAAGAAAATTTGTTAGCTAAGAGAGCCAGAATGAGAAATGAAAGAAGGGTAACAATAAAGTAGGAAACATCTATATCATATAGTAAAATAGATAGGTTAGAAAAGGCTATGGAAAAATTTATGGATAGATTAGAAAGTATGGAAAGGAAACCGCAATGGGATAATCAACAACAAGGTCCTCTAATAATAAATCCCAACTTTAGAAAGAATACCAACACTGGTAAATCTAGACAATCAACACCTGACCAACAAATAAGACCACCTTTCCAAGAGAACTATGCTAAAAGTTCTCACAAAAATGAAGATGAAGACAGTCAGATTAACTTAATGGGAATCAATGATGATAATACTATTTTTCTTACACAAGAAGAACAGGAATTATACAAGCTACAATGGTTACAGTTAGAATTTGGAGAGACTTTTGATTATAAGCAAGGTTATGAATTTACCATTAATGAAGTTCACAAGCAATATAACCTTAGGAGTAAGAAAAATGTAGAAGCTCCTACTAAGAAAGCTCAAACTCAGTCCAAGAAAGTAGTAGAAGCTCCTACAACCAAAGTACCACAAATTCTCCCTAGGGAAACCCAGCAAAATTCAAGTCCTAATCAGAAAATATCTAGTCCAAAAATTGCACCTAGTCCTAAAATTGTTGACATTACAGATACAATTTTTAAAACATCAACTGATCCTCAAAAATCTTTTGTTGCTAAAACAAAAATCCCTGTTAAAAATACACCTTCTACTAAACTTTAGATGATCCAACAATATATGCTGATGATCAAAAATTAGTTGATCCTAAAACAGCTGCTAAAAATTCAAAAGCTGCCAAAACTACCACTGCTACTCAAACTGTCCCACAAAAGAGAATTGAAAACAGTGAAATAGTGGAAACACAAATAGAAAAACCAACTGTAGAAAAAAAATGAGAAAAACACTCAAACTACAGTTACTAAAGAAGAAATCATTCAGTTAAGAAAAAAAAAAGCACCATTTAACATCCAAACTGAAATTACAAAACTAAAAATACCAATTCCTTTAACAAAATTGGTAAAACATGATTTATACAAATCACCGATCACTGAAACATTGAACATCAATGAAGGAGAAGACTCTGTAAATCTAAATGATGATAAACCATAACTAATTTTTGGCCCAAAGGTAAATGGAAAACATCAAGAAGGTGGTGTTCCTCCTTTCTACATTAGCTTGAGTATTCATTATCAAATTTTACACAATGCTATGTTAGAGTCAGGAGCATCCCACAATTTAATGCCAAAAGCCATTATGGGAACTTTGAATTTAGATGTCACTAGACCATATAAAGATATTTTCTCTTTTGACTCTAGAAAAGTGAAATGTCTTGGCTTAATAAAATATTTATGTGTCACTTTAGTCCAATACCCAGGAAAAAGTATAGTCATGGATATTATGTTGGAAATATTGTCATTAATGGCAATAAGGCAATAAGGAAATATGGAAATAAGGCAATGACGAAATGAGGCAAAGTAACAAACATGAAATAAAGAGAGAGAGCATAAGAAAAATAACTACAGAGGCAGAGAAAGCGAATATAATAGGAGGTAGAACCATTATCAGAAGCAGAGGCAGAGGCAGAGCAACAGAAGCAGCAGAGGCAGAGGCAGAGCGACAGAAGCAGCAGAGGCAGAGCAGTTATAAAATTCCAAGATGGGCGTTATTTATATATATATATATATATATATATATATATAAAGTCTGAGAATCATATCCTGTGTGTGTATGAACTATGTAACGGAGAATCATATCTTGTGTATGTATAAACTATGTAACGGAGTGATAATACAATGGAGATTCGGATGGAACCTTGTGTAAATAAGACGGAACCAGCGCACGTTTTATGTTGCCCGGAGTTAGTGTTAATGCGAATAAATTAGCGTTAAAACGGTGTATTTAACTATACGATGGAACCTTGCGTGGAATGAAGCGGAACTGTGACCCATATGAACAGTGATGGCGGTTTGGCGCTGGATGGTGGTATTCATCGCACCACTCTTATATGGAAGGTGGTATTCGAGGAGTTGCGAGCGATTCCATATAGGAATCGACACGTGGCTTATGGACCCATTACAAAACCGCTTGTTAAACTGCGCCATCGCACATTATTCTTCATACCAGAGACGCCGAGCGAAATTGTCACGAGCCTTTGATCTGGAAGAGGGCTATCTGACGGCAATCGTTCGTAGAACTTCATCGGAGTCTAACCAATATGTGCGGAGGATAACCCGAGTATGGCGCGCCATCGTGCGTTATCTTTCACGCATGTAGCCCGTGCGATATCCGTTGGATCGGGCAATGCAATAGCAGCCGTCAGATAAGAAGGTGAGATAAGCCAGGCGCGAACAACCTTGGTAATGTTTATTAGCTTTGGTTATAATGTTATATGGCAACAGTAAAGTAATACCTTGGGTTTAATAACCAGTGGAAGGCTAGTTAATACCTTGGGTTTAATAACCATACCAGAAGTCTGTAATTCCGGAGGCGGTATTATATGCATACATGACGTCATTTATTCCAAGGGGGGGTCTCCTTCCCCTACCTGCTCAAGTTTTATACCCCCACGGAACTTAAAAGGAATGGAGCTCCGTTTGATGCAAGTTGATCTGACTATGGTTTAAACCATATATTCTTCAAGGAGAAAGAGGAAGTATATGTGCCTGTCGAGGGTTATATGATATGATTGAGTTATATCAAGAGCATGCTGAAATTAATTAGGGATGTGCCTTATATGCAAAGGCCCAAACTATATATATATATATATATATATATATATATACGGTGCGCAATATATATAAAGGAACGGTGCAATGCATCGTGGGCCCGGAGCCAAAGGACGATATATATTTATATATTGTACTAAAGGAATAAGGTTGGGTTTTTATTATGGTTTGACCACAGTTTTTGAAGATGCCGAGAGTTGATTAAACCAAGGGTTCTGCAGTAGAAACTATTCAAAAGGTGTTTTAAATTTGAAGACTTTGGAATATGTGGTTCCGACGAGTAATGCCAATCGTAAACCTTTGGCAAAGTATACATATGGGTAGCGCAGTTATATTAAAAGGACAGTCATATATATGCAGCGGTTACATTGCTGCAATATAAATAGAGAGTGCAGAACAGGTTCTTAATAGCAACAGAAAATGACAAACCCAGCAAAGCCAAAGGCCAAAAATGGGTTGAGTGAAATCGTCTTTGTGTAACTGAAAATGTAAATGTTGTAATTGATTTTTATTGTTTGTGATGCATTGGCAAATCTCCAGAAGAGAGAAAATATCCCACTGTAATATTAAAATAAGCACCTACAGTTACATTTTTCTGAGTGAGCTGAAAAGAGATGAGAAGGCAGAATGAAAAGAGACATGGCTATCCATTTCGAATTCCCAGTAGAATACAAATAGTCATGAAGCTATTTTTTGTATAAAACAGGGTAATATCCAAGGGGAGAATGTTACGAAAACAGAGTGAGAGAAGAAGAGAGTGTGCAGCAGAATTGAAGAGAGTTGAAGAAAATGAGAAAGTTGCAAGAAGGGAGAGAGAGAAAATATAGAGAATGCAGAATATAGAAGAATAAGGCAGAGAAGATTAAGAGAAGAAGAGCAGAAAAGAGAAGCTACAGAATAGAGCTGATATCTGAATTAAATCAGCAAACATTCAGTTTGATAAATTGAGGAAATGGACTCCTATCCCAGTTTTATGGCAGTAGATATTTAGTTAGCTAGAGGCTGGGGTTGAAAGCCTCCCGTGGGGTTGGTTGTCTTTTGGACAGTGAAGAGAGTTGTGGAGCAATTATAAACAACATCTGGAATTGAAGTTGAGCCTCCCGAAGGTTGTGCCTGCAAACAGTGGGACAGTGGTGAGAGGGAGTTGGAGCTTGCCTTTGCATCACAACAATAATAAGATGTGGTTTTCTCCCTTCATGGGTTTCCACTTATATCTGGTGTCTATGTGCATGATGTCTATGTGTTGATGTGGTTTATCTAATATTCTTAATACTTGTTGCTCACATATTAAGACTTCTGTTACATAACAAATTTGTTTGATACTTGCTGCTCACTAATAAAGATTGCTCACATGTTAAGTTGCTCATGAAGTAAAGGTGTAAATAAGTTTTAAGAGAAAAGTTTTTAAAAGTCTATGTATGTGTTAAAGTGATTCACCCCCCCCCCCCCCTCTCAGTTTAAGTAAGGGTTCAACAATTGGTATCAGAGCAAGTTCCTTTGGTGTAAGCTTAATAGCTTGAAGGAGATCTGGTTAAGTCATGGACTATCAAAATGTACCTGTGTTAAATACAACAAACTTTCCTGAATGGAGAGATAAAATTAAAATAGGATTATTGGCTTATGAACCTGAGGTATGGAAGCTGGTATGTGATGGTTACTGCACAGACTCCCCCACAGTGAAAGAACAACAGAGGAATGCCAAGGAAAAATGTGTGATATATAACAATCTTCACAACAAGGACCTTGAGTTAGTAATGGATGTAACTTCAGCAAAAGAAATTTGGGACAGACTGCATTTCATACATGGAGTAGACATTGAGGATTGCATTGTCAATAAGGAGAACAAAATTAAGAAAAAGATAAATTCATGTCAAAAATAAGATGTTCAATCAAATGAGGTACCTGCTATTGTAAATGGTAGTAAGAGCCATGAAGAAATTGTAGCTGAAGAAAAAGCCAAACTTGACATAGCTATGACTGAAATAGAAAAATTGAAGAATGAAAACAAAGACCTTAAGAGATTGGTACAAATATGTGATGAGAAAGAATATGAAGACAGAAAAGAAATTATTTGCCTGAAGACACAGACTAAAGAGGCAAAGAAAGTAGAAGACACTCTGCTGCAACAAATGAGAGAGAAAAGTCAGGAATGTGAAATATTGGAAGAAGAAGTAGTGAGCCTAAGAAAGAACTTAGAAAAAGCCTAAAGAGAACTATTAATGAATACACCTCTCATAAAGGCTAGGATAGGATATGAAGGAGAAACTAGTAAGCCCAAGGTAGAAGATAACAAGAAAATCATCTTTGTGAAGGCTGTAAAAGATAATGAAGCAACTCAGCAGATTCCTACAAAAATAGAATCTAGCAAGAACATGAGTTGCGGAGAAACAAATAGAATCAAGCAGCAAAATGAAAGAACAGAGAATGAGAAGATGAAACAATCAATTGTTGAAGGCTCACATGCTCCTAAAGATGAATTGAATAAATTTGGAAGATGTCAAAGAAGATTTTTTCCACCTATGAGAAGTATCACTTGTTTCTTTTGTCACAAACCAGGACATAATGCAGCATATTGCAAGACAAAGCCAATCCAGTTCAATCAACAAAGGATGCAGCAAAAGAGAAGAATCCCTCAAGAAAGCAAATGGAAAGAACAATCTTTCACCAGGTACACAAATCATTTCCATGGCTATTGTTATGCATGCAATAATTTTGGACATAAAATTGTTGATTGTAAAATGTCCAAGAAGAGAAACAAAATATTATACATCAGCTCAAATGCACATTGGTCAAATAAGATGTTATGTATGCCTCAAACTTGGTCACAAAGCAAAATATTGTAATCTTCCATATACATTAAAGAAATCTAGACAAATGATGGGATCAAAGCAAATCAAACAAAACTATGAATTTAAAAGAAGCGTAGACATTATGAAGAACCCCAATAAAGTATGGAAGGAAAAGAGAAAGGGGGAGCCTATTACCTCAATAACATAATGAATCCTCCATAGTCTCAGGGGGAGCTGCTCTAGGAAACAAAGCACAAATCCATCTAGTGACAAATATGAAGCAACATCCCAGGGGGAGAGAAGTTCATATATAGACCCCATGAAAGTAGTCTAAGAAGAGCTCCATGTAATGAGAACAACGATGAGATCAGGAAGAAAAAGGAAATTCCTCTAAAATAAAAATATAGAGAAAGAAGATTATCTGATGTTTTAATTAGCTGACAGATTGATGAAAGAAGAGAAGGCAACAAAAAGCCATGGTAATATGAAGAAGACATCAACACCTTAAATGATGATCACATTGTGCATCATATTGCTAGAATTGACATGAATCACATTAAGAAGAATGAGTAAGAAAAGTGTCTATCATCATTAATATCCTTACTTCCTTCATCTATGAAAATGTCCCTTGGAGGAGTACAGTTAAGAGAGTGATCTGCCCTTGAAAATTCCAAGAAAAGAAATTGAAAATGTCTTCACAAAGATCATCATGTCAGAACAGTTGAATTGGTATACAAAGCAATGTATAAAGCAACAATGATTCTAGAACTTTCATAGAAACTAAAATGTAGTGACATTCATTCAAATCAGGATGACAGAATAAGTAACAGGTTACTGATGCCAAGGTCTAATTCAATATATTGATGGTGGTTGATGTGAACAGTGAAAAGATCAATAGTAGAAACTATGGGTACATGTGCTAGCTAAAGTGAAATCTCTGCATGGTTTATCAAAGTAATATCAATTGATGTTTAGGTACAAGAAGCATGCTTATCAACAAATTACCAAGCATTCTCAGTGAAGCAGCAGTATGATACAGGTCCACAGGATCAAAGGACTATGGCAAGAATGCATCAAGGTAAAATTCCCAGGGTTATCTGCATTCAGCATGAAAAGGTCAATAGCAGAGCTAAAGGATCAGCATTAGGTTTACACTTGAAGGATTATATTATGCATTGCAGCAGTATCTGTTTCTATATATATAATTGCATGCCTTCCTGAATTCAGTACATATATCTTCAAGGCCTCTTTCTAAAAATTGTTCATAAACTAGGTAAATTTTGTTAGCCAAGATATAAATTAAACAACTTGAAGATGTTTTTGTTGGAAATAATCATGAAAGAATAGTTAAAATATCTGAATAATGAAGGACTAGTTGTGATTACCACGGAAGCTCAAAAAAATTTTATTAGTCCATCCAAGCATACTTCAGCAGAAAGGAATTGCTAGTATTTCACCATTTAGAGAAAGAGTGATCATTGACATACATACTTCTTATGTCATAAATAAAACTGCACAGTTGATAAGTGAAACTGACCAATACATTGAAGGGTTTGTTTTGAAAGCACATTGTACAAGAAGGAAAGTCAATTGGCCTCTAATATTGAAAGATATTGCCTATTCTTACAATAAGCTGTAAGCTCTGGTTTGATTCATTATTCACTTCAACAACAAGAACCTCTCAGTCTTTAAAAATAATATCCTTGTCAGCATTCTAGCTCATTTCATCACCAATAGGCAGGAAAGGTGTACCATAGTAATAAAAGATATATTGGCATCATTATCATAATTGAACAGGTGTGGTACTGCAAATGAGTATTGCAGGAAAAGACATATTCAATCTACAATATTCTTCAACAGAAATATATTAGCTCACTACATCAGACAGAGACATAATTTTATTTGAAGCCTTCTCAGTATGTTAGTTTTTCATCCAATCATACATCTTTGATTAGATAAAGCTGGTACAATGTGTTCTATGAAGGATCATTATCCTCACTTTCAGCCTTATACTAGTGAAAGGAGACTGTGCTTTGGAGTGTACCAATTTACAGTGTATATTCAAGTCCAATAATCCTCAAAGTGTTCTCTCAACAAGTCTTGTACATCAGTCTGGAGCAGCATGATACAAAGTCAGCAGAAGAGGGCCTAAGCATAACTCAGAGAGAGGAAATGCAGAAATAAAACTAGAAAATGAGCAACCCTTTGCCATTGATGTCAAAGGGGGAGGAAAAACAAAAAGGGGCTTCAAAAAGGAAAGAAGAAGAAGCATAGGATTATTAGTGGGGGTATTGCCATCAATTCCAAAGGGGGAGACTGTTGGAAATATTGTCATTAATGGCAATAAGGCAATAAGGCAATATGGCAATAAGGCAATGAGGCAATGAGGCAAAGTAACAAACATGAAATAAAGAGAGAGAGCATAAGACAAATAGCTACAGAGGTAGAGAAAGCGAATATAATAAGAGGAAGAACCGTTATCAGAAGCAGAGGCAGAGGCAGAGCGACAGAAGCAGCAGAGGCAGAGGCAGAGCGACAGAAGCAGTAGAGGCAGAGCAGTTATAAAATTCCAAGCCGGGCGTTATTTATATATATATATAAATAAAGTCTGAGAATCATATCCTGTGTGTGTATGAACTACGTAACAGAGAATCATATCCTGTGTATGTATGAACTATGTAACGGAGCGATAATACAATGGAGATTCGGACGGAACCTTGTGTAAATAAGAAGGAACCAGCACATGTTTGATGTTGCCCAGAGTTAGTGTTAATGCGAACAAATTAGCGTTAAAACGGTGTATTTAACTATATGATGGAACCTTGCGTGGAATGAAGCGGAACCGTGACCCATATGAACAGTGACGGTAGTTTGGCACTGGATGGTGGTATTCATCACACCACTCTTATACGGAAGGCGGTATTCGAGGAGTTGCGAGCGATTCCATACAGGAATCGACACGTGGCTTATGGACCCATTACAAAACCACTTGTTAAACTGCGCCATCGCACGTTATTCTTCATACCAGAGATGCCGAGCGAAATTTTCACGAGCCGTTGATCTGGAAGAGGGCTATCCGACGACGATTGTTCGCAGAACTTGCTCGGAGTCTAACCAAGATGTGTGGAGGATAACCCGAGTACAGCGCACCATCGCGCGTTATCTTTCACGCATGTAGCCTGTGCGATATCCGTTGGATCGGGCAATGCAATAGCAGCCGTCGGATAAGAAGGCGAGATAAGCCAGGCGCGAACAACCTTGGTAATGTTTATTAACTTTGGTTATAATGTTATATGGCAAAGGTAAAGTAATACCTTGGGTTTAATAACCAGCGGAAGGCTAGTTAATACCTTGGGTTTAATAACCATACCAGAAGTCTGTAATTTCGGAGGCGGTATTATATGCATACATGACGTCATTTATTCCGGGGGGTCTCCTTCCCCTACCTGCTCAAGTTTGCTACCCCTGCGAAACTTAAAAGGAATGGAGCTCCATTTGATGCGAGTTGATCTGACTATGGTTTAAACCATATATTCTTCAAGGAGAAAGAGGAGGTATATGTGCCTGCCGAGGGTTATATGATATGATTGAGTTATATCAAGAGCATGCTGAAATTAATTAGGGATGTGCCTTATATGCAAAGGGCCAAACTATATATATATATATATATACGGTGCGCAATATATATAAAGGCACGGTGCAATTCATCGTGGGCCCGGAGCCAAAGGATGATATATATTTATATATTGTACTAAAGGCATAAGGTTGGGTTTTTATTATGGTTTGACCACAATTTTTGAAGATGCCGAGAGTTGATTAAACCAAGGGTTCTGCAGTAGAAACTATTCAAAAGGTGTTTTAAATTTGAAGACTTTGGAATATGTGGGTCCGACGACTAATGCCAATCGTAAACCTTTGGCAAAGTATACATATGGGTAGTGCAGTTATATTAAAAGGACAGTCATATATATGCAGCGGTAACATTTCTGCAATATAAATAGAGAGTGCATAACAGGTTCTTAATAGCAACAGAAAATGACAAACCCAGCAAAGCCAAAGGCCAAAAATGGGTTGAGTGAAATCGTCTTTGTGTAACTGAAAATGTAAATGTTGTAATTTATTTTTATTGTTTGTGATGCATTGGCAAGTCTCTGGAAGAGAGCAAATATCCCACTGTAATATTAAAATAAGCACCTACAGTTACATTTTTCTGAGTGAGCTTAAAAGAGATGAGAAGGCAGAAGGCAAAGAGACATGGCTATCCATTTCGAATTCCCAGTAGAATACAAAAAGTCATGAAGCTATTTTTTGTATAAAACAGGGTAATATCCAAACGGTAAATGTTACGAAAACAAAGTGAGAGAAGAAGAGAGTGTGCAGCAGAATTGAAGAGAGTTGAAGAAAATGAGAAAGCTGCAAGAAGGGAGAGAGAGAAAATATAGATAAAGCAGAATATAGAAGAATAAGGCAGAGAAGATTAAGAGAAGAAGAGCAGAAAAGAGAAGCTACAGAATAGAGCTGGTATCTGAAGTAAATCAGCAAACATTCAGTTTGATAAATTGAGGAAGTTGGAGCTTCCCTATCAAGTTGCAGCTTCATAGCTGTCAGTTGTAGCTAACTGAGGTTGAAGCCTCCTGTAGGTTGGTGCCTGCAGAAAATTGAAGGGAGTTAGTGCTTCCTTGCAAGTTGTAGCTTGCAGAATTGAGGTTGGAGCCTCCTGTAGGTTGGTGCATGCAGAAAAACAGTGGTGAGAGGGAGTTGGAGCTTGCCTTTGCATCACAACAATAATAAGATGTGGTTTTCTCCCTTCATGGGTTTCCACTTATATCTGGTGTCTCTGTGCATGATGTCTATGTGTTGATGTGGTTTATCTAATCTGCTTAATACTTGTTGCTCACATATTAAGACTGCTGTTACATAACAAATTTGTTTGATACTTGCTGCTCACTAATAAAGATTTCTCACATATTAAGTTGATCATGAAGTAAAGGTGTAAATAAGTTTTAAGAGAAAAAAATTTAAAACTCCATGTATGTGTTAAACTGATTCACACCCCCCCCCCCCCCTCTCAGTTTAACTAAGGGTTCAACATATTGTAGTTGCTGATATCCCTCCAAAGTATGGAATGATATTATCCTGCTCATGGGGAGAAAACAATTTCAATGTTTGGTCAACCCAAAAAGCTTTACAGAGAAACTCTAAGGAATTACATGGTCAGTAGTATAGAACAACCACAAAACTATCCCATTTACTCTGTACACTCTGATATGGATTCTTTCATTTTATGTAATTCAGATTCGGGCATAGATAAAAACACATCTTTAAAACAAAAAAAAGGAAGTTGACAGTGACAATATATTTCATGAATCAATGTGGCACTTAGACTTTGATGGCTTAGTGAAAAAACTAGGAGCAGGAGCAGGAGTTTTATTTCATAACATGGAAAACAATCATTCAGAAGGTCATGCCTTTATATTAAACTTTAAATGTACAAACAACATGGCAGAGTATGAAGCTTTAATCTTAGGAATGCAGATTGTTAGAAATTTAGGAGGAAAAATAGTTTCTATCAAGGGAGACTCTGGATTAATTGTAAAACAAATTAGAGGAGAATATTCTTTGTATGATCCTAGATTAATCCAATACAAAGAAATAGTTTTAGATCTGATTAAAGAGTTGCTTGAAATTGACATTGTTGTAATTCCTAGAAAACAGAACATGCATGCACACATTCTGGCTACTTTTGATAGCACCGGAAATCTGCCTTTTCAACCAAATCACCAATATATAGTAGAGGTAAGACACAAGCCTACTATACCAGACAACTTGAAATATTTGTATATTTTTACACAAGATACTCAAATCTACCACTTTATGAATGTTGAGGGAGAATTCCAGAAGTGTAACATAGATACAGATTTTACAGTAGATGAAACTATAGATAGTGAGATAGATGTAAATAATTTATATTTAACTGAACCTACTAAGTTCACTCAAGTAGAAATAGATAAATTAGAAAAATTAGAAATACAATAAATAACAAATGATGATTCTAACATTTTAAACCTTAAGAATAATTTTTTTCCTAAGGGATTAGCCCCATTATAAGATCTTTTTTATTCAAATGATGTTGCAAGAAAACCAAAAATTGAACCATTAAGATCAGATATAGAAGAATGTAATATAGGAACAGAACAGAAACCTAGGCTTATCAAACTTTCCAAAGCATTACCTCAAGATGAAAAACTGAAATACATAGCTTTGTTTAAGGAATTTCAATATGTGTTTGCATGGATTTATGAAGACCTTAAATCTTATGGCACCAACATCATTCAACACAAAATACCTACCAAAGAAGATCAGAAACCATTTAAACAGAAGCTTATGAGGATTAATCCAATTCTTATGCCTTTAATTGAAAAAGAGGTAAAGAGGATGTATGAAGCACAGATCATTGCACCTATCAGATATTTTGATTGGGTTTCAAACTTAGTTCCCACTAGAAAGAAAACAGGGGAAATTAGACTTTGTGTTGATTTCCGGAACTTAAACAAGGTGTCCCTAAAATATAATTATCCCCTCCCCAAAATGAATCATATTTTATAGAGGGTGTTAGGATCATCTCGGATTTCATTGCTTGATGGATTCTCTGGGTATAAACAAATCTTAGTTCAGCCATAGGACCAACCAAATACAACATATACTACTCCATGGGGTACTTTCATGTATTTGAAAATGACTTTTGGATTAATGAATGCAGGAGCTACATTCCATAGAGCTATGGACATAGCTTTTTCCAAATAAACTTATGATTTTCTTGCCATTTATCTAGATGACATAACTGTATTTTCAAAAATTGACAATGAACATCTAGATCATCTGAGACAAGTGTTTAATAAATGCAGAAAATTTGGTATTTCTTTAAATCCCAAAAATACTCTCTTTGGACTTGAATAAGGTAAACTGTTAGGACACATAATCTCAAAAGAAGGAATTAGGATAGACCCAGCTAGAATAGAGGTCTTTTTGAACATAAGTCATCCTAGAAATATCAAGGAATTACAAGCTTTCTTAGGTAAAATCAATTTCCTCAAAAGATTCATTTCAAATTTATAAGAAATAATTAGAGAACTGAATAACATGTTAAAGAAATACTTAGCACTTAAATGGATAGTAGACGCAAAATAATCCTTTGAATCAATCAAACAAACCCTTACAAGAACACCAGTCCTAATAAGTCCTGATTTCAAAAAACATTTTATTATTTTTTCTTTTTCTTCAGAACATATCATTGCTACATTCTTACTACAAAAGAATGATCAGGGTTATGAACATCCCATTTCTTTTTTTAGCAAATCCATAAGATATTCCACACTAAAGTACAACATAATTAAAACACAATAACTCGCTTTAGTAAAGGCTATTAAATACTTTAGAGTGTATATCTTATATTCACACATTATTGCATATGTCCCAAATTCAGTAGTAAAGGACATTCTGACTTAGAATGGGCCTCATGGTAAAAAAGGCAAGTGGATTGCCACAATTTTTGAAAATGACATTGAAATTAAGCCCACCAAACTCATTAAAGGCCAAGGTTTAGCCAAACTCATGGCTGAATCGAACTGTCCGGACTTAGATAAAAAAATTATTGCTCAATTAGATGATTAGGAAGAGATGGAGACTCCACAGATCAGTGAACCTTTTCTAGATTCACCTTGGTAGGCAGATATCACATTTTGTTTACTAAACTTACAAGCTCCTCCTAGATTGTAAAGAACTAAAGCTAGATTTTTAAAGTTAAAGGAAATGAAATTTTGTATCATAGATAATGCTCTATTTTGGAAATATCATGGTGGAATTTTATTGAACTGTTTACTAAAAGATGAAGCTGGTAAAGTTATGGAAGATTTTTATGTAGGTGACTGTGGAGGACAGCTTTACTGGAAATCAACTGCTGATAAAATCTTGAGGGCTGGTTTTTACTAGACCACTCTTTTTGTAGATGTAAGAAATTATGTGACCTCCTATCACAAATTCCAGATCTTTGAAGGGAAGAAAGAACTATTACATTTACCTGTCAAACCCATCTCAACAGAAATTCCATTTCAGCAATGGGGTTTAGACTTCATTGGTGAAATTCACCCACCCTTCTCAGCCCAGCACAAATGGACTTTGACAGCCACAGACTATTTCACCAAATGGATAGAATCCATTCCTTCTAGACAAGCCACTGATTCTGTCATAATCTCATTTCTTGAAAACAATATACTGTCTAGATTTGGATGCCCTCAAAATCTCATTACTGATAATGCAACTACTTTCAAGTCTAAGAAAATGATTGAATTCTTTAACAAATACCACATTGGCCTTGGCCATTCCACTATCTATTACCATTAAGGTAATGTTTTTGCTACATCCTCCAATAAAATTATGGTTAATATCATCAAGAAACTATTAGAAGAAAACAAAAATACCTGGAACAAAAGGTTAGTTAATTCCTTATGGGCAGATAGACTCACCACAAAGAATTCCATTAGTACATCTCCCTATCAGCTAGTATATGGGATGGATGTTGTTTTCCCATCCTCTTTGGGAGTGCCAATGATGAAGATCATCCAAGAATTGCAGGTTGAACCCAATGATATCCAGAGAAGGATAAATAAAACTATACACTTGCAATAAACCAGGGAAGAATTCTATGTCAAATCACAAGTTATCCAAGAAAAAATTGAAAAGACATTTGAAAAGAAAACAAAGGAAGATGATTTCTACATAGGTGATAAAGTTCTTAAATGGGATTCAAGAAGAGAAGATAAAGGTAAAAATGGTAAATTTGATTTCCTATGGAAAGGTCAATATATCGTTTATGGTTACAGAGGTAACAATACATTCTTTTTGAAGGAGTTAGATGGATCAGATCTGCCAGGTGGACCAGTTAATGGTACAATGTTGAACCATTATTATTCCCCAAATTAACAGTAGTTCACTTTTTTTACTTTTCTCATTTTACATAACATTGCAAAGCATAGATTGGATTAGATATTTTTCTTCCAAAGTTGAAGCTCGAAGAGAAGGCCCTAAGCTTTGAAAGACAAAATATCATAAGTATGAATAAAGCATAGCTTAGGAAACAGTTTCATGGCAAGTACATTCAAAATTCAAAGGATACTGATCTTAAAGTTCCTGAAATTTCACCAAGAAATTCCATCCCCATGTGGAGCCACTGTTAGGGTCCTATAATAATAGGATTCATAACTTTTAATTGACTATGATTAGTCTTGTAATATGTACATACTTTTCTTTCTGCAAAATTGTTTTCCCATATTAAAAAAAATTAAAGAGGGCAAAAGTCCTAAAGGAAAAATCAAAGGACTGAAAGAAAAAGATCAAAAAGAATATAAAAAATGAACCCCAACAAAAAAGAGATAAAATATATCATGGAAGTGATGCAAATTCAAATGCCACTATTTTTTACTTTACTTTCCAAAATACGATTGTGTGCAGCTTGTCAAAAATGCCACAAATCCATGATAGTCAAATAGCTTAATAGTGATTATTCATATTTTAAATTTCATGTTGATAGATAGAGAATAAATATCTATCCAAACTATTTAATCTTGGTAGATCAATAGTTAGGTAGAGAATAATAAATGAGCTCAACAGTTTAATCTGACCCATTGGAAGTAATAAGGTTAGAATTATATGGTTTGCTTAACAAAGAAAAAATTAAGGGTTTGCAAGCTCAAATGCACCCGAATAAATGAAGAAAAAATATTAGGGTAGATGATGGGTAGGCAAAAGCATATTTCACAAGGCATGGATAGAAGAAATTGATCATTTCATATTTACTAACTCCCTTCTAAACTCATTTCCCTGTAAAAATATTTCTTCCCCTTCATTTTAATCCTTTTCCCCTTACTTCACTCATTTTCCTTATAAAACCCCTTTTCCTTAGTTAAAAAAACATATTACATTTGGAAAAGTAAAAAAATCCTTTATTAACTTCTCTTTTCATTCAAAATACCCCAAAAACCCCTTTATCCTAAGTATTTGTTTAAAATGATGTATCACGGTCCCGCTATGAAAAATCCTCCTGATATCAGTTTTTACATTAAACTTAGTGTATTTAATCTTGCATCATATTCATTTAACCCCCCATTCATTTTAACTCCTTTTTTAACATTAATATATTAGCTCCCGTATATACACATTTACCTCGTATTTAATTAAATCTTGCATATATATATTATACCCAACCCCTTATCTTAATATAGAATATAGTGTATTAAAACCCCACTTTATAAAGTCTTGGCCCACTTATAAACTATGCTAAACCTAGCCATTACATATTTCTAAACCCTTAGTATATACATAAAACTTCATCACATAACTTAAAACCTAGGCCCCATGCCTATCAAATCCCCGATGAATTCCTCCCATTCACCCATCCATCAGATCACAATTCTTAGATCCGACAACCAATAGCTCCTAACGCACGCCTGAGAGCCCAATCTTTAACAACTCTGAGATCTTGCGAAATAGGTCTTTTTCGAAGCCCCACTCCCTGCTACATGGCGGTCCCTCAGTGCATCGCATCCTCCAAAATAATACTGCCTACCACCTTTTTTCGATGCGAAAACCATCAAGCCTATTTTTCCGCTCGTTAAGAAAACTACCCTCCATTTAAAATCAACCCCGAGCATTAATGTTTAATCAATGCTGGTTAAAAACACATAAGACCGCCCTTTGCAGCCTTTTTTCACCATTTTCTATTATAGTTTGCGGAGAAGAAGATTTCTGACCTATTTCAAAGAAAATATTATGCTGCCGACTTTGTTTTAATCCAAATTTCAACAAAATTCAACCCTCTTGATGCTACATCCGGTGCAGAAACTACTTGAAGAATTATAAATACTGTAAAGACTCAGAAAGCACTACGTTGCCCCCAAAGAACCTTTCTGCAAACAAAAAAGCCTTCATTTTCCAGGTATTCCTGAAATACCAGGACCTTTTCTTAAGCTAAAAGAATGTAACAAGTAATTGAACTAGTGTAGGAGCTTTGCAGACCAAAAGAAAACCCCTGTTGCTTCCCAAAACTTTTTCTGCAGACCCTAGTGATATTTTCACAGAATTCCTGAGGTCCTAAGACTATATTTGATCACAGATCATAATTATTTGATCAATTGAAGCATTGTAGACCAGAGGAAAATCCACTCTTTCCTCCCAAACCCTTTTGCAGACAGTAATAATCTTTAATAGGTGCTCCTAAAGGCCTAGAGACTATTTTCTAAGCTAAAATAGTAAACTAATTGAATAAAATCAAACAAACAATGGCTTCCCAAGGCATTGTAACAATAAATCCCCTACAACCTCCAATTGTGGATGTATAACACACTCCCTTAGAAGATATATATTTTAAAATTACTAACCCAGTCACTGAGTTTAATCTCCTTGAGCTCCATTGTTGGAGCCATGATAAGTCAATTGACCAAGCTGATTTTTGGAAATACAGAGAGGGGGAGGGTGAATCAGTATTCCTTTCAATTAGAGCATTAGTTAATCTTTAATTATTATCAGTGTTTGTACAATGATATCGGAAAACAAGAGGAACACACATGCACAGATTTTTTAAGGTGGAAACCCACTCCGGGACAAAAACCACCTAGTGCTTTTCTAATAATTCTTTAATATTCAACTCCAACTGAAAATAAAACTCCAACTTCCTAGAATCTAGAAAATAATTCTTCTCTAGCTCCCACTAGATGGGTGCTCCAATGCTGGATATTCTTCAGTAGTCAAATGAATGGATGCCCCGACACCCAATGAGCTACAACTCACCCTAGCACCACCCTACCACCCTATAGAAGAATAAAAGGAGAATGGACTCCCGTACTAGGGAAAATGATCCACTTTACAATGATATAGAATGATGCAGAAGAAGAAGATATACTAGACCATAACCCCAACTTTGACATAACCACGTAATGATCATCCTAGACCTCCCAACACTTCCTCTTCAACCCTTGGCAGATAGACACTAGTACAAGTTGTACAATAATGTATTTACAATGACTAAGTACAATGATACCTTTACAATGATTGTATGCAGTGCTGCCCATTTGAATACTTCATATGATGAACATCTTGTTGTTGTTATGCACCCTGGATGCTACTCTTGTCATGCTACCCTCTGCTGCATCTTGCTTTTCTTTGCTGTCGTAGAAAGTCTAGTCCTTTGCAACCCTTGACAACACATGATCTAGCTTTTTCTTGCCTTTTTGGAGCTCGATATTGAATCTAGTGTATCTCTGTTATTGAAGATCATCAATATCTGATTTTTGGTCTTATAGTATTTCTCTGAGTCATCTTTCCAATTCCATAGGTCTGACCCTATTTGGATTCTTCAAGAGAGATTAATACCCAATCTCTCACAATGGCCTAATTATGGACTGTTTCAGTAGAGCGCACTTGTATGGCATGCCACGTGTCACTGTTTCTTCCTTTGGCTCTAAAATTGATAGAGAAAAAGTTATAAACTATGCAGTATCTACCACTTTTTACAGAATTCCAATCCTATACTCAAAGAGAGAGTTATGACAATTTTACCAAGGTCACTTCTTTGAGATGAATTTCAGAAGCCTGTAAAAACCCTGACTTCCACAGATCATATCTCCAAAAAATTTGTGCATCTTGATCTAAAATTTTTACTGCAGCTTTCACAGGATTTCTGCTTCACCTCATAAAAATTTCAGCTTCTGAGCCTTCGTAGAAAAAAAGTTAGAACGAAAATTCCACGATGACCTGTTTCAGATGGCTGAATCCCTTGCATAAGGAGGAAATGAGGATCACAATTTATATAAATGCTTAAGTTGAGAGGGGCTTCAACAAGTGAACATGGGAGGGATTTTATGAGCTTAAAAAATATTAATTATGACTTTATAATGACCCATGCCCCAACCCCATGGGGTTTTAGCCCACTAACTGCGGGTACAAACTTCAAACATGAATATCTCTCAAACCGTGAAGAATTACATGGTGTGCCATATATCAACGGAAACATCTCGAAAAGTAGAAACCATCAAAAGAATTATTGACCCAGAATATATTAATTTTGTAGGTCAAAATTCCCATGAAATATTGGGCTAACCCCTAGTGTTGCTTGGGTTGACATCAATGACAATCGTTGATCAACAATATCCCCCTTTGGCATTGATGGCAACACAAGTACTCCCCCTGCGATCATGACACCTCTTCCTAAGACATTCTCTCCCCCTTTGACATCAATGGAAAAGGGTAATTCCTCCTGAAACACAACCATCCTGCGGACCTGTACACACTTCCACTCCCCCTGACACACAACCATCCTACAAACTTATAATCTACTTCCACTCCACCTTGATATTCTGAAAAAGGAAAATCTAATGAGAACCTGGGAGAATCCCAAGCTTCTGGCTAAGATATTCCAATGCTGACGAATATTTAATATGTGATTCTTTTGGTGCTGCTTGGAATCTTGCTACTTGTCCAACTGCTTTCATAAAATCTGGTCGAGAGGTTGTTACATATAGAAGACTACTAATCATAGATCTATACAACCTTTGATCCACATCCTTAGATGAGTTGTCTATGCTCAATTTGCAACCTGTTACCATTGGAGTAAGGATGGGTCTGCAATCTTCCATTTTAAATTTCTTGAGCATTTCCTTGATGTACTTGGCTTGACATATAAATATTCCTTTCTCTTGCTGAGATATTTGAAGCCCTAAGAATTATGTCAGATCACCAAGTAGAGACATCTCGAAATCACTTTGCACCTTTGTAGCAAACTTCTTACTTATTTGATCATCATTGATACCAATTATTATATCATCCTCTTTAGCTATTAGACATGCTTTAGTTGCTTCATCCATAACATATATATCGTTTGGAGCTCGACTTGTTGTAGCCACAATTTCACCATACACGCCTTTCCTAATTTCACATTTCGTGGATTTGAATAGTATTGTGTGTCCTTGATCACACATTTGTCCAACACTGAGAAGATTGTGATTCATTTTTTCAACCAATAGAACATTCTTCGCTAGAGCATCTTTGCTTCCGAGAGTGACAGTACCTGATCCTATAACATTTGAAGATCCATCATTTTCGAAGGACATGGTTCCATCCTTCTTCTCTTTCAGAGATACAAATTTATTTCTATCTCCAGTCATATGCATTGAGCAACCGCTATCAACATACCACACATCTTTGTTCTTTTGAGCCTTGAAAGTGAGAGCACAATTATCATTCTTCTTCTTCTTCCATGTTCGTTCGTTCTGTGGCTTCAAAGATTCTTTTGGAGGATTTTCAAGTCTGTAGTCTTTGGCTATGTGTCCAAAGTTTTGACATTTGTAACATTCAATATTATTTCTTAAATTTTCAAATCTATTGATGTTTCACTGCACCCTGGGAGGTTCATATTTTACAGATATCCTGGAATTGTATTCGTTCCTAGCGTACATGCGACATTCTACAGCTTTATGACCAAATTTTCCACATGAATAACAGTAGCCATAAAAAATATGTTGGTACCTGGATCGAAGTTTTCATCGAGGAATTGTCTTCCAAGGCTATTCTTGCGAATCTTGTCCAATGAAGTCTACATGCATGTCAGATCTCATAGGTTCATTGTATTTTGTTGTAGAAGGTCCTGCTTCTTCTTCTTTGTAACTAATGCTAGTTTTTTCGTTGTAAGATTCTTGATTGTTGATGAGTTCTTCCAATTCCCTTGAGTTGTTGGCATAGTTTTGGATAGTTTTTCCTTTCTTCACTTCCTCACGTAGAAAGACTACTTTGGCTTCTAATTCTTCCCTTTCTTGGTTTCTTTCTTCCAACTTCTTTTGAAGTGACTCTTCAATGCATTTGTCTTTTTCAACTTCAATTTTGAGACCTTGAACTTGTTCTTCAAGAGTTTTGGAACAGATCTTCTCTACCTTGAGATCTTTTATAAGCTTGATTTCTTCCTCATAAAATTCCTCTATGGTCCATCCTTCTTCTTCATTGTTTGATACCTCTTGTTTATTGTGCTTGGGTTTATTGTGCTTGGCCATAAAAAATACTCTCTTATTGGCTTCTTCTTCACTATCATTGTCTTCATCGGATGATGAGCCATCTTCTTTAAAGAGAAATTTCCTTTTGGATCCTTGCCTGTTGAATTTCTTAAAGCCTTTCTTTCCTTTTGAGTTTCCATTACTTCTTTTTGGACATTTTGCTGCAAAATTCCCAACCTCATTACAACTGAAACATATCAATGGAAGTTTACCTTTGAATTTTCCCTTACCAATTTTTAGTTTTCACGTGAAGTAAGCATATTCTTCATCTGAAAGACCTTCTTCATCATCTCCATTTTCTTCACACTTGTAGGTGCATGTCTTTTCAATTGAAGGTTGTTTATCCTTATTGGTTTTCTTAGATGCAACAAACGCAGTTTCTAGATGTGAAGTACCCTCTTCTTGCTCAAGTCTCATTTCATATGCTACGACAACTCCATGTAATTCCTCTTTGCTGAGTTTGTCCAGATTTGCACTGTATTCTAAGACCGATACCTTTGGGTTGCATCTCCCTGATAACGTTATAAGAATATTCCATGTAATAGTCTTCTCGTCAACTAGCTCTCCCAATCCTTTCAGAGTATTGGTTATTTCATCAACGTATTGGAATTATGCAGCAATGTTGCAATCTTCTTTCATTCTGAGTTGCTCAAATTTTTCTCTATAGATTTGAATCTTTACTTCTTTGACATTTGAATCACCTGCATATATATTCTCAAGCTTGTCCCATACATTTTTGGCAGTTTTACAACCCAACACCTTATGATAAGCAGATTTAGTAAGTCCACTGATAATAATATCCTTTTCTTTTTCATAATTTACCAAATTCTTCTTACCTTGTTCATTCGCGGTTGATGTAAATCCATTTTGAATAGTGTCCCATACTTCATAACCTTGCGCCAAGAGATAGACCTCCATTCTTCCTTTCCAAAGTGCATAATTATTTTCATTGAATAGAGGTACACCATACTTGGTATGCTCCATGACCTCCTTCCAGCTGTTAAACTGCTATTGAAGGAACCAAGCTCCGATACCAATTGTTGGAAATACTAAGGGGGGGGTGAATCAATATTGCTTTCAATTAGAGCATTAGTTAATCTTCAATTATTATCAGTGTTTGTACAATGATAATAGCAAACAAGAGGAACACAAATGCACACAGTTTTTAAGGTTGAAACCCACTCTGGGACAAAAACTTCCTAATGTTTTTCTAATAATTCTTTAATATTCAACTCCAACTGAAAATAAATCTCCAACTTCCTAGAATCTAGAAAATCATTCTTCTCCAGCTCCCACTGGATGGATGCTCCAATGCCTGAGATTCTTCAGTAGTCAACTGAATGGATGCCCCAACACCCAATGAGATACAACTCACCCTAGCACCACCCTACCACCCTATAGAAGAATAAAAGGATAATGGACTCCTGTACCAGGGAAAATGATCCACTTTAAAATGATATAGAATGATGCAGAAGAAGAAGATATACTAGACCATAACCCAAATTTTGACACAACCATGTAATGATGATCCTAGACCTGCCAACACTTCCTCTTCAACCCTTGGCAGATAGACACTAATACAATTTGTACAATAATGTATTTACAATGACTAAGTACAATGATACCTTTACAATGATTGTATGCAGTGCTGCCCATTTGAAGACTTCATACGATGAACATCTTGTTACTGTTATGCACCTTGGTTTCTGCTCTTTTCATGCTACCCTCTTCTACACCTTGCTTTGCTTTTTTTCCGTAGAAAGTCTGGTCCTTTGCAACCCTTGACAACTCATGATCTAGCTTTTTCTTGCCTTCTAGGAGCTCGATATTGAATCTGGTGTATCTTTGTTATTGCAAATCCTCAATATCTGATTTTTGGTCTTGTAGTAGTTCTCTAAGTCATCTTTCCAATTCCACAGGTTTGACCCTATTTGGATTCTTCAATAGAGAGTTATACCCAATCTCTCGCAATGCCCTAACTATGGATTTTTTCAGAAGAGTGCACTTGTACAGCATGCCATGTGTCACTGTTTCTTCCTTTGGCTTTGAAATTGATAGAACAAAAGGTACAGATTGTGCACTATGTGCCACTTTTTATAGAATTACAACCTGATTCTCAGAGAGAGAGTTATGAAGATTTTACCAAGGTCACTTCTTTGAGATGAATTTCAGAAGCCTGCAAAAACCCTGACTTACACAGATCATATCTCCAAAAATATTGTGCATATTTATCTAAAACTTTTACTGCAACTTCATCAAGATTTTTTCTTCACCTCATAAAAATTTTAGCTTCTAAAACTTCGTAGAAAAAAATTTAGAGAGAAAATACCACGATGACCTATTTTAGATGGTTGAATCCCTTGCAAAAGGAGGAAATGAGGATCAAAATTTATATTAATGCTTAAGTTGAGAGGGGCTTCAACAAGTGAATGCGGGAGGGATTTTAGGAGCTTAAAAAATATTAATTATGACTTTTCAATGACCCATGCCCCAACCCCATGGGGTTTTATCCCACTAACTGTGGGTGCAAACTTCAAACATGAATATCTCTCAAACAGTGAAGAATTACATGGTGTTCCATATATCAACGGAAACATCTCGACAAGTAGAAACCATCAAAAGCATTATTGACCCAGAATATATTAATTTCGTAGGTCAAAATTCCCATGCAATATTGGGCTAGCCCTTGGTGCTACTTGGGTTGACATCAATGACAACTGCTGATCAACACTGATGATGTTTTCCTTTGGGAGTCCAATTTCCCCAAGTAAATTGTCCCACGGACCTTCCAGTGTCAAGATGTTATTAGAATTTGTCAAAACAATTATATGCCTGATCAAAGAGCCATTGTAACCCCTAGAAAATAAATCTTTTTCACCATTACAGCTGAATAAATAAATCAGATGCTGCAAATCCATCCTAGGCCTAATGAAACCCCACTATCCATTGAGATCCTCACTGCATTATATCTTAAGCTGGAATTCCCCAAGAGGTTCCAGATATTCCAAACATTCATTCCTTAATTAGTATAAACTCCCAAGACCAACCCTCTGTATCCAGCAGTTATGTTTTCTGAAAGAACATGGCATATCATCTCAATGTTTTCTTATATTTTAGGTTATTTCACTGATGAGCATGTTGATTCTTCAGCCTTAGGTCTCCTTTCTATTTTCACCCCTGCTCAGCCTCCTGCTACCATATTCAATTTTTCCCATTACCTTGCTGATACAATCCATGAATAGCTTGTTAAAATGCCTGAAGAAGGTGTCTTTAAGTATTCATCTATTATATTTCACATGTTTGTATACTTCCAATCTAAAAGCTTTAAAATTAACCTTTAGAAACTGTATGTTGAAGGTAACCCTCAGTCAGTTATCTTTTGGACTTCCTTAATAAAGAAGGACTCCATAGAGTTCACATACACATACCTCATTGACTCGTACATCCTATTTTCAACATGCTAAATAGCAGCATTAAACCAAGAGTCAGCGATGAGATTAAAAAGGTCTTGCAGTTATTGGAACACAGTAGGATAGGATATTGGTACCTTAATCAGAACCACACAGAGATTAGGGTATATGGATCTCATCCCTTTCCACATAAGCTGCCAAAATACCTCCCATTGAGGTTATTTGCACTTGAATATATGAAGCAGATCCTTCACTTTGATGAATTAAAAATATTTTTAGCCAAAAATAAGACACATTTTAAGATAAAGAATCAGGCTGTTCCTTTTATTTGCAACAATAGAAGTGCAGGTCAAAAAGCATAAAGATATTTGCAGGAATTTAAGTTTTGTTCAAATTTTTCAATGGTATTATGATCCTTTAAGAGTTATAAGAAAGTTAAGTTTCAAATGTAAATTAACTCCTTATGTACATGAATCAAAGCTAGACATTGAGAAATACTCCAATCAGTCTGAATGGTTGGAGAACATTTTGAAAGAGGCAGAGAAGCAAGGTGATACTGGTTCCATTTTGCAGACTCTAGCCCCACATGATAGGAACTCTAAAAAAGTCAAAGAAGAAGGATCATGCTCACCTGAAACTACCACTGAAACTAAATTTAAACTAATGTATAGGAAGAAGCCCAAACAAGTGGAAACTATTGAGATCGTTGATACAGATACAGTGATCAAAGGCAATTCTCCTCCAGCAATTTCACAAGAAACTCACCAGCCTTCAACATCTAACACTCATATTATTCAGAAGCAGCACAGTTTTGAAGTGTCTTCATCCAGTAAACTACTAGAAAAAGAGCAGGATATCATGCAAAAGTATAAAGAGATCAAGATAAGGAATGAGGCATTAAAGGCTGATACATATACCCAATACTAGAAGCAGTCACGTAGTGACCAAATCAAATTGCTTTCTACATTTACTACAAGACTAGGAAGATGCAGATGACCTTCCTACAGCCAACAATGAAGCATCCTAAGTCATTAGTAGATTATAAAAATACGACATATGAATTTCAAGAAAACTATCTTCATCCTAAATACCAGATAGAATTTCACAAGCAAGCTGGGGAAATGCTATATTCTACCGTGACTAATAAATCCATGAGTGTACATAAGCTGCAAAATACTCTTGAAAACATCATAGGTCAGCTAAAGCTAGAAAAAGCATCCTCACAAGCTAAAAATAACAGAATTAAATCACTGGAAGATTTGGTTCTTGAAGTAGGATATGATCCAAAGAATGTCAAAGCTGTAGAAGAACTCATAAAGAAAAAGAATGCAGACATTGCTGCATTAAAGAAATAGCTCAAATTTCCTCCTACTGAACATCCACAGGCCAAAGAATTATTACAGGATACAAGTCAAAAAGATGAGATGATGAACCTCATTCTTCAGTAAACTTCCCAACTAAAAGAAATGGAAAATGAGATGGACAAGTTAGTACAGGAGAAAAAGGCCAGCTCAAAATAAATCCCTATCACTGGTATTCCTACAGTCACTACAGTTGTTCCTTCTACCTTAGCAGAATCATTGGCTCCAACAGTTCCAATAGCTACATTACTTCCTGTTACATCAACAACTACTTCAGCAATAGAGTCATCTACAACAGCAGCACAGCCTAGTAATGAAGCAAGAAAACTAGTTAAAGAAATTTAAGAAATGTCCATCGAGACAAATGAAATAAATAGACTTAAAGAACAGCTAAAAATTCTAGAGGATGAGAAGAAACTAGTACAGATCATGCACAAGAATGAAATACAGAAAACAAACAGATTGAATGATAAATTGCAGAAGTTAGACAAAGAGTTAACACTGAAAGAACCACTTTCACAAGCCAAACAGCAGTTGTGGGCCAATATCATTGAATCTGTCAATGATATTTGGCCATACATTCAGGTTATTTATGAGCAGAAAGATATAATCAAATCAGCAAATGAAGCCATCTATAAAATCAAGGAAGAACTTGGTAAGAAGCCATAAGAGGCCAATGAAATCATTAAGTTTACTTAATTCCAAGAATAAACAAGAATTAGAAGATATTGGATTTGTGGCAGGATTGAAACAATCCTATAAATTAGGAAGGTGATTGCTAAGAGAAACTTAATGGTTCAACTTGAAGAAAAATGTTAGAACATGGAGCTTGGCATATCTAGATTCATGATGAAGTTTGATATTTTGAGGTAGAAAATCCTTCCAAATCCTTTGGTTATTAATGATAGATTGATCAAACAAGAGGATTATGATAATAAAATCAGATAAGTGGCAAAGGAAAAAGCCAATAACTCATCCATGCAAGGAATTCCAACATGGAAAGTACTCGACAAAATTTTTGAGAACCTCTTTTACTTACAACATGAGGTAAAAAAAATTTTCATAAACAAGCCTACTTTTACAAAGTATACAGAGTTTGACGAGATATTCAGAAGAATGGTAAAGATCAAGTTACCAAATGCAGAAGATTGGGAGAAGTTAACTGATTTATTGTAAAAGTGAAAAGGTAAAACAGGGCAGTCAATGGTCAAAGGGTATCAGAGCTTAAAGAGTATTAGATGAAATTCAGATGGTTAAAGTCAAAATAGAGATGAAAAAGCATAGTGAAATACATCCAGTGTAAGGAAAACTCAAACAACAGCCTTTGTTGAGAAACATTAAGAGACAAATTAGCAAAAGATCAAAGATAGCAAACAACAAAATCAATAAAAGCAGGGACAACTTGCATTAGTTAGATAGTTTTCTCTATCTTCTTGCATGAAGATATTTATTTTTACTTGAATAATTCTTAGGATATTTTAGGATATTTTGTATTACATTTTTGTATAAATACTTCACAATTCGAAGTATTGTGTGTGGATTGTGGATTTCTAAACATTTCTATAGATGTACTAATATGAACCAAAGGGTTCTTTGTACCATTTTCAAGTCAGCAGACTGGATTGAGAAATAAAGGCATTATATTACAAGATTCATTTTTTGGGCCACTTCAGTGAAGTATTGTCAATTTTTCTTTGTTATTATCTGAAGTTTTCACATACTTTCATGTTTTCTAAATCTAAATGTATAATAGGAATATTATTTCATAATTTGTTTAAAAACACTATGTCTTGAACTATTATGTAATTTTTATGTTTTCTACTGATATCCAAATGAGTGAATTCTTAATTTCTCCCTAGTTTCGATTGAGCCCTATCATTTCCCTCATTATCTGGATTTGAGAATTCTTAATTGCTCTCTCATCCTGATTGGAACCATTTCATCATCCAGCCTAAAGATCTGAATCAGCTCAATTATCTTTCCCTGTGAACACTTCCCTTTAGAACCTTGACTCTGCTATGTTTCTTGACACATTGACTCCATTAATTTTCTTAATTCCAAGAATAAGCAATAATTAGAATAGATTGGATTGGTGACAGGACAAAAACAATCCTAGAATTTAGGAAGGTGATTTCTAAGAGAAAATTGATGGTTCAACTTGAAGAAAAATTTCAGAACATGGAACTTGGCATAACTAGATTCATGATGAAGTTTGATATTTTGAGGCAGAAAGGCCTTCCAAATCCTCCAGTTATTAATGAAAAATTGATGAAACAAGAGGATTATGATAAGAAAATCAGAGAAGTGGAAATGGAACAAGCCAATAACTCATCCATGCAAGGAATTCCAATAGGGAAAGTACTCTACAAAAGTTTTGAGAACCTATTTTACGTACAAAATGAGGTAAAAAATTTATTCATAAACAAGCATACTTTTGCAAAGTATACAGAGGCTAATGAGATATTCAGAAGAATGGTAAAGATCAAGTTACCAAATGCAGAAGATTGGGAGAATTTGACTGATTTGTTGTAAAAGTGAAAAGGTAAAACAGGGCAGTCAAAGGTCAAAGAGTATCAGATTTTAAAGAGTATCAGATGAAAGTTAGATGGTTAAAGTAAAAATAGAGATGAAAAAGCATAGTGAAATATAGCCAGTGTAAAGAACACTCAAACGGCAGCCTTCGTTGAGCAACAATTAGAGACAAATCAACAAAAGATCAAAGACATCAAACAACAAAATCAATAAAAGCAGGGGCAGTTTGCATTAGTTACATAGTTGTCTCTATCTTCTTGCATGAAGATATTTATTTTTCGTTGAATAATTCCTAAGACATTTTAGGATATTTTTTATTACATTTTTGTATAAATACTTCACAATTTGAAGTATTGTGTGTGGATTGTGGATTGAAAAAAAAATCTACAGATGTACTGATCTAAACCAGTGTACCATTTTCAAGTCAGCAGACTGGATTGAGAAATAAAGGAATTATATTACAAGATTCATGTGTTGGGCCACTTCAGTGAAGTGCTCTCAATTATTCTTTTTTATTATCTGAAGTTTTCACATACTTGCATGTTTTCTAAATCTAAATGTATAATAGGAATATTATTTCATAATTTGTTTAAAAACACTTTGTCTTGAATTTTTATGTCATTTTATGTTTTCTACTGATATCCAGATTAGGGAATTCTTAATTTCTGCCTAGTTTTGTTTGACCTATGTCATTTCCCTCATTATCCAAATCTGAGAAATTTTAATTTCTCTCTCATCCTGATTGAAACCATTTCATCATCTAGCTTAAATATCTGAATTAGCTCAATTATATTTCTCTATGACAACTTCCCTTTAGAACCTTTACTCTGCTATTTTTCTTGATACATTGACTCCATTAGCCCAATGTAAAACAGACCTACATCTATCCATCTGAATCAGTGATTCCACCACGAAACCAAACCAAAATAAAAAACCCAAGTAATTTTACATAACTAGCCTAAAATCAACTAAAAAAACAACGATAAATCATATAGAGAGAACCTTCTCTGAGCATTAGGAAGGCTAGATCCTAAAGCTTAAAAGTGGGTTTGTGGTTACCTCTAATATTCTTTAAACCAAAAAGATTTACAACCCTAAGAATTATTGGAGTGATAACATACTGGCGACCATATTGGGGAAATCAATCCTTAGTGTTTAAAATAAACCCTAAAGGAAATACTTTTACTCATCTTTTCACCTTGAGGTTGTTTTAAGGGTTGTAAGTAAACTTTTCATAAAAAACTAAAATTTTGGCCTCCAGAAGAACCTAATATACTAGGTCTCATTCTGATCCAGAACCTACTGTAATAGTAGATAATCATGACAGAATTTTAAAGAAAAACAAAAAAATAGAAAGTTTAGGAAGTAAAAGTCCATTAATCAAATCAAATTCTCTTACCAAAAAATTATCAAGCTTACAAGACATTGAATTTGATTTAGCTTTTGAGCAATATTTGTTTAGAACTAAATTAGAAATTTCCATCTATGATATTGTAATAGATCTTGTTTTCAGTTCATTTATTGAAACTAAAAAGGAGACTGTTTCACTTGATTTAGATCAAAAAGCTCTAGAACCTTATGATAAAATTGATGCTTTAACTACAACTTCGATTAAGGAAATTGATGAAGCATATTTCCAACATTCTGTTGAATTGACTACTTTATCTGTGTATACCCCTAAGCCTTCTACCATTCATTCATAATCTATAAATTCAAATTTATTTAGTACCACTTCATCTATTATTTCCACTACACCTCATTCCACAGAATCCTTCATCCCTAAGCTTCCTCTTCAACCTATATTTTTATTTCCATCTCCAAATAATTCAAGCTCACCTTCTAGCACTGTTTCTATATTTTCAAGCACTTCAACCACATTTCCAAGTATATCTTCTAGTATCCCAAGCTCATCTACAAATACATCAACCTCATCACCAAGCACCACAAATTTACCTCCTATCCAAGCTAGAATATTTTCCATGGCTGACAGTTATGCCCCATTGGTCCTACCAGCTCAATTACATGCTATGCCCCAAGATTACCAAAGAAAAATCCCTCAATTTGATGGAACTATTCAATAGACTACACAACAACATGTTAACAAAATGAATTATTACTTTGAATTGCATGAAATTGATGGTGTTAATGTTCAAATGAGAATGTTTGCCCAAACTTTAGCTAGAGAAGTAAGGAATTGGTTTAAAGCTTTACCTGCCAATCATATTGATGATTTAGAAGCTTTCCATAGATTGTTCATCAATAGATGGGAGAAAAATAATAATACTTTACAATTTTTTTCTGAATATGAACACATAAAAAGAGCACCTAATAAGTCAGTTCAAGACTATTGTACTAGATTCAACAATATCTATAATGCTAGTCCAAAAAACTTTAAACCCCCAACAGATCTAGCTTTACTCAAATTTCCTAATGGTTTTGATATGGATATGTCATACCAATTGAGGGAAAGAAACCCAGAAACACTAGAACAAATGCATAGAAATGCAATTAGTGTAGAAGAAAATTTGTTAGCTAAGAGAGCCAAAATGAGAAATGAAAGAATGGTAACAATAAAGGAGGAAACATCTACATCAGATAGTAAAATAGATAGGTTATCAAAAGCTATGGAAAAAATGATGGATATATTAGAAAGTATGGAAAGGAAACCAATGTGGGATAATCAACAACAAGGTCCTCAAATAAGAAATCCCAACTTTAGAAATAATACCAACACAAGTAAATCTAGAGAATCAGCACCTGACAATCAAATAAGACCACCTTTCCAAGAGAACTATGATGAAATTTCTCACCAAAATGAAGAAGATGAAGACAGTCAAATTAACTTAATGTGAATCAATGATGATAATACTATTTTTCTTATATGAGAAGAACAATAATTATATGAGCTACAACAGTTACAGTTAGAATATGGAGAGTCTTTTGATTATAAGTAAGGTTATGAATTTTCCATTAATGAAGTTCACAAGCAATATAACCTTAGGAGTAAGAAAAATGTAGAAGCTCGTACTAAGGAAACTGCTCAAAATCAGACCAAGAAAGTAGTAGAAGCTCCTACAACCAAATTACTACACATTCTCCCTAGGGAAACTCAGCAAAATCCAAGTCCTAATCAGAAAATTTCTAGTCCAAAAATTGCACCCAGCCCTAAAATTGTTGACATTACAGATACTGTTGTTCAAACACCAGTTGATCCTCAAAAATTTATTGCTGCTAAAACATCATTCCCTGCTAAAAATACACCTTCTACTAAAATTTTAGATGATCCAACAACATTTTCTGATGATCAAAAATCAACTGTTCCGAAAACAGTCGCTAAGACTTCAAAAGCTACTAAAACTACCACTGCTACTCAAACTGTCCCATAAAAGAAAATTGAAAATAGTAAAACAGTGGAAACAAAAACATTAAAAAAAATTGTACAAAAAAAAGAGAAAAACACTCAAACTATAGTTACTAAAGAAGAAATCATTCAGTTAGAAAAAACACAAGCACCATTTAACATCCAAACTGAAATTTTTAAACTAAAAAGGCCAATTCCTTTAATAGAATTGGTAAAACATGATTTATACAAATCACAGATCACTGAAACGTTGAACATCAATGAAGGAGAAGACTCTGTAAATCTAAATGATGATAAACTAGAACTAGTTTTTGGCCTAGAGGTAAATGGAAAACATCAAGAAGGTGGTGTTCCTCCTTTCTACATTAAGTTGAGTATTCATGATCAAGTTTTATACAATGTTATGCTAGATTCCGGAGCATCCCACAATTTAATGCCAAAATCCATTATGGAAACTTTGAATTTAGATGTCACTAAACCATATAAAGATATTTTCTCTTTTGACTCTAGCAAAGTGAAATTTCTTGGCTTAATAAAATATTTATGTGTCACTTTAGTCAAATACCTAGGAAAAAGTGTAGTCATGAATATTGTAGTAGCTAATATCCCTCCAAAGTATGGAATGTTATTTTCTCGCTCATGGGGAGAAAAACTGCAAGGATCTCTACAATTATACATGTCTTATGCCACAATTTTAGTGTTTCATCAACCCAAAAATATTAACAAAGAAACTCTAAGTACATGGTCAATAGTACAGAACAACCACAGAACTATCCCATTTACTCTGTACACTTTGATATGGATTCTTTCATTTTATGTAATTCAAATTCGGGCATAGATAAAAACACATCTTTAAAACAGAAAAAGAAGGAAGTTGACAGTGACAATATATTTCATGAATCAATGTGGCACTTAGACTTTGATGGCTTAGTGAACAAACTAGGAGTTGGAGTAGCATTTTGGATTCATAACATGGAAAACAATCATTCAGCAGGTCATGCCTTTAGATTAAACTTTAAATGTACAAACAACATGGCAAAGTATGAAGCTTTAATCTTAAGACTACAGATTGTTAGAAATTTAGGAGGCATTAGATTTTCTATCAAAGAAGATTCTAACTTAATTGTAAAAAAAAATAGAGGAGAATATTATGTGTATAATCCTATATTAAGCCAATATAAAGAAACAGTTTCAGATCTTATTAAATAGTTGCTTGAAATTGACTTTGTTGTAATTCCTAGAAAAAAGAACATGCAGGCACACAGTCTAGCTACTTTTTCTAGCACCTACAATCTACCTTTACAGCTAAATCACCAATATACAGCAAAGGTAAGACACAGGCCTACTATACCAGAAAACTTGAAATAGTGGCATATTTTTACACAGGATACTTAAATCTACCACTTTATGAATGCTGAGGGAGGATTCTAGAATTGTAACATAGATACAGATTGTACAGTAGATGAAACTATAGATAGTGAGATATATGTAAATAATTTAGATTTGAACCTACTAAGTTCACTCAAGTAGAAATAGATAAATTAGAAATAGAAGAAATAACAAATGATGATTGTAAGATTTTAAACCTTAAGAATAAATTTTTTCCTAAAGGATTAGCCCCATTAGAAGATCTTTTTGATTCAAATGTTGTTGCAAGGAAACCAAAAATGTAACCATTAAGATTAGTATAGAATAATGTACTATAGGAATAGAACAGAAACCTAATCTTATCAAACTTTCCAAAGCATTACCTCAAGATGAAAAACTGAAATACATAGCTTTGTTTAAGGAATTTCAAGATGTGTTTTTATGGAGTTATGAAGACCTTAAATCTTATGACTCTAGCATCATTCAACACAAAATACCTATCAAAGAAGATCAGAAACCATTTAAATATAAGCTTAGGAGAATTAATCTAGTTTTTATGTCTTTAATTGAAAAAGAGGTAAAGACGATGTATGAAGCACAGATCATTGCACCTATCAGATATTATGATTGGGTTTCAAACTTAATTCCCACTAGGAATAAAACAGGAGAAATCAAACTTTGTTTTGATTTCAAGAACTTAAACAAGGTGTCCTTATAAGATAATTATCCCCTCCCCAAAATGGATCATATTTTACAGAGGATGGTAGGATCATCCAGGATTTCATTACTTAATGGATTCTCTGGGTATAATAAAATCTTATTTCAGCCATAAGACCAACCAAAGACAACATTTACTACTCCATGGGGTACTTTCAAGTATTTGAAAATGCCTTTTGGATTAATGAATGCAAGAGCTACATTCCAGAGAGCTATGGACATAGCTTTTTCCAAATAAATTCATGATTTCCTTGTCATTTATCTAGATGACATAATTGTATTTTCAAAAACTGACAATGAACATCTAGATCATTTGAGACAAGTGTTTTTTTAATGCAAAAAATTTGGTATTTATTTAAATCCCAAAAAGACTTTCTTTAGACTTGAATAAGGTAAACTATTAGGACACATAATCTCAAAAGAGGGAATTAGGATAGACCTGGCTAGAATAGAGGCCTTTTCTAACATAAGTCATCCTAGAAACATCAAGGAATTGCAAACTTTCTTAGGTAAAATCAATTTCCTCAGAATATTCATTTCAAATTTAGCAGAAATAATTAGAGAACTAAATAACATGTTAAAGAAATACTTAGCACTTAAATGGATAGTAGAGGCCAAAAAATCCTTTGAATCAATCAAACAAGCCCTTACAGAAACACCAGTCCTAATAAGTCCTGATTTCAAAAAATATTTTATTATTTTTTATTTTTCTTCAGAACATACCATTGTTGCAGTCTTACTACAAAAGAATGATCAGGGTTATGAACATCCCATTGCTTTTTTTAACAAATCCCTAAGAGATGCCCAACTAAAATACAACATAATGGAAAAACAAGCACTTGCTTTAGTAAAGGCTATTAAATACTTTAGAGTGTATATCTTATATTCACACATTATTGCATATGTCCCAAATTCACTAGTAAATGAAATTATGACTGAGAATGGGCCTAATGGTAAAAGAGGCAAATGGATTACCACAATTTTGGAGTATGACATTGAAATTAAGCCCACGAAACTCATTAAAGGCCAAGGTTTAGCCAAAGTCATAGCTGAATCGAACTGTCCGGCCTTAGATATAAATTCTATTGCTCAATTAGATGATCAAGAAGATATGGAGACTCCAAAAATCATTGAATCTTTTATAGATGCACCTTGGTATGCAGATATCATATTTTTTTTACTGAAATTAAAAGCTCCTCCTGGATTGTCAAGATCTAAAGCTAGATTTTTAAAGTTAAAGGCAATGAAATTTTGTATCATAGATAATGCTCTATTTTGGAAATATCATGGTTGAATTTTATTGAATTGTTTACTAAAATATGAAGCTAATAAAGTTATGGAAGAGTTTCGTGCAGGTGACTGTGGAGGACATCTTTACTGGAAATCAACTGCTGATAAAATCTTGAGGGCTAGTTTTTACTGGCCCACTCTTTTTGCAGATGTAAGAAAGTATGTGACCTCATGTGACAAATACTGGATCTTTGAAGGGAAGAAAAAAACTATTACCTTTACCCCTCAAACCTGTCTCCACAGAAATTCCATTTCAGCAAATGGGGTTTAGACTTCATTGGTGAAATTCACCCACCCTACTCAGCCCAACACAAATGGATTTTGACAGCCACAGACTATTTCGCCAAATGGATAGAAGCCATTCCTTCTAGACAAGCCACTGATTCTGCCATAATCTCATTTCTTGAAAACAATATACTTTCTAGATTTGGATGCCCTCAAAATCTCATTACTGATAATGCAGTTGCTTTCAAGTCTAAGAAAATGATTAAATTCTGTAAAAAAATACCACATTAGCCTTGGCCATTCCACTTCCTATTACCATCAAGGTAATGGTATTTCTGAATCCTCAATTAAAATATGGTTAATATCATCAAGAAACTATTAGAAGACAACATAAAGACCTGGAACAAAAGTTTAGTTAATTTCTTATGGGCAGATAGACTCAGCACAAAGAATTCCATTGGTACATCTCCCTATCAGTTAGTATATAGGATGGATGATGTTTTCCCATCCTCTTTGGGAGTGCCAGTGATTAAGATGATCCAAGAATTTCAGGTTGAACCCAATGATATCCATAGATGGATAAATCAAACTATACACTTGCAACAAATTAGGGAAGAAGTCTATGTCAAATCAAAAGTTATCCAACATAAAATTAAAAATATATTTGACAAGAAAACAAAGGAAGATGATTTCTACATAGGTGATAAAGTTCTTAAATGGGATTCAAAAAGAGAAGATAAAGGTAAAGATGGTAAATTTTATTTCCTATGGAAAGGTCCCTATATCATTTATGGTTACAAATGGAACAATACATTCTTTTTGAAGGAGTTAGATTGATCAGATCTTCTAGGTGGACCAGTCAATGGTAGGACACTGAAGCATTACTATTCCCCAGATTAACAGTAGTTCACTTTGTTTACTTTTCTCATTTTACATAACATTGCAAATCATAGATTGGATTGGATTTCTTTCTTCCAAAATTGAAGCCCGAAAAGAAGGCCCTAAGCTTTGAAAGACAAAATATCATAAGTATGAATAAATCAGAGCTCAGGAAATAGTTTCAAGGCAAGTACAGTCAAATTTCAAAGGCTACTGATCTTAAAGTTCTTTACATTTCACTAGGAAATTACATCCCCATGTGGAGCCACTATTAAGGTCCTACAATAATAGGTTTCATAATTTTTAATTGACTATGATTAGTCTTGTAATATGTACAAACTTTAATTTCTGCAAAAATGTTTTCCCATATTAAAAAATAAATAAAGAGGGTCAAAGTACTAAAATAAAAATCAAGGGATTGAAAGAAAAAGATCAAAAATAATATAAAAAATTAGCCCCAACAAAAAAGAGATAAAATAGATCATGAAGTGATGCAAATTCAAATTCCACTACCTTTTACTTTACTTTGAAAAATAATATTGTGTGCAGCTTAACAAAAATTCCATAAATCCATGATATTCAAATAGCTTAATCTTGATTATTCATGTTTTAAATTTCATGCCGATAGATAGAGAATAAAGATCTAGCCAAACTATTTAATCTTGGCAGATCAGTAGTTAAGTAGAGAATAATAAATGAGCTCAACAGTTTAATCTGAGCCATTGGAATTAATAAGGTTAGAATTAGATAGTTTTATTATCAAAGAAAAATTTAAGGGTTTGCAAGCTCAAATTCACCCGAATAAATGAAGAAAAAAGGTTAGGGTAGATGATGGGTAGGCAGAATTTTGTGAAAGCGGCTCCAAAATTAGAAGAAAATATATATCAACACCTTAGAAATAAGCCACTTCGAGGGGGAAACCTCCAATACATTACATGAATGAACAATTCTTGGATGATACAAATGAAAAAACCTCCTTTCTATATATAGTAGTCCATGGGGCCACAATGTAATCCTAGCCGATGTAACAATAATAATTTAAGGGCACAATAATAACAATATGGGGGTTACAGGGGTACAATAATATAAGGGACTATACTAGTAATATAAGGACCTAACATGCTCCTCTCCTTCAAAAAGGTGTTGTCCTCAATGCTTTAGTAGCTTCGGGTGCTTCTGTATAAAATTCTCATCCTCCCATGTAGAATCTTTCATGGGTAAGTTCTTCCATTTGATGAGATACTCTGAAATTGATCGATTTCATAGTTGTCGAGTTCTTGTTTCCGTGACTGCTTCAGGTTCCAATATGGTTTTTCCTTCCTCATAAAGTTCTGGAAATATTGTTTGAACTAGAAGTTTGTCCTCAATAACCTTTTTTAAGCATGAAACATGGAAAACTGGATGCACTCGCGAAGAAGCAGGAAGCTTCAATTTGTATGCCATAGTACCAATCTTTTGCAAAACCTTGTAAGGACCATAGTACTTTGGTGATAATTTATTATCCTTCTTAGCTTGCTTGATGGAAATTTTTTTGTATGGTTGTAGCTGTAAAAATACCCATTCTCCCACATCAAAACTTCTCTCACTACAATGTTGATATGCTTGTTGTTTCATTCAATTTTGTGCCAAATTTAGGTTATCCTTTAAGAGTCAGAGAACTTCTTGTTGATTCTTGATGTGATCCTCCACTACTTGAACCCTAGAATTTTCCCTTAAAGAAGATGTGATGGATGTTGGATGATATCCATAAAGTTCCATAAATGGAGTCATTTTTGCTGCAGTATGGAAGGAAGTGTTATACCACCATTCAGCCAGACGTAACCACTTGACCCATTGTGCTTGCTTATTAGATACAAAACAACAAAGATATCCTTCCAAACATTTATTCACTATCTCTTCTTTACCATCAGATTGAGGAAGATAAGATGAGCTATGAGCTAGCTGAGAACCCAAACAAGAAAATAATTTTGTCCAAAAATTTCCTGTAAAATGGGATCTTTGTAACTTACAATAATCTTCGAGTTTCCATGTAGCTTTTTAATTGTTTCCATAAATGCAGTAGCAACTATACTCACTTTAAATGGATGAGATAATGCACAAAAGTGTGCATACTTGGTAATTATATCAACTACCACCATGATGATAATCCTTCCTTCGGACTTAGGTAAACCTATGATAAAATCCATTGAAATCTCCTCCCAACATTGACTTGGAATGGATAAAGGTTGTAGAAGACCCGAGGTCTTAATTTTCTCCACTTTATTTTGTTGGCAAACCAAACATTCTGCCACAAAATTTTTAATATCATATTTAAGGCCATCCCAAAAAAAAAAATTCTTCACCCTGTGGTAAGTTTTTAAAAATCCCGAGTGTCCTCCTAAAGGAGAAGTGTGTAATTCCAAAAGAATCTTTTGTTTTAGCTGGGAATTCTTGCAAATATATAAGTGATATTTATACCATAAGCAATCATTTTTCCAATTAAATGTATTAGATGTACTAGGATCTTGCTGCAACTTGTGAATGAGAGTCCACACTCCTTTGTCCTTCTTCCATTCACCCCTTTCTTCGGTTATCCAATCTGGTTGGATAATTGAAATGGCACAAATCAATGCTTCCACCCCTTCATCCTTTCTTGAAAGTGCATATGCAACAACATTTAGCTTCCCTTTTTTGTAGACGATTTCAAAGTCATAACCCAACATCTTTGTGACCCATTTTTGCTGCTATTCTGAATATCTTCTTTGTTCCAAAAAGTGTTTAAGACTATCATGATCATTTTTTACCTTGAAGTCTCTTCCCATTAGGTAAGGTCTTCATTTCTTTAGTGCATGTAGTATTGCCAAAATTTCCTTCTCATAAATAGCCTTTTGTAAATACTTTACTTTGATTGAACGACTTTAAAAATAAATGGGTCTTCCTTCTTGCATTAAAATAGCACCAATTCCATTTCCTGAGGCATCACATTCCACAATAAAGGTTTTTGTGAAGTCTAGCATAGCTAAGACTGGTGCTAGGAACATTGCCTCTTTAAGATGTTCAAAGGCCTTAGTTGCTTCATGAGTCCATGAAAATGCTTCTTTATTTAATAATTTTGTTATAGGTGCTGTTATTCTCCCATAATTCTTAACAAAATTGTGACAATACCTTGTTAACCTGAGAAATCTATGCAACTGCTTTATGTTTGTGGGGACTTTCCATTCCTTAATGGCTTTGATTTTTCTAGGGTCTACCTTAACACCCTCATGAAATACAATATGACCCAGATACTCCACCTCTTGTACTCAAAAGAAACATTTTGATGTTTTGCATATAATTGTTTCTCCTCCAATAGTTTGAGCACCCTGTCAACATGTAGAACATGATCCTTTCAAGACTTGTTGTAGATTAGTATATCATCAAAAAATACTAGCACAAATTTTCTAAGGAATGGTTTGAAAATGGAATTAATCAACCCTTGAAATGTAGAAGGTGCATTGGTAAGGCCAAAAAGCATGACCAAAAATTCATAATGGCCCTCATGAGTTCGAAATGTTGTTTCGGAATATCTTCAGTCTTCATTCTAATTTGATGATATCCTGAACGAAGATCCAACTTGGTAAAATAAATTGCTCCATGTAATTCATCCAATAATTCATCAATCACAAGAATGGGAAATTTATCTTCAATAGTGTGCTTATTGAGCTCCCTATAATCCGCGCACATGCACCATGATCCATCTTTCTTTTGCAACAATACTACTAGAGTAGAGAAAGAACTTTGAATAGGTTGAATTATACCAGCCTCTAACATTTCTACAATCATATGTTCAATTTCGCTCTTTTGGACATAAGGATATCTGTAAGGCCTGATGTTTGGAGAAAAACTTCCTGGAATCAAATGAATAGAATGATCATGATCATGAATAGGTGGGATTCATTTGGGAGTATCAAACACCTTGGAATGCTTGTCCAAGACTTTTTGGAGATCTTGAAAAATAGATGATTTTGTTGTTGGAACTTCTAGTGAGCCTAATTGTGCAATTATGCCTCGTTGTTCTTTCTTCAGAAGCCTTGTCATGACATTAGAGTTCATTATCTTTCATGGCTTCCTATAGAAATTATATAAACTATGTGTTATATGTCCAAGATTCTCCTGATCACACACTATTTTAACTTCATGCACAATACAGAATCTATTCCACCATTTATCATCACATGCGGAAATTAAATCAATTGCAATGCACACATGAAACCATAAAAATTCACACACATTAGCACAGTGATTTTACGGGAAATCCTGAAGCTAAAAACCCCAACTATTTGTATATAATATATGTCATAGAGATCATGTAACAATCCTCATACAAATATAAACATGTCAAGCTCTCAGTACAATACAATTGCTACACACTAATCAGGTCCGATCTAGCAAATCCATGCACCGATCTCTGCCACCTACTGGCCTACCTCTACTACACAATCCCTGCTGAATAATGGCTTTGAATGAACTTGAATCCACCTGGATTTCACTGCACAATCCTCATTGGCATCTCCACTGAGTGTTGGATGCAATAAATGCATCACTATAGTCACAATTGATAGTCATCTTTCCCTTTCACCTATCTCTCCACTGGTCTCCACTGAAACTGTCCATGCACTGTAGTTAACTGATGTATTCTTTAGTTGATTTAATGAGTTAATATTTAGTGAATTAATTAATAATTAATTCACACCACTCTCACTAGTGTATCAATCAGTTAGACTAGATACAACTAGCTCAACTGTGTCTAACTGAGTTAAACTGAACACAACTCCACCAACTACTTCTACAACTCCACCAAACTCTGTCACATGAGTCTCCGACTAAATTCATCCATACATTAGTCTATGAAACCCTCAGAATAGCGTACCTTCTCGTCACCATGTGCCACATCCGTGCACTTAATCAAGTGCTCCAAGAGAATAAGATAATGTTTAGAGTCCAAATATTATTAAGAGCTAATAAGATTTGACATATCTATTTTTAGACTGGAAATCTAAAAATAGATTCCGCCCAATATGTCTAAAAATAGAAGTCCATCTATTTTTCCAACTTGACCAACCATCCACAAATAGCATCCTGCAACTCATAGAATATGATCAACATGTCTAAAAATAGACTTTGCACCAAAAATAACCTGTGGGCCCACTTAATGAAGGCGACTCTTTTCACTAAACTCATCATCTTGTTGAATCTCAACACTCCCTCTCAACAAGATAGGGATTATCTGCCACCCCGATCCTGTCTCTATGGTATTCAAATTTGCTCCTGGTGAGCGCCTTCGTCAAAATATCTACATCCTGATCCTCTGTAGGAATGTAAGAAAGCAACATGATCTTCCGCTGCACACAATCTCTGATATGATGGTACCGAATGTCAATATGTTTAGATACATCATGAAATACTAGATTAACTAAGAGTTTAATGAAACTCTGATTATCACAATATATCACAGTAGGATCTAAGTGTGAATCGAACAACCTGACCAGGATCTTCCTCATCCATATAGCCTCACATGCAGCCAAACTTGCTGCCATGTACTCGGCCTCCACTGAACTGAGTGCCATGGATCTATGTTTCCTGCTATACCAAGAAACTGTTGTAGACCCGATACCGAAAATCCCTCTAGATGTGCTCTTTCTATCTTTTGGGCTCCCTGCCCAATCTACATCAGTGAAGCCATGCAGCTTCACCTCATCCGACTGTCTGTACCACAATCCATATCTCGATGTGCCTCTGAGATACCTCAATACATGCTTGCCTGCCTTCCAAAAGATCTTGGTAGGCTTAACCATAGCTTGTGAAAGTTGGGTAACATCATAGCATATGTCTGGTCATGTATTGACCAAATACATGAGCGAACCAACCAACTGTCGATAAACAATGGCATCCACTACCTCTGTCGATGTAGCATCCTTTTTCCTCCAACCACAAGGAAGAAGAGTGTCGATAGGCTTGCAGCCTTACATGTTGAACTTCTCCAGTATCTCCCAGGCATGCTTGCCTTGAGACACAAATAGTCCATCCTTCCGCTGTCAAATTTCCAATCCCAGGAAATAATGAAGGAGGCCCAAGTCCTTCATCTCAAACTCCTTTGCAAGATCTACCTTGTATGAGTGTATCAACAGCTCATCACCTGTCAGTATCAAATCATCTACATAAAGTACAATGATCAGAAACTTACCCTCCACCACAATCTAGTATAGGTTCAGATCCGCCTCACTCTTGGTGAATCCAAGTCTGGTGAAATAACTGTCTATCCATGTGTACCAAGCACGAGGTGCTTGTTAAAGCCCATACAGCGCTCTTTTGAGCCTGCACACATGCGACTCACTGCTGAAGATTTCAAAACCTTCACGCTACTCTATGCACACCTCCTCCTCAATGACTCTATTGAGGAACACAGTCTTCACATCCATCTGATGAATGTGCCAACCCATCTACGCTGAGAGAGCAAGGATGGTCCATATGGAAGAATACCTTGCGATAGGTTCAAAGGTTTCTTCATAGTCGATCCCCTCAATCTGTGAGAAGCCCCAGGAAAAAAATCTTACCTTGTACTTCTCGATGCTCCCATCAGTAGCTTGCTTCACTTTGTAGATCCATCTTGAACCTACCACTGATTTCCCTTTCGACCTTGGGACAATCTCCCATGCACTGTTTCTGACAATTGAATCATACTCTTCCACCATGGCATCCACCCATGTGGGATCCTCCATAGATTCCTCGAAAGAGGATGGTTCTGTCATGATAAACTTACTCATCAGAGCCATGTATCTAGTAAATTGGTCAGGTGATTTCCTCTGTCTGCGTTTTGATGTAGGGCCTCCTACATTCTTCGATGCATCAAGATTTAGTCGCTCAGCTTATGTAGTGCGCTTCCACCCTCTGATGTTTGGTGCTATATGAGTGGTTTCTTCCACTCCATGAACCTCCTCTTGTGGCTGATCCACATCCTGAGGCTCATCCTTAGGAACTAATAGCTCTTCATCTACATGCAAGTGTAGCTCCCTCTCAAGCGACAACTTCATGGCTTTCTCCTCATGAAATTTGATATCCCGTCGCACAACAGTCTTCCAACTGTCTGGAAAATACACACGATAGTTGTGGGGTGTTTCTGTGTACCCCACAAATATCCCAACCTCTACGTCCTGGCATCCTTCGTCACATGAATGTAAACAGGTGAGCCAAAAATCTTCAAATGAGAAATATCAGGCTTCTTACCAAAAAATGCCTCTTCGGGTGTACTCATGCCAAGTACTCTATGAGGACAACGGTTTTGCACATAAATCGCATTGTTGCATGCTTCAGCCCACAAGTGTATGGGAAGGCCCTGATCATGCAACATCGCCCGTGCAGCACCCACGATCATTGTGTTCTTTTGCTACGTGACCCCATTTTGTTGTGGGTTATGAGGCGCTATGAGCTCTCTTTGAATTCCTTCTATGCTAAAAAAAGTCTTTGAATTCTTCAGAGATGAATTCACCACCATTATCACTCCTTAGAGCCTTCACCTGCTTCCGCGAATCTTGCTCAACCAGTGCCTTAAACTCACATAACTTTGAGTATGTCTCACTCTTCTTCTGCATGAAGAAGATCTAGCACTTATGAGAAAATTCATCAAAAAATATCACATAATACCTGTTCTTTGCTGTCGAAGCTACTGAGAAAGGTACACACACGTCTATGTGAATTCTCTCAAGGATCATCGTGGCATGACTATCCTTCTCATGAAAGGTGGCTTTCACAAATTTTCCCAAAGTACATCCCTTGCACTGATCTGACTGTGCAAGTGTACCCTTGGGAAGCCCGGTAGAAATCTGCTGCAAAATTTTCAAAGCACCATGGTGAAGATGGCCCAATCTCCTATGCCACAATTCGCCCTCATCCTAGCTCACCACTCCTTCTACTTTTCCTACCATTGCTGCACAGCCATCTACCTGTAATTGATAAAGGTTCTTAACTCGAACCCCTATCCTCCAATTTTCACCATTTTCCTTACTGTGCAGGAAAGCCTTTCCCTCGCTAAATACAACATCATATCCCTTGTCTTCCAACATCACCACAGAGATCAGAATCTTCTTCAATCCTGGAACATGCATGACATCCTTCAAGATGAAAGGTTTTCCAGGCTCCCTCTCAAAGGAAATGGTCCTGATACCAATCGTACTATTTCTACCATCATCTCCCATCTCGATGTGAACTCCAAGATCCTTCTCATCCAGATCAGTAAACAAATATTTGTCTCCGGTCATATGGAAAGATGCACCACTGTCAAGAAACCACACTGGTCCCGTCACACTTGAAACCAAGCATGCGATCAGCGAAAAATCCAACTCAAACTACAAGGCTAAGACCTCTCTAGCTGCAGATCCAGCAGCCTGCTTATTTTTCTTCTTATGTGGACAATTAGTGGCGTAATGTCCGTGTTGGTGACAGTGAAAGCACTTCACCTTGGACAAGTCCTGCTTCTTGCCTTTCGCATCGGATTAAAAAGGATTTTTCTTTCCCTTCCCTTTCCTTGCTTTGGCAGCCAAAGCACAATTTTCTTCATCTTCATTCTTTGATGAAGATCCATCCCTGGTACCCCACCTTATCTCCTCCTGCACAAGATCTGACCAAATTCATTCCCATCCTGGTAGTTTCTCCCGACCATTAACAGAGTCATCGTAGCTATGACAACTCTTCGGAAGCCCAAGGAGAGCCAAGCTCACCAAGTCCTCTTCATCTACAATAACCCCCACACTTCCCATCTCATCCCTGCACTAGAAAAACTTCGAGAGTTACTTGGGTGTTTCGGGGAAAATCACCCTAGAGGTTTGTTGGGTCAAAACCTCCACAGAGCAGGGCATGCCATTTAGAAGGACTCACACACAACCATACTTGAATGCAAAAAACTAGAAATCAACGATAGCAGGACTCACCCGTAGTCCTACGTTCGATGTAGATCCCGTGGGGTTCAAACCCCTAGCAACCTTCCTTCCTCCTTCAACCTGCAAAACAAGAAAGAATGTGCACGGAAACCTGAATCCTTCTACGATCTTCAAGCAAACCGTCGTCGGGATTTGTCCCGCCCTTGCCTCGCTAAGATTCTTCCAAGACTAGTGCACTCGAGATGGCATATAAATGGATGAACATCTCCAGGAAACAAGGGTTTCCTGAATAAATCTGGGAAAATGCAGGAGGCACGGGGAATCAAACTTGAACTGGGAATCCAACAGAGTATAATGACTATAAAATTTCTCTCTCCCTTAGGCCATGCACATGAGGGGCTTTTATACTCCCTCAAAGTAGTTTCAGTCAGTTAGAAACAGTTGGCCACGTACTGGGTGGTTGAACTACTGGAGTAACCATCAACCCAGTCCGAAAATAGGGAATTTATATATTTTTTTAATGGTTTTAATGGCATACGCGGAAAAGTACATGTGGACTAGCGTATACATGCGAAAAATTCTGGGCATACCCGCATATGGGAATTTTAACACTGTTTTTTAGTGAATTTGTTCAAGTCTGTAGGAATGGGTGCCCAAAGCCATAAAAGAAATCATGAATCATATGAAGGTGAAAAATGATGCTATAACAGATGCCCCCTAATATATGAGGTTAGAAGGGGTACATGATGGCCGAAATGTATTATGCACATAGAAAGAACTTCGCAAGGACAAGAGAGGACTTCACCAGATTTCAGCCTGCCAAAAAACCAATGAAAGAAAACAGAGAGTCAACTCATGCTGAGGCGGGCATACCCATGCTCAATCAAAAATACATCATATGGAAAGTACTGAATAGATCCAACATGTATACAAGTATAGCTGAACTGAAAGTACACAATGAATCATCTGAGCATGGCCCGGAAGTATAAGTCTGAATCAATGTCCAAGTATCACATATATAGAAAGTTGAGCAATGATGCTGAAACTGGATGTCTGATCATATAAGTAACTGAATCTCCAAGTACCAAATCATAAGAGGTGGAACAAACGGTACAATCACGCAACTCGGGAGCCAACATATAGGATGTTGTTGTACTGACACTGCAACATATAAGGGTGAACGGCATCACTGGCAGAAACTGAATTGACTGTCAAAAGTGAACCAAGAAATGTTGATGCAACCCGAGGCCTTCACCGATCACTATGGCACAATTCTACACAATGGGAATAAATGAGCTGAAGTCGACCATGTGAGAAATCATTGGATTACCGGTCAATGATGTATACCGTTAACCAACGCGAGACAACCCACCAATAATGAAAATGAGCGTCAAGGTGCCCTAGTACAATCTAACAAGTGCGAATAAATGAGTTGAAGTCGAACACTTGAAAGAATCTACCAATCAAGAGGCAATGATGAATCCCCACTGTCGATAGCGAAGAGTCTGCCACTGATGACTGCAAACCCTAAGGTACTGACAAAAAGACTCTAGATCTTGTTCCCAGAGCAATGAGTCGGAGTCGATGGGAAAAGATCTGCTGGAAGGAAGGCATTAAGGCATCCCACATCAGTCCAGCGTGAGTGTAACTCGCAGGCCAAGATTTGGAAGGAATCGGACGAAGTAGAGTGATGGAACCAAAACCGAAGTACGTTTCCGACGTGCACAAGATGAAGCTAGCGCACGGAAGAAACCCTCCGAACCAACCAATAATGAAAGCTGACACAGAGGCGAGAAATCCACCGATAGGGTCAAATGGAAATCAAGGTACTGCACGAATCCCAAGTGTGATAATGTGTGCTGACGTCGAACACAGGGGAAACCACTCAGTCAAATACCCATAATGATGATCAAATGCTGAGCACAAGGTCACCTATCAATGATGGAAATAGGGCCAGGGTGCGGCTCTAGGTTTGCTCTCAGAGCAATGTGTCGTAGTCGATAAGAGACAAACCCGCCAGCAAGAAGTCAATGGGGACCTTCTCAAACCAGCATGAGTAGAAGACCAAAACATCTGATGTGATAGAACAAGATACTGACAAGACCGGGAAGGCCGACTGAATAATGAGTCAAGAGACACCGCAGAATGGCCGACTCTGGTTAGACTTCCCTTGAACAAAAGCATGACTCATGATGACCATGGCAGTAAAAAGTGACACTGTATAAGTCTGTTATGCAGGAGGCAGAACAAACTCTCCATATGATTGGAAGAGATAACCAACCGGGGGAGAACTGACAAGTGAAACATGGTAAAGGCTGAACCTAGGTCAAAAACTAAAACCATCCCAAATGAAGGAAATATATATAAGTATATGTGCTTTGTTCAAGGGCGAAAAACTGACTCTGTACTGCCATCAAAACAATGAAGATACATCCCGTTCCCGCTCTTTTTGTTATATTTGATTTTTTTGTCTTTTTCATATAATAAGCCTGAAAAAGAATAAAAGAATGCCATGGTACAATGGATAGAACGAGTATCAAGAAATCAGATGCACTAGTTCCTGGGATTGGAACAATCCTATGCACAATGCAAGGTGGCGAAAACTGGTAAGTGATACTCAGAGGAACGTTCCATCCATGGGTAAAAGGTGTCAAGTCGTGATAGCTAAGTGCATGCAATGGTTAACTTGTACAGAAAGTCAAGGTCAAAAGTTGGCTTAAACATCGAGTCCAAATGAAGCCGGCTAAAGGCCGGGATAAACAAGTAGCCAATATGCAATGCAGTAATACAACTTAACGACACCAGGGAGCCTCTAGGGTAATAGCCAGAAAAATGATAGTGAGGAAGAAGAAGAATGAAGCTTCAACACATAAGTCATGGTGGGACTAAAGAGGACTCCCAAGCCTACATAAAACGCAGCATGGGCAACAAGTGATAGCGAGGAACTAACTAAGAAGCCCATGTAAAGGAAGGCTCTACCATCAAGTCATGATTAAATAATCGGCGAGTGAAATGGGTGTAATAGTCATGACCTGATGGGATCGACCCTATGGCAAGTGATCACTATGGAGGCTAGTATGCAAGATGCAGTGGAAAGTGATTTCCCTAGCTTATATGCCAGTGAAGATCATATACCTGCCGTGACGAGTCAGTAATCACAGATCAAAAAACCAGGAAAAATCTCAAATTCGTCAAAATGTACCTGAAAACATACCAAACTAGGCACTTCCAAGCATCCGGATTATGCAACTTAAGATAGATCGAAAAAATAAGCATAACAAATTTTTGCGAAAATTTTCAATTTTTTGGACATAAATAGACAAATTACCTCATATTTGGTTCATTGTTACATTGTTGATTTGGAAAAAATTGCTCTGGAGCAAAAAACTTCTTTCGTCAAATCAGGAGCAACCGACCATCAAAACGCACCGAATTTGTCAGGTAAGCTCATCAATCATCCCTTCTATTCATTTTGTCCATTCATAAATTAAAATTTAGTAATTTTCACCATAGAAACCCTTGCTAAAAATCACGGGTTTGCGCATACGCGGGTTGGTAACGATAAAGTCGCGTATACACGTGACTGTGCACAAATAAAGTCACGTATGCGCAGGCCCAAATGAAAAATGCGTAGCTAATGAAGGATTTATTGAATTTTGGCAGGATGACCATATCATGGAGAGAGCGTGAACATAGTGCAATTGATCAAGAAGTCTTGCGAGATCGAGCATCGCTAAATATTCTTCGAAATTGCAGTTTGCTCAAGTTTTTCAAAATGCCAAATATGAAGAGTAATGTCCGGTTGCTCGAAATGCTTGTGAATTATTGGGAACCGGAAGAGGACTGCTTTATGATAGATCATATGCCTGTACGCATTGAAATGGAAGACATATATTTTATCACTGGACTCTCCCGGAGGGAGGAACCAGTAGACTTGCACAGGAAGCCCTTGGGAGGGCTAACCGTGGAAGATTACATCCACGTGTACTGCGTAGAGGGTTCCAAGAAAGTTGGAACTCAAATTGCAATCAAAGATTTAAGGGATTTGCACACGAAAATCCTCCTTTTCACCATTGGCAGAGTGGCAGGATCTACCTCCCTACACCAGGCGTCCAGGACGCAAATGAGCATAGCAGTGGAATGCTTAACTCATGTATATGATTAGTGCACAGCCCTTATTGCTAAATATGAAGCAACAATTGACCTCAATCCGCCAAGCAAAGACAAAAAATTTTGGATACGGTACAATTTTGATGACATTCTTCTTCGAGAAGATACCAGCATTGAGACCCAGAGTGATCTCTACCATCAGCAGCCCGAGAGACCCAAGAATTTCTCGCTGGGCAGACATGATGAAGAGATTAGGGGGAAGTGAAGTTCCCTGGACCACTTGGGATGATGAGTTCTTCCTTTGGTGGGGAGAACAAATCATCGCTGTGGACAACTATCCCTATGTTGGGATGGACTTTCATGGAGATCCAGATCTTGTCCTTCCACCAGGCATGGCATGGGGCACAGTTGGTAAGTTTGCAAAAAAAATTTGACTTATATAATTTTTTGGATTTTTTCAAATATGTATGAAAAAAGGAAAAAAAAACATGTTTTTGATTAGATTCATAATGACTTACAATGTAAACATGATCATGATACAGATATTGGACCAATTCGACCTGAGGGTCTCCCGCGACACAAGAGTCGCCGAGGCGAAGCGGATACAGTGGATTCAGATAGGACCCTCCAGGCTGTACAGAGGAACTTGGAGGGATTAACCCGCCAAGTACCTATGGCTACCGTGGCAGATCTGCCAAAATCCATCTAGAGACGGGTGGTAGGAGTGCACCGAGACTGGGTACGGTTATTCCGCCGAGTTTCCACCGCGATTATGTTCTATAGGAACACGACTTCTAGGTAGGGACCTCAGGAGTAGATAGATATGGATATCATGATCGAGGCTTTGTGACTGAATATGATCAAAGATAAGCCCAAATTTTGTATGACCTTATGGATCCAACCACTTTGTAAAGCTTTAAGTATGTAATATACATACTGTTAGATGTATGATGTGATGTGATAAATTATCAAAATATATCATGTTTTATGATTAAATTTATTGTATGGAATGATTAATATGCCAACTATTCCGATTAGCTAATGATTCCCGCTAACCAATTGTCACTGAGGAATATGGTTTTGTTAAAAATGAAATGATTCCTATAATAAGTGCAATTCAAGAACAACCGTAGTAAAAATGGATCTCGAACCCGATAAGTATTGTTCAACTGCGACACCACCAGCTGAGAGTCCAAGAAAACTACCAACGAATCAACACCCAAAGATATTTCTGATAGATAACCAGCAGTATTCTCAAGCATATTATTGAATCAAATGAACAATGCACTTCTTATAATGCAACAATGAGACTGGATGGATACAATGAAGCACCCAAGAGAAATAGTTAAGTTTCTGTGTGTCTACTAGCACCAATTTAGAAAACCAAAATGACTCATGGATATCCAACACAACTCACAAAGCAGATCAAAACATCACCAAGTCACCAACCAGAACAAGATCAAATCAAATCCATATGTACAAAGCAAAACTACTTATATACAAAAGCAATGTCAGCCGAAGCCTGCATAATACTTCTTCAAATATAGCCCACTGCCCAACTCGTTTATCAACTTTGCTGCATATGCTCCTTCTTACACTCTTGAACATGAAGGGGCCATACCACATAGATTTTAACTTACTCCCTGTGACTATACTTTCTTGGGCATAGACCAAAACAAGGTCACCTTCTGAAAAAACCCTAGGTTTGACCACCTTATCATACTGAGCTTTAACTCGGTTTTTATGCGCTTCATTCATCGTGACGGCATCCCGACGCTGCTCATCGAGATGTTCCAGATGAAGGAGTCATTCTTCAAGACTAGAAGTGTCAGGAAGAAGTTCAACAACTAACTTAAGAGAAGGAATCTCACATTCAATGGGGAATACTGATTCCAACCCATGCACTAGCTGAAAGGATGCAGTTACGGCAAGCCACTCGGACGTCTCCGTATGCCCAAAGTGCAAAGATACAAGACAATGCCAATTGATTCAGTTTATCAATTGTCCTTTGAAGAATTGTCTCAGGATTTGACCACGCCCACTGTGCCCATTGGTTTCGAGGATAATACTTTGAGATGAACGTACCTCATTTTAAAACCCAATTTTGAGAGCCAACCCACCACCAGTACAGAATCTAAATAATCGCCATGGTCAGTGACAATCTCTAGGAATACCAAAATGAGTAAATAACTCTGTTGAAAAGAAAAAGAGTCATATTCCACCATCATTCCTAAAGGCATAGCCTCGACCCACTTCGTAAAGAAGTCTACTGCTACGATAATGTACTTGTGACCTTTTGCCGAAGGCGGGTTACAAGTAGTATAATCCATACCCCACTTTGTAAAGGGTCCGACAGTAACGACTGGAAAAAGCGGAGCTGGATGAGCACGCATTTTTCGAGTATACACCTGACAAGGATGACACTTCTTGACCGATTCAATACAATCTTTGAAAATCGAGGGCCAGAAGTAGCCAGCACGCAAAATCTTTTGGGCTGTAGCAAGCCCTGATAAATGACCCCCACAAGCTCCACTGTGGGAATCATTCACATGCGCCTGGGCTGAAAGAGTTACAACACGCAGATTAACCAACCTCGACAAGATAAAGCACTCAATAATCAAGTAATTCTTAGCCAAGTGACGCAACTTACGACGCTCATCTTTCGAAAAAGCAGAGGGAAACTTCGCAGTCTGAAGATACACAATTATATCTCCATACCAAGGATCCTGTGAAGAAATAAGAAACAAATGTTCATCCGGAAAGGATTCATCATAAATCATTTCTTCCCCACAGGGCAACTCGGTGATCAATTCCGCGAAAACTAATGATTTCTTGGACTTGGAAGACATAAACTCAAGATCAAATTCCTGCAAAATCACAATCCATCTATTGTATTTGCCCCCAATCACTCGCCTACTGAGGACAAACTAAAATGGATTTGGTCGCCAAAAGAAAGCTTTCTGAATAACAAATGCCTGAGTCGCCAGATAGCATGAACTCGTCACGAAAGCCATCTCACTGGAGTGTACTGGAGTTCAGGTCCTACCAATCCTCGACTAAGATAATAAATAACATGCTCTACAAGAGCATCATCCTCCTGAACCAGAACCATACCGATGGTATATTCTGCTGCTGCCAGATACAAAAGGAAATCCCTGCTATAATCAGGTGGACTCAATAAAGGAGTAGAGGTCAATGCTTTCTTCAAAGCATCGAATGAGCATTGAGCGAAGTCATCCCAAAGAAATGGAACTCCCTTCTTCAACAATATCATAAATCCCTTTGTAACTTCAGCATAATTTACGATAAATCTCCGAAGAAAATTAGACTTTCCTTGTAGACTTTGAAGCTGCGGATAGAGGATGGGGGAGGCAACCGAAGTATTGCCTCAACCTTGAAGGGATCTACCCTAATCCCTTCCCTAGAAACAATGAATCCCAATAACAGACCGGATGTAACCGCGAAAACGCACTTGTTCGAATTCAACCTAATCTTATAGAACCGACATCATTCAAATATTTGCCGGAGGTGAGCAGGATGATCCATCCTCTTTCGAGAATGAGCAGATGAGCAAATTTGGAATCATCCAAATATGCCTCGATAATATGTTTGATATCGTGGAAGGCATATGACATGGCCTGCTGAAAATTAGCCCTAGCATTTTTAAGACCAAAAGGAATCTTCTTGTATGCAAATGTACCCCAGGGACAAATAAAGGCAGTCTTATGCTGATCTTCAGGATGGATAGTAATCTGATTATATCCGGAGAAACCGTCCATGAAGGAGAAAATCTCATTACCGGCACACTCGTCAATGATCTGATCGATAAATGGTGTGGGGTAATTATCTTTAGGACATGCTTTATTAAGGTCTCTGAAATCAATGCAAACTCGAATCGTTCCTTGTTTTTTATCTACGGGAACAGGGTTTGAAACCCATTCAGTCAAAGGAACAGGGAAAATGAATCCCGCCTTAAGCAGCTTCTCCACCTTAGCTTTGATAGCTGCTGCCTTCCTAGGATTGACCAGATGAAGTTTTTGCCTCACAGGCTTAGCGTTTTCGTAAGTCTTGATCTCATGCTGGACAATAGATGGATCTATACCAGGCATTTCCTCATAAGACCAAGTGAATACATCCCTATACTCTTTAAAGAGATCGGTGTAAATCTGAATCTCTTCAGGGGAACATTCAGTTCCGATGAAGACATTCTCAATAACATTGGGATCCCTGGAAATGTTCACCGGGATAGTTGGAGAAATCACAGCCATGTTCCCTTCAGCATATACCTGTGTTGGTGCTAAAGGGTTCAGGACTGGGCGAACAGGACCAGGAGACAAAGGACTTGGAAAACTTGACTCAACTTCGCTCAAATCAGGTAAAAAGTAAGACCGATGATGCAAATCATCCCACGGTCTATCTATACCAGTCATAGCTTCCAGGATGGCCTCTTCATATGGAAGAGTGGTATCAAGGCAATCCTGGGCAGAAGAAGAACTAAGTGTCCAAGCCGGAGCCACATCTCCATCCAACTCTTCCGGTGAAAGAGGAGCTGGACTGGATTCTGCAGAGTCAACAATAGACTGATAAGAAATCTCAGCTACAGACATCGAAAATGCCATTCCACCCACTTGACCTTCCGCTAATGTGGCTGTAGGGGAAGGTAAGGTCCAAGGGTCCGAAAAATAATGAGTTTTGAAGAGCTCTCTTCGAAGAGGAGCCTTGGAGGATGAAATAGCATTTATATGTACCGTAGGAGGAGGAATATTGAAAGTACCCATCAAGGAAGAATACATTCCAACTCCTAAATTCTCAACAGACGCCTTAGTATTATCCAACTTAGGAACAGATGAGTCAGTAGACGCATTTGGGTCTACAGGAGGACAGTCCAGTTGATCTACTGTAACAATCCTCCCTTCGTGAGGGAAACATATAATCCGAAATAATGAGGATGAAATGGCATCCATCTCATAAATCCAGTTTCTCCCCAACAGAAGGTTGTAGTCCAAGCTTGCATCTACTACCTCAACCTCTATATTGATAGTTTTGCCCCCAACATAGATGGGCAAAGATGGGACAATACCATGCGGTCTATGAGAATGACCATCGAACGCAGTCAGAATAGTGGTAGATGGAACAGCTTTGGGAGATCCAATTGTCTTCCAGCATGTGAGAGACATCACGCATGTGGAAGCACCCTCATCAACAACCGTCCGAAAGATGTTGCACTTCCGGTATGATGATTTAATATGAAAATCAATATGATGGGGGAGTCTCTTCTTAAAATTAGACATATCAAAATTAATCAGAAGAGAATTTTTTGGATCAATAGCCCCAATGGCAGTGATCAAAGCACTGCGCTGAGACGGACAAGACTGGAGTACCTCTAAAGCCGACATAGCACAAGGACTCTGCGCCAGATCTTCCACAATAGAGTAGTTCTGGGCAGCCCTATCATTTGGATTAATCGTCGATTGCTTAGAAGATTCTTTGGGCATCCGAGGCATAGACTCAACAGTAGGCTTCGTAATGTGAAGCAGCTCAGTAGCATCATGAGTGTCCTTAGCTTTCGAAGACTCTTCTCCGCCATAATCACGGGATCTCGTAGCGACATCCACGTGAGCACTCATCATGAAAAATTTTGATGGAATTTCCCCTTCCTGGGTGCCTCCAGAGGAAGCCCCAGGATTTTGGTTCATGCCAACAACTGATTGTTGCCCTTGGGGAAAAGGGTTTGTTAACACAGCCTGGGAACTAGAAGAACCTTGCTGAGCTCACAAGCGCTGCGCATCCTGAATTTTAGGGCAAAGGTGTGTGAGATGGTCTCCAGTACATAACTTGCATGGAAACTTCACTTTCTTTTTGTCCTTTGGACCCTCACCAACATGCTCGTTGGTTTTATTCGCATTACCCTTCCCATTATTTCCCTTTTTCTTATTATTTCGTCCCTTCTTCTTCCCTTCAGATTGTTGATTTTTTTTGGGATCAGAAGCTTGGACAGCATTTATGGACAAAGACAGGGAAGGCGATGACTCAGCAAGCACAGCCTGACCAGAAGGAGTAGATTGAAAAGACAACTGCTGCAGTTGAGTAAGCACGCTGGCTGCACCACTATTGATCGACTCGATCAGCCAATCACCATGCAGACCGGGCTTAGTTTGGATAAATCTAATTTGGAGCGAGGAGCATTGGGAAAATATTTATGGAGGACCCCAGACTGAGAATAGATCAGTTCCAGCTGCTGGGCCCTAAAAATGGCCTGCTCCTCAGAAAACACCCCAGACAGGGATACATCTTTAGAAATGTCTGACTGCAGAGATTTTAGAAACCATTCTAAAAGGAATTCTCCTAGAATATGAGCTTTAATAAGCCTCTTCCTTCTCCTCCATTCCTGAATGTGATCAGAAATGTGGGTTGCGTCGTCCTGCTTAAAATTAGCTAGGATTTCAGTCCCAGCATCATATCAGACAAGCAACTGGAAATGGTTTAGAAATGTAACAGCCAGTTCTCCAAATGTAGCGAAACTGCCCCCAGTTAGCTCAATATACCATTTGGCAGCGTTTCCAGTTAAGGTGCGTTGAAACAATCTCAACCTAATCGAATCGTCGATCAGGGAGTTAGAAGAACACCATAAATGGAAAGTGGTGATGTGGTCAGCCGGATCCTCTCCATTCTTCCCTTCAAACTTTGGAATGTCTGAAGGTAGTTTGGTCGGGACCGGAGGCCACCCTGGACTGTATCGAATCGGATCATTCGTCAATTTCGACAGATCTGGCAAGTTTAACGTTGCCAGAAAAGGTAAACGAGGCGGAGCCTGAGGATTCCATCCTTGATAGGATGAATTCCCAACATTCTGAAAAGAATACCCTGGATTTGATGAGGTGCCAGGTTGTCGGAAAGAACTCGTAGCAAAAGGAGAAGAACCTCCTCCCCACGTCAAGTTACTAAAGACCGGACCAGTTCCCCCGCCAGAAGTATTAAATGAAGAGGAAAGCCCCTGGTAGGGGTTCTAGGCATTAGATAAAGGGGAAAAAGTCTGATAAGCACTCGATGAAGGGAAAGAAGCATTCCCTTGGTGACCAGCGTAAAACTGATTCCCTGCCCCCACTGTAGTGAATACAGGGTTCCAACCTGTAAAAGTAGTTGAACTTTGACCTCCAGACCAAGGGTTGAAACTCTGGGTCTGAGAAGTAAATGGAAAGGACCCTAAAGAAGGATTCAAACTAGGAATGTGTTCAGTTCCGAAGGGGAACCCTTGAAAAGAAGCTAATCCACTAGCCATGGAAGACATGGGTGTAGATCCAGCTGCAGCAGCGGAAAAGGAAAAAGAAGGAATCCCACTAGTGGGCATTCCAAAATAGAAGGGACTAGATTAAGAAGCATGTGCTTGGGTGAAACCAGATCCAAACACAGCAGCACTAGAGGCAATCGAAGATATAGCAATAGTGCCCCCTCCTTCAACAGAAGCAGGAGTCTGAATGCCTGCAGCACTCACAGCAGAAGCCGCATTCCCAGTCGTGGCCATCGAAAGGTATGTATAATAAGGAGTATCTTCCAGTCTCTCTGACTCGGGTCCGATGTATTGAACAATGAATGGATAATCAGGAGGAAGAGGAGATGGAAGTGAATCTGAGGGTTCAGACACTTCCTCTACCTATACTTCTTCTTCTTGCGGAAATAATACTCGCGAGGTGAGCGGAACGCTCCTCTCGGAACCAACACCAGAATCAGCTATGAAACCTTCAGACCCTTGTGGAGGATCTCTCTCCACTGCGTCAGACGCCACAGGGTGGTAACCACCTGCTAAATCACTCCTACACCTTCTCGAAGAAGGCTCTGGACTCTCGGGAGATAACCCCCGGATTCTCCTCGATCGACGAGGCGCTTGATCAGCCACTTTTATAGATTTTAATTAGACTCAAAAAATTGTAAAGCTAGGCAAGCTAGGAGCAAAGAGCACTCACTAAAAAAAATAATCCCTGAGATACAATCAAGCAAACAGCCTTCAGGTATTTCCGCTCCGGGTGATTAGGACCGGACACCAAAATACAAGAAAGCGAAATATAGGACCTCCCGAAATTATTCTGGGATAATTACAGCCCAGGGCTACTAGCGAAGGTATCAGAAATAGTTACGCCGACCTCCTAACGACAGCCTTTGCCGGCTCAAGCACCCAAGCTTCGCAAGGGCACCCCCCAAAAGTACTGCTGAAAGTGATGTGACGTCTGCCTCAGGTACCACGGGTATTCCCCCCCGCAGTCACCTGTGTGGAACCTAGGAGTGGAAACTATGGGCACCAACCCGTGTCAGAAGCCAGGCGGAATGGTCTTGAGGTTAGATTCAGCTAATCAGAGAGGGGGTATCTCTCTTCTTAGCCTTCACTTCCCCTCGCGCTTGACTCTCTGGAGGAGAGCTTTCCTGGTCCACCTAAAGGAATTGGATTTCGCTCAATTAATCAACTTCTATGTTTTGTTTGAGCGGCCTTGGAGAGTTAACTCTCCACTCACCTAATCCAAGGCCCTCCAACCTAGCTAGTTGGTGTATGACACTTAGAAAACTTGCTAGTTGATTTTAAATTATATCGCTTATTTTAATCGGCTGTTATATTAAGTCAAAGGGATACAGAGATGAAACTTATGGTGTTTTGACGCAGAAAAGAAATTAATAAAATCAAACTACATGAAAATGCAGTTATTGTCTTTCGATGAAAAGAAACTTCTACACAGGTTCTAAGAGATTAAAAATTGTATTTTTCTTTTCAGATAACAAACTCACACTCACAAAAACTATGAAAATGACTAAATGCTTAAGTGCACCTGATGCAAATCACTACAAGCATGCAAATTCTAAGATGCAAACTCTCCTAAAGCAGAGCGAAATTTCCTGAAGATCCTTCAGTTTTATCTCTTTTTGGTTGTCTAGAAAGCTAGTTCCCAAAATCAAGAACTCTTAATATGAAGACACCAAAAATGCTTAAAAACAAGAGGAAGAAATCAATGACAACTCCTTTCCAAAATCAAGCCAAAATCCAAAGGCAAGAAACCTCAACAAAGCTTCAAAAGATACAATGAAATGAAAACAAAAATGCAAAAACAAAAGCAAACAACAAAGAAAAAAAAAAATTGAGCTTTTGAATTTTATAAAAGAAGAGTTCGAAAAGACCAAGAAAAACTATAAAATCCCAAGCCAAACAACACTGAATTTCAAGCAAAAACTTCAAAAATGCTCCAAATCTTATAGGGATAACTAGTATCAAGATCAATATGAGAAAAAGAAGACAAGAAAACTCAACCACTCAATCTAGAAGAATAGTACAACCTTGCAGCAAACAAAAAATTCAAAGAACCAACAAAGACTCTTCAAAAGTTGCAACAAGACCTAGCCGACTGAACTCAAGAAAACCAACCAAGAAATGGGCAAAAATCGAAGTGCAAAGCAAGACACAAAGGTAGGAATGAGTAAATGAGCAGGAGCTCTCTGTTCTGATGAAGCAGAACAGCCAAGAATCCCCAGAAAGAGATCTTGGTACTCGAACCAGAAATGCCAGCACAAGAAACAATACTTTACCAAAAAGACTAGTTTTCAATTGAACAAGAGAGAGAAAAGACCAAAGACCACTTTCTTCACAATCCAGAGGGTACAAAGACACTGCAGGAACAGGTCTCCACAGACAGAAAAGACTGAAAAGCCAAGAAATCCAAAATTTCAAAATCTACCTACGTATACGCAACTTTACAGTTCAGCAACAAGCATGCATACGCGACTGTGATAAAGGAAACACGCGTATACGCGACTCCGTTTAATAAAAAATGCGTGTATACGCAACTATGTGTAGAAAAACCCGCGTATATAAAGGTAAAAAATGAAAAACAAAAAGGATCAAGCCTGGATAAGAAACCAGGGCTTCAGTTTGACTGAGAAAGAGTAAACTGGACTGGAAATAAAATTTAAAATTGTTGGAAACCTATCAAACAGTTGAAACCACTCAATAGGGGAATCACAAGAATGTGTTCCCAGTGGAGTCGCCAGTTCTGTTTCGGGGAAAATCACCCTAGAGGTTTTTTGGGTCAAAACCTCCACAGATCAGGGAATGCCATTCAGAAGGACTCACACACAACCATACTTGAATGCAAAATACTAGAAATCGACGATAGCAGGACTCACCCGTAGTCCTACGTTCGATGTAGACCCCACGGGGTTCAAACCCCCAACAACCTTCCTTCCTCCTTCAACCTGTAAAACAAGAAAGAACGTGCACGGAAACCTAGTTGTACAGCATATAATTCTCCTAAACGTTAGTGTAATCAATGTGAAACATAATATAAATGATAATAATTGCTTAGTAATCAATCTTTCCACATATAAAAATAGATACTAACACAGAAGTTCAGGAACAAGACGGTTCTTCATTATTATGAATAGCATGTAAAGTAGTAAAAGTGGAGAGATCACCTGAATCCTTCCACGATCTTCGAGCAGACCATCATACGGATTCGTCCCGCCCTTGCCTCGCTAAGATTCTTCCAAGATTTGTGCACTCAAGATGGCATATAAATGGATGAACATCTCCAGGAAACAAGGGTTTCCTGATATAAATCTGGGAAAGTGCAGGAGGCACGGGGAATCAGAGTTGAACTGGGATTCCAACAGAGTATAATGACTATAAAATTTCTCTCTCCCTTAGGCCATGCACATGAGGGGCTTTTATACTCCCTCAAAGTAGTTTCAGTCAGTTGGAAACAGTTGGCCACGTACTGGGGTGGTTGAACTACTGGAGTAACCATCAACCCAGCCCAAAAATAGGGAATTTTAATATATTTTTTAATGATTTTAATGGCATACGCGGAAAAGTACATGTGGACTCGCGTATACACGCGGAAAAGTCTGGGCATACCCGTGTATGGGAATTTTAACACTGTTTTTTAGTGAATTTGTTCAAGTCTGTAGGAATGGGTGCCCAAAGCCATAAAAGCAATCATGAATCATATGAAGGTGAAAAATGATGCTATAACACCTGCGGGTGCGGTGAAGATTTCCTCGTACTCCTCCACGACCTTTTCCATCTATTGTTGTCGTGCGGAGGAGCCCTATCTGGAGGTCGTGGCCACAATCATCTTCTTTCCCTGAGGGCAGATTATCAGGAAAACAAACTTCCCGGTATTGGAAATGAGCTTACTACATTGTTTTGTAGTGACCAAAGAGATGACGGTAGGTAGTGCTACCTTCCGTATCCTGTACAACTTATTTCCCAAAGTAACAATAACAACGGGAGGCCTAGATTCATACACAACATTTCGCTTCCACAAGTATGTTTGGCTTAATAACATATCACAAACATCAATAGGAGCAATATCACATAATACCTCATCCGTGAAGGGCTTCATGCTGTAAGGAAGGTTACACTGTTGGCTGACGTGGAGATCCCATCCTTGATGAAGCCACTTGATGGTGTACGTATTTGGGTGTGCTATGGTCGACATGTCCATCTGCTCCATGAACTCTACTGAAATGGCATTCTTTTGGCTCCTGCTGTCGACAATAAACTCCAATGGGGAACCCTTCACCCACATCTGGGAATGGAAGAGGCACTCCCCCTCTCCTAGATCTTCACGTTCGTCCTTCTGGATCTTGGTGGTAGCAATAGTGGCATTGGGATCCGCATCGATAATCTACTTTCCTTTTTCATTCCCATTGTTAGGTTGTAACTCAGAGTCAGAACCGACATATGATTCGGAAGCCTTAAGTGTGACCACCAGTGATTGCTTGGCCTGACACTCACTTTTGTTGTTAGTGGAGCCCTTATGGAACTCACACCACTTCCCCGTGTCCTTATTTGGCTTTTTGGTGCTGTTATTTACTAGTGGCTTTGGTAGGTTGTCCTGGGCTTCCCCACCTTGGCTTTGTCCTTTGCTTTTTGGTTTGGGGTGCCTTTCCCTTGCTTATGATTCACATGCCTAAAGTCTCGCTTCTTCTGTTTGAATTTATGCTCAATATTGGCACCATATCGGTATGCTGCACCAAGTGAGGAGATGTCGAGGAAATCCATTTCCTACTCAATGTATCTATGCAAACAATTGCAGTACTTTAGAACCAAATGTTTCTCTGAATCTTTGATACCCAAGTTTTTGCGCAGGTATGGAACATATTCATCAGCCCATGCACATCCTTATCCCTAGCTGCTCCAACGTATTCCATTATAAGTAATTGTCCTGATAGCTCCCCACGGGGTAATATTGTTCCTTGATTGCATCTCGGAAATAATTACAAGTGGGTGTGGCCAAAAACAAGGAGGGTTCCCTCTTGTCCTTTTTCTCATAGTAGGTTTCTCACTAGTCCTTGATATGGGGGGTGGTTTTGAGGAGTGCAAAAGTAATATTTTCTTGATTGGAAAAGTCATGAACTAAGAAATATCCTTATAATATATTTATCTATCTATCTAGGACGTATGCATCTATTTGGCCCTAAAATATGGGAATGTCAAAGTTTACTTGTACCTTAAAAGGAGTGGTGCCTCCAGAGTGGCTGTTGGATGAAGATGTGTCACTGATGGATAGCCCTTGAAGGATCTGAGCAAAGTTATCCATCATTGCATTCCTTTGTTTTCCGAGGGCCTCCTTGAGATATATTTTGATAGGATATACTGTTCCCTCATATTTCTTTTCTTCTTCCATGGGAGGTCGCCAGGGTTTTTGAGGATGATCTTGTAAAGGTTCAACTACATCGGGCCCTAACTCCTTATATCCCAAACTCATTGGGGACATAAAAAGAAAGACTGAGAAAGAGTAGATCGCTTTGATACCACT